>OX596206.1:13445430-13812634 GCA_951394215.1 Glyphodes perspectalis | reverse complement strand
AAAATGGTATTTGAAACCCATGTTGTCCCATGTTGGTCTGGGACTTTTAAAAAATGTGCCAACTGTGTACAATTTTCCATCTAACCCAGCTCAGTTTTGTATTTGGCTGAATGTGACTGAATGTTGTCAAAGGGTCTTGCTGCCCCTTTGACTGCCTACCCCTTCGGGGGACATCGGGGTGTGATATTTTATTTTTGATATTTTAAACCGTACCTTCTCTTCCAGGCATATGAAGCGCTTCGACCACTATTCCCGAATATCGTCACCGTTCTGCGCGAGATCCCCGACGTGGACGCGCACGACCTGCACCGGCTCGACGAAAAGCTCGCCGCCAACCCCACCAAACCCTCTAAGATCGACAAGAGCAAGCGGGATTTGTTCAAAAAGATCACATCTAGGGTTGAGACACTCCTGTTTAGATTTCGACCATACAATATGTAAACTCGCTTTAAAATATTTATCTGCTATTTAGTAATATAACTAACTTCACGTCGTAATATGATTTTGTAATGTCGGTAGTTTACAATAGCTTAAGTAGATTCGGTATATAGTCTGGTCGGTCGAGTATATGTATTAAGTGATTCGTAGTGTCAGTCAGTAGTAGTTACATTATTGCTATAAAGCATTCAACGCTACCGGACGCAATACATGAAATAGTTTTAATTTGTATTCTCGCATTGCAGTTAATCGGACGCTAACGTAGGGCAGCTGTTCAAAAAAAGAGGTGTATATCCTAGACCTGCCGACGATGCACGCCAACAAGGAGAAGCCGCGCAGCGCCGTGGACGCCCCCGAGGGCGCGGGGCTGGACGCGCTGTTCGCGGCGCCCACCTAGCGGCCACGCTCGCCATGTTAAATCTTTCTCTGTGAATAACCATTTATATGTTATTATTAAATTATATTATGAAATTATTGCATCTTTTTTAATGTTTCATACCCGACGAGAATCCAGAATTCGAGATGGCTCTGAAGTTTTAAAGCGAAAGCGGCGAGTGGGCGGATGCTCTAGGCGAGTTGGAAAAAAACGGCAGGTTCCAATGCAGAAAAGAAAGATGCGGGTGAACAATAGATACAGACAGAAAAACGAAAAGTGAATTATGTACCTAATAATAATAGACAAAAGGTATTATATTTCTGATTATTGCCTACGACAATGATTTAAGCCTAATAGGCATGATGACTGCATTAAAAAACTATAATTCTATTTAGTCCCTCAGTTAGATTATACAAAAATACTACAATATTTTTCGTTTTATCAATTTAACAAAAAATCACAAAGATAAAGAGCATCAAAGTTTTGGAAGTGGGGCTTGCGACGTCACTATTTAGTTTAAACAAATTACAAAAGTGTTACGTCACGTGCATTTTGAACTCATTGTGTATCGTCAATGTTTGTTTGTCAACTAAATAAAAAAATACGCGTTCAATATTTTATTATAAATTAAAATAACTGACGGACTAAACAAAATTGTTTAAGTCATTTTGTCTATTGTAGATTTATTATCATACCATATCACAATATCGCACACAATCCCGGAAGGGGTAGGCAGAGTCCAAGGACCGATGAACTCCTTAAGGAGCTTTATGGCTCCTTGAATCGTAACAGATATGTCTAACCCGAAGTTAGACATATCTGCGGGGTATGTATATTCAGGAATAATAAGCGTTATGAATCATAACGCTTATAATTCCTGTCAAATCATAACTTATGATATGGTTATATGTAAATAAAAATATAATTGTAATAACTAGGATTGATAAAATAAAACTCAAATTATGGTATAATAAATAAATAATTTATTACCATAGTATAAAGCAGTCCTGAGAACAGTTCGAACTTAAAATTAACTTTTAATTCCGCGAGGAACAGAAGTCTCACTTCTCATACGTGTACACCATTTGTTTGCCTAAGTCTACGTTCTTCCCGTTGCTGACTAGCTCCACTGTGTTTGAGGTCACGTCTACTTTTAATACTGCGGCGTTGTCTAAAACAATACAATTGGTTTCGTGCCCGCCGGGGACAGGGATCTTGCGGGGGCCCAGCACTGGGTCATCGTATCGCCAGACCTTCAGGCAGCTGACATCTGGAATGTTGTATTTTGAATTAATTATTTAGAATAAAAAAACTTTACATCATAAACTCTCATCTTCAGCTTATAATCGTGCACTGCTGGACTGGAGTCATGTGTCTGATGATGATTTTCTGATGTGAATATTGAACTCGTTGGTCACAAAATTGCAACTATTATAGGACCTTATAAATTCTGGCATAGTCGGGAGATTCGGCGCTACTGTATATGTTACTTAAGCAATATGGTGGCAGTGTTCGGTTCGTGTCGTTTAAAAAATATCAAGGTTTATTGAATTTTTGCACTTGTATCTAGCCATTTTTGTAATTTTTTATCAGCTTATATTACCAATCAAACAAGCTTTCCTCATTCAGCATTCATCACAGCGGTACTCCCAACTTACCCTTAATCGCTTTCACTTCCTTGCTGATCTTCGCTTTAACCCTCTCGACTGTGTCGCCGTCGGCCAGGCTGACGGTGACCGCGAAGAGCCCGTTGCGCGGCGTGGGGTTGACGAAGCTGACGTCGACGCCCGCCTCCGCCCAGAAGTTGATGTGCGGCGCGCCCGGCGCGCAGTCCTCGCGCGTCTTGTCCGACGCGTCCGCGCTGTCCGTGAACTTCACTTCTACAGTGTCCAGCTGCAAGCGAAACTTTTTTTTTTACTACGAACATTGACAGAAAAGCATACGGCCAGTCTTAATGTTACATACAATAGCTGGACTACACAACTACATAGGTATTGTACAATCAATTTATTATGGCATTTACAGTGGCATAACTATACCGTTTGAGGCCCGTGGCAATTTCGTCAGATGACTTCGGTCAATAACAGTATATCAATGACACAATATTCGACTTCAATATTAGAGTATTCATTCATTCTTCATATCACTCACTGTGCGCTTATTGTACTTAATGACAAACTTATTAATTCCTTGCACTTTTTATCTCGAACCAATCTATAATTTTAAATTCGAGGTAAAAGGTTATGTTGCATATACTTGTAAATTTAACCTTATCAGTATCATCAAATGTAGCTAAATAAAATTTAATTGGACAGGTCAAAGTTATTCATTGTGAAATATGAATCTGTCAATCAAAATTAAATGATACTCTCATTTAATTTTGATTGACAGATTCATATTTTTTGCCTATCCAAAGCGGGACATTTGTATAATTATTACACATTCATTTCTCTTGTCTTTCGACTCGGCTTAGGAGCGTGCTCAGAGTATGAAACTGGGGGTTATGCTCAGTGGCAGAGTAACTGGGAGACGACAGCGCTCCCCCCACACCTCGGGCCCCCGAAGGGGTTTGCCCTTGAGTGTGGAGTCCGCCCCTGGCGGCACTCACGTCGAGCGTGGCGAGCAGGTACTGCCGGTTGGCGCGCAGCACGGCCGCCTCGTCGAACCGCAGCCCCACGCACAGCGCGTCCGCGCCCACGCGCTGCACGCTCTCGCGCGTGGCCTGCACGAACGGCATCACCCGCTTCATGTACTTCTTCAGCTCGCCGATCTCGCCCAGCTTGCTCGAGATGGTCTTGTTGTCCGGGAGGCCGGACGGCTGTTTGGAAATGTAACGTTAATTCACTTGCTAACAGGCTCGCAATACAAAAAATTTTTTTTAAGATTATATGAAAATTATGAAAAACTAGAACAAATGCATAACTCGTCGCCTGTACAAATCTTTTACCACATGTCGAGCTAGGAACACAGTGGTACTGTATTTTTTAGTTCCAGACTGATATGAAGAACACCACTACGTCCGTCAAACTACTTTAAACTTTATGACCTATATGATATGAAGTTACGATCGTTTTAGTTTCCGCAATATTTAAACAAGGCGTGATACAGATGACGTCATAAGTTCGCGCACTAAGCGGCCCGCTCATTCTCATTCCATTAAATTACCCAATTATTAGACCAAATAATTAAGTTTAACCTAATTACAAGTATGATTATAATGCAAGTACAATATTAGTATGGATGGAAATTAGGGAGAATGACAATATTTATAATAGCATGCCTGAAACATCAAAGACTTGTTAATGTATGCCCATTTTTCAAAATCTCCGATTTGTTATTCGCCATTAGATGATTAGTTAATCTTAGTATTTTTACATAAATTCTGATCCCAATTGAGTGTTAGTACCTTAATAATAACATAAGATCAAAAAAAGTCAAGAACTTCTACAATTACTTCGACCTCTCAATTTCAATACATATTTTTTAGTAAAAAAATACCTACCCTATTGATATTTTAACCCTACTACTTAGATGTGTATCTTATCATTAGACAGTGCAATACCTAAAATTGGTACTTAATAAAATCAAATCATACTTTGGGTCGCTAAAGTTTAGAACCGCCCAGGTTAAGAACCGCTGCTCTAAATTACTGTCGCTAGCTAACATGAACACAATAAAACAAATAAATTAGTTTGAAATGTCGACCCAATGTTACAACCCCATATAATGTACAAATCATTAATCAAATATGTACACTACTAAAATAACTAAGTACTACAATAACATGTACTTACATCAAAATAATATTCGCAACATTACAAACTACTTGAGGCTCCGGGTGCATCGGCCCGTTTCATGTTTTGCATCCATTTGTTACGGAGTTCCGATTCCATTGGAACTTTAAAAATAGCATTTCAGGTTCAAGCCTTGTGTATGAGTATTATATGTGTACACTATGGCACAACATACGATTTCGATTTTCGATTGTTGAATTGAAATTTTTAACAATTTTTGATGCCATGTTTATCCAGGCAGTGTAGAAGAGGCGCGCGCCCTGCGGTCGCAGTCTTGTGACGTCACAGCTATCGACGACCCTGATCCACTCCCCACTGGTTAAACCGTTTAATATTTCGGAAACTATAAGACGTATCCAAAAAATGTTTCATTTATTTTTAATAGAGCTTAAGACATGTCTAAATTTCCTGGTATTCTCCATTGTAACTACTCCATTTTATGCAGCGCAAACTTGTATAAGTGGACAGATATCACTTATAAGGGCAAGTTTCCATTAAAATGGTACTGGGCGGTGCATTATATTCGTACATGTGACACGTCACTTCGCAAATATGCTACACAACGAATCTCCGCTAGCCTACTCTCATCTGCATAGATGAAAACGCGCCGATTTTATTCATAAATCATATATTATAGCCAAGAAAGAATATCTAGATAGGACTAACTATTCCTATAGCAAATATTAAAGGCACTCACCCCATTAAGCTCTTTGAGCGTAGTCAAAATGATGTGCTGCCACCTCGGGTACTCCTTAGCGACCCAGATGACGGCCTTATTGGGCTTCTTCTCTTGCTTAGCCGGCTCGCCCTTCTTGGGCTTCTTGACGGCGGTGTGGTTCTTGAGGTAGATGCGGAACGAGTGCGCCGCCTCCATCAGGTAGTTGCTGGCGCGCACCGCCACCTCGTCCACCTCGCCCGCCACCGGCCAGCGCTCGTGGAGAATGCTGGTTTTCTAGAAGAAGAAAAACTAACTTCACGCAAATTCCCTAGCAATGCGCAGAGAAGAAAGAAAGAAAATAATAAGAAATCAATACGAGCACAAGAACCCCGAATTGGCAAAATTTTGCTAAACAAATTCTATTTAACTATTCGTTAAACATTTTGCCCGATACAATTGGAAAATTATATTTATTATGTAGTATGTGCCTGGATCATTTGCTCTTGCTAGTTTGTAATATTTTAAATCTGACTTTATCTTACTGTCCTTCTGAGGAATACTATCGACCCCTCATGGTTCCGCCTTTGCTCATTGTTACAACCGTGCATTATCAATTGATCAGTGGCGGACTAAACACGTCAGAGGCCCGGGGCGGCGTAGATGAGGCTCCTAGTAGGGATACGAACAGAGCAGAATTTTAGAAGTTACTGATAGGAGGAGCTATTGAACATATTTTGGAGGCCCCCCAGGACCAGATGCCCGAGGCGGGCCACCCCTTTCACTCTCTGGTCAGTCTGTCACTGCAATAAATGTGTCTGTTGCACTCACATTCCCCAAGAGGTCCCACACGTGGTCAGCGACGTGCGGACATATGGGCGCCAGGAGCGCGGCCTGCACGCGGATGTAGCGCGCGACCACGGCGGCGTGCGCGCCGGCCGCCGCGCACAGCTCGCGGTACTTGTCGCGCGCCGCCTGCAGCTCGAAGAAGCCGCTCTTCAGCGCCTCCTTGAACAGCATCCGGCTGTAGTTGTCGTCCGTCTGCGATATCTTCGTGTTCATCTCGCTCATGAACACTTTGTCGTGGAAGTTGTACTCGCCTGCCAATAATAGTTATGTAATTGACTTGATACCCACTGTTTATGTTTCTTAACATATTAATACTAGAGAAATAATTTGTCTAGCTAGACAAAGTTCTCGACTTCTAGAGACATAATCTACCTACTCAGATTGTTTATGTTCCTTCACCTGTCAAGACTGATTATATCTCTAAGTAGTTAAAAGTCTAATTATCCTGTTTATATGGGTATATCTTGAATCAGTCTATATTTGGCAAAATATTGTAAAAGCCTTAAGAAATAATATGTTCCCTTGCATAACTGCCATAAAAACTATTTGATTTTGAATGTTGAATTAACTGATATTTTGTTTATGATCAATTTTAGGTGGATTGAAAACTTTTTAATTAAGATTGTACTGCAGACAGGCACCTGAATTTAGAGTGTTATGGCTATACTCACAATTATTTTAAAATTTGTTTCATATTAGGCAAAATGAACGTAAATTTATCTTCATACCTGTCCTAAGAGTGGGTTCCGCTGCGACCATCTCCTTCACCCACTCGATGAAGGTGTAAAGCCGAAGGATGGCCGCGTCAGCCGTGCTCTCAACGAAGTTGGCGTCCTCCACCGAGTCACCCGCGTCCGCCAGAGTCAGCCTCATGCCGTCGGCGCTAAACTTCTCTATAGACTCCGTCAGGGTCAAGAAGTTGCCCTCAGATTTCGACATCTTAGCCGAATTTAACATGAGATGCCCATTCGCTCTCACGCCTCTGGGCCACTTGTCTTCTTCCTTTGGCCACATGGCGCAGTGGTTGTAGATGTAAAACGTTAAGTGGTTTTGGATCAGATCCTTGCCTGATGCTCTTAAGTCGACTGGGTACCTTCAAGAAAAAGTTTATGTAAAAAGAGTTCCTTCATGGACGAAAACTTTTCATTAAGGGAAACTAAAAAATTCTTACCAAAACTGGAAAGATGTTCTCATGAGATCCAGAGATTTCTTAGAAATTTTAGTATTTTTGGGAAAAGGCGCATCTTTGAAGAAAATGTAGTCCCAAACTTGACTGGTCATCTCCTCAGGTTTGATCTTGAGGGCATTCTCTTTGTTAGCTCTAAAAGTATCCCCTTGTAAGAAGTGCGCGATAGTGTAATATGCATTGTAGATGGTAGAATCAGACAGAGATTCTATAACCCATTGCGTGTCCCAGGGCAATTTGGTACCTAAAATAGGACCAAAATTAATATAAGTTACCCTAATATGTCATAATGAAACATATGAGAGAAGTACATACCAAGACCATAAGTTCTAGAGCATGCATACTCATGCAGCCATTTGAGTGTGGCTTGGAAGTTTTTCCTGACCTCATCATGGTAAGTGTTCATCGCCCCCAGGGCTTTTTCCGCTTGACTTTTCCATTCCTCATTGCCATAATCAAGGTACCATTGGTTGCAGAGAGCCACAACACACTCGTCCCCAGATCTTGACATTATAGTTTTTTCTGGTTCATAATAAATAACAGCACTTTTTTCTTCAATTAGCTTGGTTTGCAAATTCTTTTTCACATCTTGAATCTTACTTCCCTTAAATTCCCCTACTAGAAGTACTCCATCATAGAAACCTTTCAAGTAGACCATTTCCTTGGCTTGAATAAGCTTATCTTTATCATTCTGACTCTGAATTTTGAGTTTATCATACACATGGACAGCAGACAAGTTGCCAAATTCAGGAATTTCCAGAATAGGTACAGGTGTAAATGGGAGAATCATTTCATCCTTGATACCATACTTTTCCCTGAAAGCAGGTTTTTTCTGGAGATCCACTAATGCAGCATAGTCGTCAGGTGAGTCTGACGGCACACTAGTGACTACTCCTGTGCCTTTGTCTTCCTTTATGGTCAACATAGGGAGACAGTAGATCTTTGGATAGCAAGTAAAAGGTGACTTAACAGCCGCCCCTAGAAGGTCTTGTCCTACAATTTCAAGTAACACTTTAAACTCTCCATCTTTCTCTGTAAACCCTTGATAGGCCATATTTCTCGCAGCCCTTTTAGTGCAGATAAAGACTCCATCCTTGACCGTTTCAAATGCAATGTATTTGATATCAGGATGAACCCAACAATTGGTTTGACCATACATGGTCTCAGGTCTTAATGTAGCAGCAACTAAGTTAATACCTTTGCCTTTTAGAGACCTGAAAGGAAAAGTTCCAAGTGAGATTTATTTAGAATTCTATTACTGTAACAATACAAGTGCTGTCCGTAGGTTTACGACAGGTACTGGAGTAGCTAAAATCATGTTTGAAAAGCAGTGGGGGAACAAAATTAGAGGTTTTTGATAGTTTCTTGGTGTTTTTTTTCATTTCTAGTTTAAAGAAAAGGCTTATACATTCGAGAAGTAAAAGAAGATCACTGACTTGAGCGCTTCAGGAAGAGGCTCCTGCATGGCCATCTTGATCAGAGTGTACTCCTGCGGGCCGGCGCCCTCGCCGCTGCTGCGGTCGTGGTCCATGCACGGCTGCTGGTCGAGCGGCGAGAAGATCGTGTACCGTTTGCCGTACATGATTTTGTTGCGTTCCTTCAGGTGGTTGAACTGCCATCTAATGAACGAGTCGTAGAACGGATTCGCGTCTGTCGTTATGAACTTGCGACGCCAGTCCACCTGCAAGAATCATTTATACTGACAGGTCCACTTATAATAAATTATAACTATAAATTATATGACATTGTTTGTAAAACTATAATAGACATAAATAATAAAGCACATTCAAACATTCTAAAATAAGTTAAGATTAGTCTATAGGGGTTAAAAGGAATTATATTCACTAAAAATAAAGCTGTAAGATGTTATGTTTCAATGTTATCATTCAACTTACATGAATACCCATTTTCTTTAAGTCAGCAACGGCTCTTGGAGGGAAATATTCCAGCCAGTAGCTTTCATTGGCAAACTCTTTAATCTCCTCTTCAGGTATTCCCAGGCTTCTCATAATCTGCCACTGGTACTTGGCAGAACCAGTCTTTGCTACTGCTTTACTCTTCTTCCCTTTACTTTTGTCTTTGGGCACAATATCACCTTCTTCCTTGACCTGCTCTTCCTCTTCCTCGGGGAATACTGGTGGGTGACCAAAGAGTTCCATTTCCCTCTTTAGCTTGTCAGCGCAAGCCTTTATGGGCATACCTGTGCAATGGAATCCAAATGGGAATAGCACCATTTTGCCTTTTAAACGATGATACCTTACTGCAAACTAAAAAAATATATTTTTTATTACATCTGCTTTTAAAAAGAGAATAAAACAATTGTTTCTGCTTATGCAAGATAACACCAATTAATGAAATAGAAAAAAAGAACTTACTTCGCATTTAGATAATGAGAATGTGTGTCCTAAATGCAAACGGCCGTTCATGTACGGGTATGGAAATGTACACATGAACTTTTCGTGAGGTTTCCCATCGCTGGGAGCCTCCATCTCGAATATCTTCTCCTTGTCCCATCGTTCTTGTACCTTTTTCTCAATCTCTTGTAGGTACTCAACCTTAAAGGTTCCCTTCCTATCTAAAGTTGTCTGGAAATAAGTATTATTTATTGGTGTGTGAAATAGATATATAGGTATTGTTTGTATTGCTGATTATTTAAGTAAAAAGGCAGGAAATATAATGAAAATAGCATAGCTGACACATAGTTTGAATTAATATAATTTAGTATTGATACATATACAGATAAATAAAATTGAGGTGAATTTTATTGTGTTTGTAATGTTAAAATAATAGCTTATTAGAGTTTGTTTCTTTGAGCACACAAATCTCAGGTACTATGGGTCAGATTTAAAAAATTATTTCAGTGTTAGAAAGCTCATTCATTAAGGAAGGCTATAGGAGATATAACATTAACCATAAACACTGGTGAAACCGCAAGCACAGCTAGTTGAATGTATAATAAATAAATATTCAACGACATCACATACATTGATCTGACTCCGAAGTAAGTAGCTTAAGCACTTGTGTTACGGATATCAGAAACAACAGTAGTATTACAAATATATACTTAAATATTGGATATTAACACCTATTATATGACTGTATTATTATATCTTATAACAAAAAAAAATGTTTTTGTCTATCTGTTTGTTTATTTCAGGTGGTTTTCAAAATAGCTGAATCAATTTCGATGGAACTTTCACTGGTTGGTGTTAAAAGAAGTAACTTATGGTACTTTAATTTAGACAAATAATTGGGGTGCCAAGCAAAAAATAAAGTTTTGTTTATTGGATGGATAAAGTCACAGGCAATATCTGGTTACCTCATACCTCAGTAGTATACAACACCTCATGTTTAACTTTTAATAATCTTAGGAATTGGAACTTATGCTCTATATAATAAACATCAAACATGCTAATTTTGTTGTTAAAAATAATGTATCATAGAGTTGGCAGTGTAAATATTGTTACTGCCAATTTGAATGCACTTCTCAATAGGTGCTACATATTAAATAAAACTTGTGGACAATTTATTATTTTTCTGACTTGATAATAGTTATCACTTACATATCACATACCTACCTATGAACCATAAACATATTTAAGTATTTCATGATAAGCAAAACATGCCATTTAACTTAAAAATACAATTAATTTAAAATGGCATTGTAATAATTGTATTTGTATTAATTTGCTTCTAATGTATAATCATAATTTTTCAAAAACGTATATTGTTTAAGTTTCTCAATTTGGAATTTGTTTATATTCATAGTGTCGGCATACTTAAAATTTCCTACCGATTTCGTCAGATAATTATTAGCTTAGGGAGAAGAACCATGCATCTAAAGATATCTAACTTGAAGAAAATTTATATGAAATACGATTTTAGTATATTTGATTAACCTTTTTATTACAATTAGATTCAGGTTACTTGAATTAAAAAAATGTGCACTAATTTAAAAGTTAAACAAGTAAAATAGTGAATTGCTTGTAGTGTTTTAACTCTAAAATAGTTAATAAACAGGAGAACAGATGCACATAAGTAGTTTATTACCATAATCCTTTACACTTCACTCAAAAATGAACTGAGAAATATGTGTGCGCTAAATAAAATTACGAACACGTTGCACAGTAGGTAGGTATTATTTGACGTTTGACTAATTTTGTTTGACAGCGTAATCATGACAATGACAACCGATTGACAGGCATTCGTTAGAAACCACAGACGATTAAGTTACAAACGAAAAGCCATAATTATTCTCAGACTGACCCAACTAGTGATACCAACTAGTGTATTTTTCACATTACTATCATATGGACATTTTCGGCAAGAGAAAATAATATTGTTACTGAATATAAACAATACAGAAATCACTCAACAAATTCTTTAATTTATTTAAATTTATTTATTTATGTATAAACACGGTTTCATATACATATATATTTTACGGCCAAAGATGAGTATGAACTTACCATACGATTAGCCGGCTAAATTTAAGTTTGTGTTTGACGAGTGGCTAATGTTAATTACACCTATCTATCTTTGGCCGTATAATCTTATGTTTAGCCGCAGCCTCTTGGCTTAAAATGTAGAAGCAAATGAAAAGGAAATAAACGTAGTCTTTTACTTTACTATGTATTGAAAATTATTATTGTGAAATTCACGTCATTCATTATTTACAGATGCGTCGGTATTCGAAATAAAATATATCTTTATCTTTATATGTGTAAAAAATAAAAAATTCGTGTCACATTATCATTTGCCATACTCCTCCGAAATTAGGGTGGTCCACCTCAAAGCTTTTTAACTGGAGAACGGCTTTACCGATTTCACTAATTCTTTTTTGTGTTTGTTAATATCAAGTAAAGGTTTATAAGAAAAAAATAAAATATTGCGCGGTAAATAAAAATGGATATTGAAAATTCAAGAACCTACCGGGTCACGTAGTTAATTATAATATATAAAACAATCACGTTTATTATATAATGAAAGTTAGATAAAATTAAAAAAACCAAAGCAATCAGCCTTTACAAATACCTACCTTGGTATTCAGTGTTAAAAAATATAAATTAAATTAAAACAGTCTTAAATACATATTTATAATAGACTTACTTAGGAATTAAAAAAATAAATTTTTAACCGATTCGCCTCGGCTAATGTGCTGTTTGACCGGCTAACTAAATCGCCAACTCAACTTCACGCCACTTCCCTAACGGGGTAGGTGGAGAGAATCGAACTCCCTAATGGCACCATCTGCCAAATTACACACCTTACTCGCATCTTCAACATTCATGATCATTTTCAATTCCTTTGGCCGGCTAATGTTAAAATAACTTGACGCAAATAAACAATTTATCGAACATTGATTGATGCTCATACCCAACTATATCCTTACTTATTTGTATCATTTATTAATTGAATGTTCAATTCATGATGTGTTGCTACAAATAATTAATATATAAAAAAAAACAGATGCTGTCACAAAAAATTGGCGGCAGTGGCGTTTTCTGTCATTTTGCCGGAAACTTTTCGCTAGCCACCTTCCTCCAAATTAGACGCGATATTTGATCATCAAGCCGTTTTCTTGTTCAAAATAATACTTAAAATTCACATAAATATAAAATAGTGAAAATGGCGCCAAGGTCTGCGAAAGCTAAGGTATTGTAAATACAGCAATACAAGTCGTTTCATCCGGACATCAAATTTGCACACTTGTAAACTGGTTTGCTTTGTTATCAACGATGTATTATTTGAAACGCCATTAATCGTATAGATTTTTCACAGTTCACTAATTAATGTTGCGCAGATATTATCAATTTAAATATTACACAATAAATTCCATGAATACGGGTTGTAAACACATGGTTGGTTCCCTCCAAAACGATTATGAAAAGGTTTTGTTCGTACTTCTTCGTGTAGTAGTGCTTTCAAACTAAATAAATGGATCCGTTAACATATTTTGGCGCGTACATGCCTGAAATACATATTTATGATGATTTTAGCGTTTAATTTTGTTTTTATATGAAAGGAAATCATTCATGCATTACTCACCATGAGAAATTTAATTTTGTGTTAATATGTATGTATCTCTAGAATATATATAAAGTTCATTGGACTTAGAGTTCTGGACTGAATAATACCTATGTAATCAATGTGTATACATTTAATTAACCAATAGATAATTGTGAAAGATAATTTTAATTTTATTATTTTTCCAAATTGGTGAGTGAACAACTTGATTGTTTTGTAAAGGAATAATCATTTGGATAAATAATTAGATACAAAAGAGTAGATTAGGTCAGAGGTGAAAGGATATACTTTTACTTTTATTTATATTGTGTACCTTTTATGTCTAAAATGCTATCAAAAGAAAAATGATATGTAACTAATTAAAATATAAAAACTTTTATATTTTAATAAGTTTGTGAATTTAAACAACAAATATTAGTTACACTCTTTCTTATGTTATGCCTCTGATTATAGGGCTTTTTGTGAATTTTTTTCAGAAAGCTGGAGATGTCAAAGTGGCTGAAAATGGAGCACCAAAAAAAGGGCGTGGAAAAGCAAAGGCCATTGAAGACCCAGAGCCCGAGGTGTCCGACTCAGAAGTGAATGAAAAAGTTTCACTTACTGATAAAAAAGCTAAACGCGGCAAGAAGGTGGCCAATGGACAAGAAAATGGTGTAGCTCCACCTAATAAAAAAGGAAAAAAGAAGATGTCTGATGAGAATAATGAAGAAGACAAACCTTCCAATGAAAACTCAGCTGACGAAGAGTCAGTACCAGATGAAGAGAAACAAAATGGTGACTTTGAAGCAAATGGTGACTCAGAGGAAGTGGAAAGTACAAATTCAGGAAAAGGACGCAAAAAGCCAACAAAAAAAGAAACTGCAGCTGATGCTAAACCTGGAAGAGGCAAGAAAGCCAAGCCAGCTGAAAATGCAGAAACAAATGATGTAGAAGATGCAGAGCCAAAACCAAAAACTGGTAAGGGACGCGGCAAGAAGGCTCCTGCTAAAGGAGATGAATCTCAAGATAGGACTGAGGATGATGCTAAGCCTGAAAAACCTGAACCGGCAGTCACAAAAGGTAGGAAAAAAGGGCAGGCTAAAGCTGCTAAGGAAAAGACACCAGAAAGTGACAAAGAGGAGCCAGAGGATGAGAAAGAGGTAGAGGATGAACAACCAGAGGAGCCTAAAAAGAAAGAGGCAAAGGGGCGTAAGGGAGGGAAGAAAGCACAAGCCATAGAGGATTCAGAAGACAAGGAGGATGAATTAAAAGAAGAGCCAGCAGCAAAGAAGAAAAAAGGAGCTAAAAAAGATGAGAAAGCCAAAGGTATGTTCTTGCTAATTACATGTCTTATTAACTAATATTACATGTATAGTTAATTTGCCTAGTGTTATTTTTCAAAGCTGATTTATGGTTTAAATAAATAAATTATAAAAGCAATATAATAGGTCTTAGGTTGTATTTGTCCACATTATATGTGAGTTATCAAGCTAGTGCCCTTGACTCTGTCTACCCCTTCGGGGATTACAGAATAACATGTAGGTGTGTGTATATAAATTGTCACTTAAAACTATTATTTCTCAACACTAAAAGTTTTATACTACCTATGCTGCTAACTTCAATATTAGGCAATTTTTTTTTTTTATGCTAAGTCTAGAATTTGGGGAAAATATGGGAAATTACAATTAATATATTTATTATTAAAATTTCAAATAAATATATAAATTAATATAAAAGTTATTATATTTTATAAGTAAATGTATTGTTAAGTATACTTTACAAGTTAGCATACTATAAATTGCTGGGGTCAATGTATTATACGCTGCATTTTGCAACTAGTAAGAGCTGTTTAAACTGCTTTTCCCATGTAAGCCAAAGGCTTGGGAATGGGAAAAGAAGCTTTCTGTTTTTAACTCTGCTCTGGTTTACCTTTTACTTCTGATAATACTCGGCTGAATCTTTGACGAACATTAACTGTATGACTTGGTATTCATATTAACTTAATCTGTAAATTTTAATTTTTATATTCAATCTGGCATTGAAAAGAGTAACTACCGAGTTTCTTGCCGGTTTCTTCTCGGTAGATGCGACATTCCGAACCGGTGGTAGATTCAAATTGTTCTACTATGTACTTACTTGACGATTCACAAGTGCTTTTTTGAGGCCTACGTAAATAAAGATATTTTGACTTTGACTAAGTATAACTAAATTACATACAAGGCTTACAATGCCGTGTAGGTGAATGTCATATGCCACCCATTTTGGTTTACATGAATTATGTAACAATTCTTATAAATTCCAAATATGGTTTACTAAATATAAATAAATGAATTAAATTATTCTTATATATTTTGTTTGCATATGTAACAGGTGATTCAAAAGATGAAGAAATGGAAGAGGTTGCAGAACAGAAACCAGTGAAAGGCAAAAGAGGGCAAAAGAAGGCTGCGGAAGCCCCCGTGGAAACTGAGGATGAGCCCCAGGATACAGGGGAACAGCCCACCAAGAGGCGACGTAAGCAAGCCGAAGAAAAGGGTAAATAATATTGTAATTTATGTTATTTAATGAATAATGGCTAGAGTATTTGACAATTGTTTCGTATTACTAAGATTACTTGTCTCGTATTATTAATTTAATAAATAAATGGTTTTTCAATTATTTATATAGACGCTTTTATTTATTTTTCACCTTTCATCTTGGTATTTATGGCTGTAACACTTCCCTCGAATGTAAGTATCTACCTCCGCAAAATGCATTGATGCATGCTTATTTTGGGATATGCCTACGACCCACTCCCGCCATAGAATGCCCTAGCATGCTTAGATGTATCTACAATAAAATAATGCTTGTTTAGATAGATATACTGTTGGTCAGGTTACTAACTATATTTACATGTCATAAATCTGCATGTTAATTTACTAAAGAAGAAGCACTGAAAAATTTAACCGTTGCAAAATCATAGTTTTAGCTTTGAATCCTAAATATATTTTTATAATTACATATTTGAAATTTATTGATACTTATTATTAAAACTACGCCCCTCCTGTGATGTAAAATATATTTTAAGTACTAAATTCTAAATAAGAGTCTAAATTCCCGGTATGTGTTTATGATTAAATAACATAACGACGCTCTTGGAAGATTTAGAATTTCTCACTTTTCAGCGCCCGCCGAAGAGAAAAAGAAAGCGCCACTTAAAAATAAAGCTCTTACAAACTACGACGACTTGGATTTCTCGAATACTTCCAAAAACGCCCAAGACAAGGAGTGGAATTTCAAAATTTCGAGCTGGAACGTCGATGGCATAAGAGCTTGGTTAGGGAAGGGTGGTTTGGATTACATAAAGTATGAGAAACCTGATATACTGTGCTTGCAAGAGGTTAAATGTGCTAAAGATAAGCTACCAGATGAGATAGCCAACGTGCCAGGGTACCACGCTTACTGGTTGTGTAGCGAGAAAGATGGATACGCCGGAGTAGGCATCTATACCACAAAGTTAGCGATGAACGTTCAATACGGTCTTCAGAATGAGGAGTTAGATAGCGAAGGTCGTATTATAACAGCAGAGTATGAGCATTTCTACCTGATAAGCACATACGTTCCTAACGCTGGAAAGAAACTAGTCACACTACCGAAGAGACTGGAATGGAATGAGGAGTTCCGAAAGTATGTTAAGGAATTAGATAAGAAGAAGCCTGTGATAATATGCGGAGACATGAATGTAGCTCACAATGAAATCGGTAAGATTTATTTATCTTAAATTCGAATATCGCCCCATTAAGTATTTAGAATAGAAAAATAAATTTGTGCTTCATAGAATATCTATACTTATAATAAATCTGTAGAGAGGTCAGTTCTGTACATGAAATATATTTTCAAAATAACTATCAGGGGGTGATTAGTGATCGATACTGATGCCAAAAATGCAATCAGTAAAATTTTTGTCTGTCTGTCTGTTTGTCTGTCTGTATGTTCCTTATAGAAACAAAAACTACTCGACGGATTTTAACGAAACTTGGTACAATTATTCTTCATACTCCTGGGCAGGTTATAGTATACTTTTCATCACGCTACAATCAATAGCAGCAGAGTAGTGAAGGGAAAAGTTGGGAAAACGGGAGAAGTTACTCCATTTTTTAAGCTTCCGTCGCGTGGGCAGCCTTAATGGTTAAAGTTACATAGAAATCATGTATGACGGAAATAGTCTTTATAATATTAACCATAAACGCGGGTGACACCGCTGGCACAGCTAGTAAATAATAAAAAATAAATTAACAGACATCATCACATACATTAATCTGACTCCGAGGTAAGTGGCTCAAGCACTTGTGTTACGGATATCAGAATCAACAGTAGTATTACAAATATATACATAAATATTGCATATTAACACCCAGACACAGAACAAGTTTTCATCATACGAATGTTTGTCCTGGGTGGAGATCGAACCCACATCTCTTGGCGCATGGGGCAGCAAGTAGAATGTTCTCGCACGCTTAAAAATAAACAAAAGTCCTTATTTTAATATTCTCAAGGCTTTTAATTATATTATGGACAAATGAATTAACTACTTCTTAATTGCTGAGCAGTAACAAATAGCAAACGAAACTAGCTGTGCTAACCGTAACCGTTTACCCAGCTAGCTTATTCTCTTATTCGGTAAACCGTGTTATTGTACAGGGACAATCACGGTAAACATGAATACTCATGTTTACCGTGATTGTCTCAGACAGATTTTTGAGTCAGACTTTCACAAATTACTTTAGCAAGCAAAATGTAGTATTGTAATGTGGTAGTTGTAATGTAGTATGTACTACGCATTTAAGTCTCAGATGAATCGATAATAAATAATTTATAATACATTTGAAAATAACCTCAAGTTAAAACTAATTCATTATCGACCTCGACAGTTTGTTGACCCAAAACTGTGCAGATATCAATTCATTAGTATGAGTGAAAGGCTACGTGTATAGAGGCCACTACACAAACTCGTAGGTAATAAAGATTTTTTACAAAAAATAATTTACACCAATTCTAATAACTGATATCCTATGACAATGGATATCACTGGATATCACTTTTAGAATTTTGCGTTACTATGCACTAGTTAGATTTTATTCCTTTTAGGAACATTGGCAACCTTTAGCCGACTCCAAAAAGGAGGAGAATCTCAATTCGTCGAAGTCTTGTTTGACTGGCTTAATGGCGCATTGGGTAGTAACCATGCCTCATGCGCCAAGAACTGAGGGTTCAATCCCAGCCAGGACAAACATTCGTGTGATTAATACTTGTGTTTATTTTGTGTCTGGTGTTAATATCTAATCTTTTAGTATACCTATATTAGTAATACCACAGTTGATTTGATATTCGTAACACAAGTGCTTAAGTTACTTATTTGTGTGATGTAGTCGGATATTTATTTGTGTATATTTCCCGATTACATGAAGACAGTTTAATCGATAAGGATAATTCTTATTTACTATGATCTATACATAGTAAAGCAGGTTCAAATCGTTCTAAGATGTGTGGCAGTATTGCGAACGTTTGATGTTTTTAGTGGGATAAATGGCTAACTTGTTGCGCTAACAAAACTAAGTAGCAGTAGTAGCTCTTAACAAGTTCAGTGCCATCGACTCGCCCGGAGACTTCACGTAATTTTTTCTTTTTTTTTACTAAAATGCCTACATTTAGGCGGCATCCGAGGACATGAAAATTGTAGTGGCAGTGAACGTGTTAAAGCGGTGGTACCTAGTTCCATTGTTAGGACACGCACCTGACATGAGGGGAGTTCGTGCGAATACAGACGTACATTACCTCTGCATAATTCGAATATAACTACGTATTTGTATCCCTAGCTCACTGAGCTAGGGATTGCATCATCAAAGTGTGAAGTGAGTGTCGAAGATCTGAGTTTAGAAGGAAGCGACCATCTTCTTTAATATAAAGTCACTGCCCTCTGGCAAGGGGGTGTAGGTTCAATACAACCAGACTCGCTAAGACCAGAAACTGGACCAACGCTAGCCTAATTTCCTAAAAAACAAATTATAACAGTTGACCCGTCTACTAGACGTGCGCACTATCATCATCCTCCGACCGTCATGTCCCGTGCTTAGTCGGGGTCCGCATGACTTATCATTTAGTCCGGGGAAGACCTAAAATTGTATTATATTTAAATTAAGAAAAGACTTTTTTAAAATTTACAATTCATTTCCGTTCTGTAGTGGTCCTTGGTAACAATAATGAAATCAAAGTAAGTCAGCCACTAAAAAGTTAGGAATCCCGGGCTTTGATCATAATCCAGGATTTAGCGAGTCTGGTAATTAAATTGAAGCGACTGCCGATCTGACTTTCGTAACCCTTATTTAGGGGAACCAAACAAGTTTGGATCATGGTTACACATCCATAGTTGTTTGAATGTGCAGGTTTCATCGCAATGTTTTCCCTCCCCGCGAGCTAGTGATATAAATACGTACATAGATTTGAAAAATCCGGAGGTACGTTCCCGGGTTTGAACCCGCACCCCTCGGTTAAAGAGGCGCATGTCCTTACCATTGAGCTACCACCGCTCAAGACGTGCGCACTAACAGTCACGCTATTGCAGATTTAACCAACCCGAAGACGAACAAAAAGAACGCCGGCTTCACGGACGAGGAGCGGTCCGGCATGAGTGAGCTACTGGGCGACGGGTTCGTGGACACCTTCCGCCACCTCAACCCGGACAAAAAGAGCGCGTACACCTTCTGGACATACATGTTTAATTGCCGGGCCAAGAATGTTGGATGGTGAGTCAAATACGCCCGCAATCCCCGAAGGGGTAGGCAGTCACAGGGGCAGCTAGCCCCATTAACCACATTCAGCCAAAAAATAAAACTAGGGTGGGTTAGATGGAAAATTATAAAACCACACCCAAAACCCGATATACCATTAGTCGGCTTTTACTAGACGTAACACAGTTAGCACATTTTTTTATGTCCCAAACCAACATGGGATGGTGTGATGGTACTACAACTACTGCTATATATTATATTAATAAAACCCCCTTACAATTACAATTCTAGTTTTAGGTAAAAGAAAACATTTTTCATGAATCAACAAAACAACAAAAACAAATAAATTTTAGTTAATAATTATCACATTTTATCATTATCGCATGAAATTTTTTTTATATTGTAATTGTTTTTGCTGCGTGAACTGCGTAGGTAATTTAATTAATTTAGCTGCATTCCGTGACACTATCGGATTAAAAGTACCATCTGTTATTTTATATTTCAGTACTTAAGTAAAATTTATAATGGCGTGATAATTTTTATAATCGGTCCAGTAGTATTTTATCTTATTCATCACAATTTTCTCTTCAAAATATTAGTGTAGTGTAGATAAGAAATATTATCAAAAGTTATAAAGATTTTGAGGATTAAGATAATTGTCATTACCAGTAAGTATACCTTAAATGTCAACAAATACTTATGTTGATTGATTGTAACTTGATTGGTAATTAATAATTATCAATCATAAAATGAAATTGAACAAGCTGATTATCATCAAGTTGCTTTACACTTCCATGAATGTATCGATTTATAGATGTGATATGTATCTAACTGTAATTGATACGGTGACATCGTAATGACATCCTTTAAGTTTTCTTCTTCGCATAAGTATAAATGTTGGTGTTTTCGTTTCAGGCGACTCGACTACTCCATAGTGTCAGAGCGGCTGCTGCCGTCGCTCTGCGACAGCGTGATTCGGGACGGCGTGTACGGCAGCGACCACTGCCCCATCTCGCTGTTCCTGCACCTCACCAGTGCCGACAAACCTAAATAGTGACCGTTTACGGTAGCGATGACGTAGGCGACCACCACCCAATAATACTAATCTAATATAAATAAAACTGAATTGGATCACTTTCAGACTGGCGTTTTCTACGCGGATTAGAGTGAGCAGACGAGCTTTAAAATCCAATAGCAATTTCAGAATAGCGGCTTATACCCGTCAAAAACTGCGCATAGATACGAGAGACTTTATAATCCAATACCAAAATAAAAAACTAGCAGAGCCCCGCGGTTTCACCCGCGTAGTTCCCGTTCTCTTGGAAATACGGGGATAAAATATAGCATATGTTACTCGCTGATAAAGTAGTTTTCCATTGGTAAAATAATCATTCAAATCGGAGCCTATTCGATGCTAACTATTACGCAATCAAATCTTTCCTATTTATTATATAAATAAAGGTAACTCTGCGCGTAAAAGTGTGCAGGCAAGACTTAACAATCCAATACAAATATAATAAAAATTTCAACAGAAAAAGATTATTTTCAGACTAACGTTGTGTGCGCATATATTATGTGCGTAGACTAGTTTCATAATCCTTCATAATAAATCAATCATAAATACACGCCCACATATTTGATGAACTGATTCCCTCATGAATTCTGTACTCGGCAGACATGTCCTTCGTCTGTGCACTGTGTAAATGCTTTTGTGCGCGCTTCAAAAAATGAAAACGGCTCAACATTTTGTAAATGAGTTTTTATTCGAAACGACTGTTAAAGATCAGTCAGCAGCACTAAGAAATCTTGCTTTAAAACACATCGTTTCATTTGCGCGTATTGAAAGATGCGCCTACACATGCTTGCAAAATAAAGTTTGAAAGCGCTCTTAGGAAATGCACACCACGTCATCTCAAGCTAAAGCTTTGTTTATATTCCTTTGTTAACAAATTATTTAGAAACAACCTGCAGTCATTCAAACTAAGCTCTCGTGCGCAGTAATTAATGCATACGCAGCGCGAATCGTATCTTCTAGTACTTTGTACTGGGTAATGCTTTGTAAGCATTTTCATCACAATAAATTCATTGAGAAACGCTATAAAAATATATGCAGTAGACTACAAGAAGATGAATATTATTTTTTTATGCATAATTATTAAATGCAGTATTAACTTCACTTTTTCCACTATATTAATACTAAAGGGTAAATGTTGAATAAATTCATTTTCATTCAATACACATTATTCTGTAGTCATCTGTACGGCACTCTATTAAACTGTATCAAGGGCGAGATCTAAAACGTGGCCGCCTCAAGTCAACGCGATGTTAAAGCCATGTGTTTTGCTTTGTTATGTTCACAATAAAATGTTGTTGTAGCTGTAACAAAGTTCTTGTTAATCATTAAAGGTTAAGATGTTACAGAGTTACACTCGCGCAGGACACCTGGCTTTCAACTACATCACTACAATGACTCCTCAGTTTGAGATCAACAATATTTTCATTTATGTTATTCTTGTCTATTGTTTTTGTAATGTGAAATTCTTTGAAAGAAATAAAGACTTTGATTATATTATTTGCTTCTGTTTTTAGATATCAAAACCAAAAGAATTCATTAAAATGCAATGATTTAATAATTTAAGTAAACAATCAAAAATAGCAACTCACTTAAAATCTAGTATTGACAAATTAGCGCCTTTACGTCGATATTTCAGATGAGTCTGAAAAGAGGAAAATAGTAGTAGTAAACAGGATTGTGAAGATCAAAACATTTCTTTCATAAATAAGCTTAGGCTGTTTTTATACATACCGCAATTATTTTTCCGAACGCATCTCTTTCCAAAAGAGTGTACACTGAAGTAAGAGAACTTAAGGCCCTTGAGTGAAGTTCCTTCAGCCCGGAGCAGAACAAATCTATTCCAGCTTCTAGCCCTGTTCCAAAGTCGCACTCGTCCACAGCTATATTGGCATAGGTTATTACAGGTTGTAGCTCTGAAAGGGCTTTGTCTTTTGCTTCTTGTGTAGTGGCTTCTTGGAGTCTTGTAAATATTTTTCTCAAATTTGCTATAACAAATAATAGATATCTTCTTACTTAGATTTATTATCAGTATCAGTTTACTTTATTACTGTGCAATAGAGAATAGAGCGAAGTTAGGAATTAAAAAATTATATTTACCATCTGTCTCGACTAATATCCTATATCCTAATTGGGTTTTTTTGTTATAAGGCACTACAATGCCAGCACCATGCAGTGTCCTGGCAACCAGTTTGCTCTGCCGTTTTTTCATTGTGTATTCTTGCAATGAAATTTTGTTTTCATCTGCTGCTTTCTTAAGTTTATCCATTATTCTTTGACAAGCCATAGCTGTGAAGGGTGATTTTTTCTTTTCATTTTGCAAATATAAACTAAAAAAATGATAAATACATAATTTATTTATTATATTTTAGATTAATATTTTCCAAGTGGAACATAAATATTTGTTGCTGGGATAACTTACAACTATATAAATGAGAATTTTACAAACTAAATTATAAATATTTTAAAAGTTCTAAACTGTTGAATGTTTAAAACTTGTTTTCTATTCAAAAAGTGAATAACAATATTTAAAATTTTGCTACAAGTAAATAACGAGACGCCATAGACATTATTTAACTAAGATTCATTAAGATAAATAGATGAAATCATTGAAATATTAAAAAATACTTGCTAAACAGCTCCAATGATGTTATCAGCTACAGGTGTTATCTTGTAATCCTTTTGGCTATCATTGGATGCTACAAATACTGGTTTATCTTCAGGACTGTCCCTGTAATAGCCTAGATGGAATTCACAGGATCCTATTTTCTTTATAACAGCCTGGAATAATTAATATGATTAAATAGCTACACACATTTTACAAAAAGTTTTGAATATTGATTTCTGGCAAATATCATTAAAAAAAGTCTGTTAGCTCAAAGGAACATGATGTTTGAATCAGCTTATGACTTAAAAAAGTAAGTAAGTACTACATCTGATTGCTTAAAGTCTATCAAAAGGCTAGGAATTGACGTTTCATCTTGGGACATACTTATAATTCATATAATTAGCAGAAAATTAGACAAAGACACATGCAAGGCTTGGGAGCTTAGTGTATCATCAGATAGGTCAGATGAATTGCCAACATACAAGCAATTTACAGACTTCTTAGTAGGTTGTTTTAGAGGTCTGGAAAATTTGGATACTAGGAGTATTCACACTGAAAAGGGTCCAAGAAACTCTCAATAGTTTTATGTACAACATGAAATATGTTTCGCTTATTGTTCCAGTACTCATAAGATTACATTTTGCACAAACTTAATGTAGTACTAAGATTTAATTAAAATTTAATGAATATGATGTTAAAAGTTAATGTCTAATCAGATTAGATACAAATTTTATGTTTTCAGGAACTGGTGGTATAAAGTTGCACAAGGGAAATGTAATTTAAATTACTCAACCTTTTTCGCTTAAATTCAAATGATTTACAAAACACTTACCTGAAACTCTGGAGGATCATAGAAGAATCTCCAATGCACTAAATATAAGTCTTTATCATCCACCATGGGAAGTTTACCCAATAACAAGTCGTATGGACCTATCAGCTGCAAATTGACATTTGCCAATATCTTTTCGATGGTATCATCACTATTAAGGCATTCATAAAATATAAAGAAATCAGGGGGCATCTTTACTAAGAACAGTTCTTTAAATTTTTCATGATCAACGTGACTATCGTAATATTGTATCTCTTCTGGAAGATTTACGTCGTAAGTTTCTGTAATAGACACGTTCTGTAGTGTATTTGAACTGGTCGGACAGTCTTCAGAATCCGCTTTTTCATTTAATTTAACTTTATCATTAAATTCTTTTTCTTTTACATTGGTATCTAATTCAGTCTCTCCGCCATCTGGCAATTTGTTATTGGATATTGGCTCTTTAGGTTTTCTTGTAAAGGGGCTAAATCTCCGCTTTTCACGATTATCTTTAACCACTTTCGAGGTATGTGGGGGGTGTTTAAAAGTTTTGTGATGCTCTGGATTCCGTTGATAACATTTTTCACCATACTTGCATTTAGTTCTTGGGTCCTTGTTGAATATCTCCCAGTCATTATTAGGCATTATCTTTTTCGTGTAAGTATATTAAAATTTTTAAGTGACACAATTTTGAATTAACGAAAAAGTCGTTGCGGTAATCTGCAACCAAGATATCTGCAAATTACTGCAATTCGCTGCAATTCTAGCTGTATAGTTCGACTTGTTATTACATGTTGACAATGACATCACTCACTAGACAGCTGACGACAATATGATTGAATTGAATGATGATATTCGCAAGATGTTAATTTACGATATTTCCGAACGGAACCATAGACAGAAAAATCTCGGTGAAACGATGTTTCATGGAACGGAAGATGGAAAAGGAAATAGTTAATTAAATTTTATCAAGCCCAATAAATGGATGGATATTTATGTATAGATGGCAGCACTTGCGCGGAATGAATTGGATAGAACGTGAACGCATCGTATCTGAAAACCATGAATTTTTTAGTTTCAGGATCTTTTTGTGTCAGTCAGTGTCATTTTGGTGGAATAGATTTTAGGTGGGGAGAATATGAGCTTTTTTATTTGCAATAATTTTTAGCACAATAAATAACTATTGAATATTGATGAGTGTTCGTAATATCCAATATGACTGTACTGACTTTTAAATAATTTAAAATAATAACAACGTGTTTTCTCATGAGTATCGGTTGTTCATTGGTGCGTTTAATTGGATGCTGAGAATCTTCTAAAATTGGTGCACGATGTAGTTTCAAGCTTGGATGTTTTCAATGAACGGGTGTCTGAATTTTCACAATATTTTACCAAGGACATGTACATAATAAACCGTCGCCACTCAAGCCATTCATCGATATCTGCGGGCTACGAATCATGCTCTTTAATTGGTAAAAAAATATTTTAAATACATATTATTTCCAGTAGTTATTATTACCTAGTGTTATAGTGTCTTGTTTTGATACATTTTGTTTGTAGTACCTATCTATAACTTAGAGTATTATTGATGCTTTTTCTTTTTTGTTTATTTATAAATTCCGATATTTAGGAGGTTTCTTAACTAGATATCAATCCAATATAAAAGTTGCTCTAGGTTACTGTGTTTTCAATTAAAATATAATTAAAATGCTTTTGTTGTACACAACTGCAGAAATTCGATTGTGTATGAAACTGAGGCACAGTTAGATGATTCTTCGACAATGAAACCAGACTGTTTTCGTTTAAACTTCTTTTTATTTCTATAATACATAGGTATTCCATTACCATGCCAACACAACGACGAGAATCTTCGAAAAAGTACATTATTCCAATCCAGTTCCAATAATTATTTATTTCAGTTTTAGAACCTTGTTAGGTGGCGTGGACTAAATTGTTTGATTAGCTTTAATTTAATTTATCGTAATACGAGAAATTAAATCAAATTTTAATGATTATATTTCTGGACATTTGTCTGATTTATATGATGCATAGAATTATTTTTATGATTAGCCTCGAGTAACATTTTATAAACATATTAAGTATGTTCAAAATATAAAAAAAAAATTAACGTAAACAAACGTGTTTTGAAATTATAAATATTTGTGAGGATCTCAAGGCTATTTCAATCTATGTGCTGACATGCAGAAAGCTCTTAGGGTTGCTACTTGCATTCAGTGCTGAATGTGATTATTATAACATTCCAAATAGAAACTTGAGATATATTTCAATGTTTGAACATACCATATGTTCAAACATTGAAATTGCAAAATATACTTTTATAGTTTCCATAGCAATTTTTCAACTAGAAGATTTATATAAAAAAATAAATCAAATTGAGTTCACGTGTTTGCCTTCATAAAATCAGTTTTGTAATTTTTTTTGCGTCTGTTGTGAAATGCGTATTTTTCAGAATTAAAACACCCATTTTATGTGGTTAAAATCAGGGTTAGTTCTAACATGCTAAATTTAATTCTGTATGTGTGTCTGTCTTTATTTGCGTGCGATTCTGTAACAAATATTAAATTGTCACAATATGGTCTTTAAAAAATATTAGTAGAGTACGCTAGCTATTTTAGAGCCCAATCCAAAAAATATTTTATGGAAAATGCCCTTAAAGCTTAAAGCCAAGTACCTTATTAAATAAAAACCGGCTAAGTGCGAGTCGGACTCGCGCACGAAGGGTTTCGCACAAATATAGAGCAAAAAACGGCATTAAAATCTCGTTTGTTGTATGGAAGCCCTACTTAAATATTTATTTTTTTCTGTTATCTAGTCTAGCTATTACGGTTCATGAGCTACAGCCTGGTGACAGACAGACAGACAGACAATGGACAGCGGAGTCAGTAATAGGATAAAAACGGGGTCCTTTGGGAACAGAACCCCAAAAATTTTCCACTTATCATACAATATAATTAATGCGTTAAAATCAAGGGGATTGTGAAAATTGTGAAAAAGTAGTGACAAGTACACCTACACAATCACATACACAAAACCCTATCTGCCATCAGTCGCCTTTTACGGCATGCTATGCAAGTAACACAGTTGGCGTATTCTTTTTAACTCCTAGATCAACATAGGATATATCATACTTAGGATATATTCAATTAGGAAGACTGTTTTATAAACGCAGCGCCATCATTTTTACTTGCTTAATAGATAGTTAATTTTTTCTATGTATATTGTTGCGTTTTGTAGCCTATTGACTCATGACTAGAATGGACTACTCTAGAGCTTTATTACAAGGGTTATACAACTTTTCTGAAGAACAACCTTAAAAAAAAACAAAGATCGTTCAACAACTTCTTCTAATAAAACATTTCGTAATTCAGATTACGAAATAACTCACTAACTAAACTTCATGCCACTTTCTAGCAGGGTAGGCAGAGAGGAACGAACGCGATATATTGCACGATCCTTACACATCCCACTCGCCTCTTCAACATTCACGATCCTTTTCATACAAGCTCAACGGTTTATATAACTCCTAACATCACCTTCTGTTAATACACGACCAATCTGGTTGTCGTAAGTAAGCCTGAGCCTTTCGCGGCTCCTACATCCATCCATTTTCGCATTGTATATCTGTTGTTTAATTAAACCGGAGCATGCCTCTTCTTACCTTGACTTCGACGCTGTCTTTCAGTTCTTTCAGAACACAGTCTTTGTGCGATACACCGCAGATTTTATGCAGCGCATGCATCTCGACTGCGTTTATTCTACTTTCATGCTCTTTCTGCTATACCCAAATTTCGCTTCCATATGTTAGCCTGCATTCACTCTTCTTTCTATATCAGCGGAGTACCGTCCATCTCTGCAAAATGCACATCCTAGATATAAAATTCCATTCACCTGTTCCTGCACTACATCATCAACCGTTATCCTTGTTTCCGTTCTGGTTTCCTCTCTTACAAACACCATAATCTTTGTTTCCTTCGCATTCAAATGCAATGCAAGCCTCTCTCCTTTCAAACATCTTTCAATGTTGTAACTAGTTGTTGCAGATCCGATGCCGACTCTGCTAAATGTACGGCATCGTCCGCGTAAAGCAAACAATTCACAACTAAGTCACCCATACGCACTCCAACATTCATAGATTTAATCCTCCGGAGACAATGGTCGGGATATAGGATAGACAGCAGAGCAGACAGTTTTGGTTGAACAAAGAACATTCTGAAGGCTTTTTGGTCTTATTCTAAATGGCAGATATTGTTTTGCTTAAATAATAATAAAATATTTTTTTTTTTACCTCAATGATGGCAAACAACAGCTTTTGCTATCTCAGTACGAAGTTGACTATAGCTAGTATATTTATTCCTCAAGCATTAAATGCATAAAAATGCCAAAAATTAAGGATTGCTATATGTACTTATCTAGTATTCATAACGTTTAAGTTTCAAATTTCTAATACAGTTCAAAATAAACCGCAATACTATAAAATAATTGCACAAGAGGCATATTCATGTTTTGTCAAAAAACATTAGTACATATTGATTTAAATTAAATACCAGGATCAAGGTAATCGAGTATAAATTATACTGCTTTCATCGGAGCAGCGACCGTCGGGACCGGTTTACTTACCTGCGTAGCTATATTTAGTCTCATTGTTTGTTGGGTGCAATATATCGATCAACTGCAAAATTTAGCGCTGCGAGAGTATGGCTACTGTGTTCGCATCTGCTAAAATCTACATACTTACAAAGCCAATTTTTTATATGTGATATGTTTACTCAGCAAAATATGGTCTATATTCAATGTGTTCTGAAATTTCCTTTTACACTTTCTTAATTAAATTACTTCTGTTCTAATTTGCGCTAAATGTTGTCTTTTCATGTGTTTGCTAACTTAAGATATCATAGTTTTTATAATTGGGATGTTGACACCATTTATATTTAATTTTGAAATATCAATCCTGAAAAAGAAAGTATCGTAGTATGCTCAGCTGTTAAGCCTTATTGATTTTGTATCATAGCATTGAGTCTAAGATTTTTAATTTTACAAAAACTGCTTAGTAGTCATTTGACTATACAAACTAGTGACGTCACACGTTGACAAGCCCATACAAAATCTATGAAGTGATTTCGTTTTGACAGCTCTTAAAAAGTACGTTTCGTCGTTTCATTTCATTTCATTTCTACTGGTTATAGACTAGTATGGATTTCGTCTTTTATAACTTACAGTATATTTAATTATTCACTATTTTAAAAACATCTTCATCACTACGCGCACAATATAAGAAAAAAAAACAATAATGTTCCTACTAAATTATCTAGACTGTCTTTGAAACACCAGTGGATTATATGCAAAGAATTCTAAAGGCATTGTATGTTTAATCCAGATGAAACAGTATAAAACCTGTAAGTGAAACAGCATCACACGATATGCTCGTGTCCCAGATACGTCGAGAGAGCGTTGCAACTAGCGAACGGAAATCGCCTAGCGACAACATTGTTATTCGGTTTCCCACTACCACCTCACACCCTCTCCCTTAGTAGTAGAATTTTATTAGCTTTTAACGAATCAGTTCCATGTTATTTATACATTTTTGCTTGAAATTCTTTTTCCTCAACACATGTATTCCATTAACCCATAAATACAACAAAAGCAAACCTGAAACTTATCATAAAAACTGACTGATCCGTTTATCGTAAAAGCTTTGTATTAAACAAATTGATAACAATGAATGATATATTGTTCGCAGGCGATGAACACTTGACCGCACTATGGAGCATCGTGATGGATGGGGTGGCGGAGAGTTGGGCGCGCCCGAGAATGCTACGGAACATTCTCAGGCCGCCGATCGTGACCGAGTGCGCATCGAATTTTATGCCACTTACGACGTCATGACCGGTGTTCGCATAGCCGCTACCCTCGGCGGCTTTTTCGCGCTAATGGTATTTCTGATTGTCTATAAAAGCCGGAGTAAATCAGTTAAAGCGCTAAACGATCCCAAGATAGTGGAATTGGCCGAGGCAGTCGTGGCAGAAGAACAGGCTGTTGAAGAAGAACGCCAGCTTACGGCAGCTCTAGAAGAAGCCTTGTCTGAACGAATGCGATCGCGGCCGTCCATTGGTGAGGAGCCGCCGTGGCCACGCACCTCCCGATTTGCATCTTATGGAGGTGGTTACGGTAGTTTGTTGACCCCACCACGTCGTCTCTCAAATCTCCGTGGTGACTCTCTCCCAGGATCAGCGTTACGATTTGCAGAAAGACGAGCTTCTGGTGGACCGCGAGATCGTCGGTTAAGCTCCGCCACATGTTCTAGTTCAGGAAGTTCCTATTTGGAGCGTCGTGGTTCATCAGTTGTCTGTGCGTTACCGGAGCGCCGATTATCTCCGTGTCCGAGTGAAAGACTTGCGCCTCTAGCTTCTGTGGGCAGTGTAGGGCCTTCGTATGCAGTAGAATGTGAGCTAGCATCTGTAGGCGCGGACTCTGTATTTGCCGAAGATGATCCAGACTCTACAGATGACGAGGTAGAGCAGTTCTCAACAGACAGCGGTGGGGGTGACGTCACGACAGTGGGTGACTGCACAGAGCTGACCAGTCGGCCAACACCCCTGCCACTTAGTCTGGATCGGGCTTCGCATTCGCGAGAAACGTTGTTCTAGTCGCTGACACATGCTGTCGGCTGTTAATGTTACTGACAAATTAAAATATCGACATTTTTTATTTCATTATTTTTCTTATTAGCATTTAACATATCACATGAACTTTACAACTTCGACATATCATTTTAAGTTTAAAAAATCCATTTTGGCACAAACTTTCGCGACGTGCATCCGTGGGTTTTTAACATTAAATGATGTTAGACTTTTAAACTTATGGATTTTATTGCATTTTTAATTATCATTGGCATTTATTTTCATTTCAATGCTTAAGTTTTGGCGGTATATGAACTTCCTAGTACCTATTATGAAACGAAATCGTCGATATTTTAATATGTATATTTATATGCATAGATTGTAAATAGTTTGTTTTTGTTATTAATTGATGTTTCGCAATGTTGATGTTTTCAGACCATGATAAAGTTACGGAATTTTAATTGACATGTAATTTCACATAACATCTATTTCCTTAAAGCCTTTTAACGTTAATTTCGCTAACAGACAATCGGTATCAAAAATAATCAACTCACTTGAATCTACTGGCATCACCAGTTAGTGTTCTTTGTAAAAGATTTAGATAAAATTAAGATCTGCCGAATTAGTCTTTTATAGGCACATTAACGCTATAGTATTGTACTTATTACTGTTAATATGCAAGTTGATAGTTTTCGAAGAATTTTTAACTTCTAATAACGGCCATTCTGTTTATAATCTGTACCGGGCTAAATGCCAACCCCACTGAAAGTGCGGCTGGTCAAGTAAAATTTGCACACTCAACATGGTGTTTGTAAAATGTAGATAACTAACTTGTTAGGGTAGATAGTTGTCAGTGGAAAAGTCAATTTGAGGATGTATAAATGTATTACAGTTAGTATTTTGACTACCCTTAACTTGAAAAAGGGCACATAAGACCAATACGTCCTTTGAACAATAAATGATAAAAGTTGGAAGCGGCCTAAAAATTAAGCGTTGCTCGTACCAATATCATTTTCTAAGAAAACTGCCACTGTTCTTGTTTTACGGGCACAAGAGTTTTATTGATTCTCGTGGACCGATTCCGCCACAGCCATACGCGGGCCCAGTAGATTGACTCACACAGGTCGTTTTTATTACGATTTAGATTTACGTGTTAGTTTATGTAATGTTCGTTGCTCGAATTAAAAAGAGCTCCTGTAGTCTGTAAAATGTTGAAATGTATGTAAAAAAATGTAAATACAAAACACAAATCATGTGCTGTTTCATTTTGCATGATTACATTGTTGATATCCCAAATAAACGGTGGTCGGTTTATTGGTGCCGCATAAAACTAAAATAAAGTTATTATTAGACGTCATACCAATTTCGTTACGAAGATGAGGAAGAACTGCGTCATATCCTTCTTTTGTTATTTTACGTAACATTAGATATTGATCGATATGCGAAAGTGGATACGATTGTTTAATAATTTAACGCCTCAAAAAATATGATGCTAACATTGGTCTTGGTAAAAAATATTAACTTACTAAGTGTATACCAACTTTTAAAAAGTATTGAACGGAAGACACATTAGAAAGCAAGACTGTCAATTTCAAATCAACGAACATGGTTCATATCCACTTGTGCTCTAACTATATATATTCACTTATGAAGATTAAATTTCGTGAATCGTTTCGTGCTAGATATGCGACGAATGTTAACTCAAAAAATAAATAGCAATAAATTTACTCAAGAATTTTTTCTTCTATGGTTCCGTATTTTAATTTAAAAAAATTAAAGTAGTGACATTTTTCGTAGTATAATCCTTGAGTCCCATGTTGGTCTGGGACTTGGCCCAAGGCGACTAATGGTATACCGGGTTTTGGGTGTGTGATGGTGTAGGCGACAGGTTAGCCGCTGGTCACTGATTTTTCAAAATTTTCCATCTAACCCAGCCCGGCTTTATTTTTGGCTGAATTCGGTTGAAAGGGCTTGCTGCCCCTTCGGGGATTATGGGCGTGATGTTATGTATGTATAATCCTTAAAAAATTGCATAAAAACATTATAATTTAATTTTTGAATATTCGAAATTGATGCTGATTTTTTTATTTTGACTAGCCTGCGTGGATACGAATGATAAGGTAATAATTATATACATACATGTAATTTTTACCTTATCATTCGTATCCACGCAGGGTAATCAAATATATAATGTTAATAAAATAAGAAATTTGGCTTAAACGAATAATATTATATTACTGTAAATATAATTTGGAGCTTGAAGTCTTATTTTTACATACATACTTACGATACTCGATTTATTATAGAAAAACTCGTCTATGGTTAATGTATAAAATATATGAACGCAGCCATTTAAGCAGCGAGCCGTGCTGTCAACTGTCAACTCTACAATCAGTGATTTTTGACAAGCGAGACGTTGCTGAAGCCGAGAAATCTTTGCTGCACATTTATAATTCTTTTTATCGCCATATATTATCACATATAGAGCTGAAAAAAGAAAAAAATGGACGACGACTTACCGACTGACTTTGAGGTCATCGTAGTTGGGACAGGTATGTTCTATATTTTTGTAAAAAGCGTACCGGGTGTGATGGCGATAGCAGCCTACTTATCGATCTTATTTTTTTTTCACTGCCTTGTCACCAATGATGTAGCCGTATAAATCGAAGTGAATGCAGTGTTTCGGAATGTGTAATAAAAATTTATATCTGGCGTTTATATTCGAATGATAACAGAGCGATAATACATTTGCGCAGCTTGCGTCCCACATTACGAGGCTTACTCATCTAATTAAATATTTGCGGTTCAGGCTGCAGTCATTGTCTTCTTCTGAATTTGTGTGGGCATTAATTTTGGCTAACTGGAAGAATTTATCCCAAAGACTGTGAATCACTTAATAGATTAGAGTAACATAATAATAACAAAAAAAAAAAAAAAAAATGCAAGTCAATGAACTTTATGTAGGCAAACTGATTGCAATAATGCTATTAAGTTTTCTTTTCACTTTTTTATGGTACTTAATCAATGTTGTCTTATTTTTTTCATTTTGTTTCATATATTTTTTATTATTTGGAAATAAAACAATATCACATTCTTTTATAATATACAGAAACCATGTTAGTAAAGGATCCATTCCTTTGTTATTTGCTCCTTTCACAACATAATCTACACACAACATTGGTTATGTTAACTAATATGTTGTGTAACTAGGGTTGCCATTCGTCTGGGTTTCCCCGGATTTGTCCTAGTTTAGAGGGCATCCAGGGAGCGTCCGGGCGGGGCTTCATTTGTAGTCCGGGTTTAAAAATGTAAAGTCTTGGGCCACCCCGACACAATCTCTTTGCCCGCATGCCGCATCAACCAACTAACCGACCCGCTAAATTCATCATAATTTTCAACTGTATTTTATTATACTGACTATGTTTAAAAAAATCTGTTGATATGTCCGGGTTCTGGGCTCTAAAATCCGGGGTTTTCACGTGTTTTGTCCTGGTTGCCAAATTTTGGAGATGGCAACCCTATGTGTAACTAAATTGTATGTGTACCAAGCAAAATCAAATGTAGTTTCTATATGTGTATCCTATATATTTTACTGCATAGCAGTAAACTTAAGAAGCTTTTGTTTCGATTGTTGTGTAGGAATGGTGGAGTCTATTGTAGCTGCTGCATGTAGCAGGATAGGCAAGAATGTTCTTCATCTAGACTCTAGCGACCACTATGGTGGGCTATGGGCTTCTTATAATTTCGATGGCCTCCAGAAATTCATCAAAGAAGTCAATGCGGATCCTAAAAGGCAATGGCCAGTCTATAACTTGTCTGAAAAATGGTATATAGAAAAGTAAGTATGCACTACTGAATTACTCTTTTAAATTGGTTTTAATTGAGAATTTTCTTATAACAAAAAAAAATGTCTTGTAACATTCTGATCATTAATAGGGTATTTTACAAATGTTTAAAATCACTTTCACAATATAGTTAGGCACTAAATTGACATAAAAAAGTATTTTTTGTAAGCAAAATAGTTTAATTTAAAGATAAAAGGACATTTTAAAAAAATTTGTATATATATTATATTCCTACTTAAACGCTACAAATTGATATTTCAGTTTGCATAGACTACTATGGTGCTGAAATAACGTCATATTCAGATCGGTTCCCTAGATGAAACTCATGTTCTGTCAAACTCAGGAGACTTGTTGGAAATAATTACGACTAACAGACATCATGACGTAAACTGCATTTTTAGTCACCCAATAATTATGTGCTATTTGTAACTTTTAAAAATCTATTTATTACAGATAATATTATCAAATTCATATTTGAAATATGATGTTTGGTATTTTAATATTAAGTTGAAAGTATTTAACAAAATTCTTCAGATATAAGGTGTTATAGTAAAATACCCTACTCAGAAGAGGTGTATGTTTGCTTAGCTCACTTGGGTGACTAAAAGATTATGAATCAGACATTTATCTTATGGCATTTTGATATATTTGTTCACTGCAACCAGGTCTCAAAGTTGTCTGCAATGCAGTAATGCTATCATACATATTCCATAAACTTAACCTGGTTCGTGGAATTTTATTAGAATTGATTTCTAAGGCCTTATATTGGCAATTGGTAAATGTAATCAATATATGTAATTGTGATTGGTTTTATGGAATCTCATGATGATGAAATATTATTAGGGAATATCCTGAGCAGGAAAAAAAGGAAGAAGAAAAGAAGGAAGATGAAAACAAGACTGATGATAGCAAAGCTGAGGTTCCCAGAAGAGTATGGAGCCAGGCAAATTTTGCTGCTGAATACAGGAAGTTTAACATTGACATGACACCCAAGGTAAAAGTCCTAGTTATAATTTTTTTTTTTTTTTTGTAGTTTTACTTAAGAATACACAATCTTTGTCATAAAAAACAAGTATAGGTATTTAAATTTTTTCTTTCGGTATAAATAATACAAAGCTAATAAATATTTTGTCTATATGCCTACCTCGCTAGGGAAGTGGCGTATGGTTTAGTTAGTTTGTATATATTTCGTCTATATTAGGATATCTTCTGTTCCGAGAATCATCATTAATCTTATTGGAATGACTTGATTCTTATAAGCATAGGCATACTACTATACTGTTCTATTGTCAAGACAGTTCTGGTTCGAATGGTGTTCACCATACTAGTGCAGTAACTTCTCATAATGCTGTGTCGAGTTATTCTCCATACTAACAAAAGTTAATGGCGATAGTTGCGACTGCGTTCGCTCTCGTGTGTCCTTTTTTTTGTTTTGTTACATTCCTACCTGCCTTACGTCAAGTAGCTATCATCGTTATCCGATATTAGTAACCCTTGGACAGTGGAAATAAAATAATTGCTTCGTGTTTAGTCCCATGTTGGGAACTTGGCCCATTTTGAACTGGGACAAAAAAAAGAATGTGCGAACTGTGGTTCTTGCCTAGCATGTCGTAAAAAGCGCCTACGGGCTTTTGGGTATGTGACTGAGTAGGCGATGAGCTAGCCACTTGTCTTGACTCTGCCTACCCCTTCGGGGATTATGGTCGTGATGTTATGTATGTATGTATGTATTTTAATGTGCTGGTTACTTCGGAATGTTTTGCCACTGTCCATATTCAGACTTTAAGGCCACCCATATTTATTTCGCCATGCACAGAGCTGGCTTATGGGGTTGGTGCTAGATATTATGGTGCGCTAGACCTAATGGAACATTCCTGTTTTTGGGAATATCACCGGATGCCAAATGAATGTCGCCCTCATTGAACTATTATTACTAACGTACGGAACCGCAGCGAACAAGTTTCTGCGCCGTGCGTTGTTGCCGATCGGCAACAACTCGTTTAGTCACTCGCCTACGTTCACGCGTAAGCGCCATGAAATTCACGGCGTTTACGACGTTTTGGTCGCGAGAAAAATGTACTCTATGAGCGATCTAGCGCTGCGTGTTTTAATAGCTTAATTAGACGACAATTGTTAGTTTTAGCGCTGCAAATGCTGAAACACGCTCAGTCCATGCTTCTCGATAATACTTTTGTTTGACATAGCTTCTCTATACGTAGTAATAATAGCTCAATGGTCGCCCTAGGCGCTGGTAGAAGTAAAGCCATTTGCATGACCCAAAACAAGGTGCTGTCCTGGTTTTTTCTGCACCTACAGTGGGCGCCCTGTGCCAAGGCACCGCTTAAACCTAGTTAAGGCACTGGTAATAAGTGCTGATGAGTTATCACAGCGGCGCATGTCGGGCAGGTGCTGTTCTCGCGCGGGCCGCTGGTGGAGCTGCTGATCTCGTCGAACATCGCGCGCTACGCGGAGTTCCGTTGCGTGACGCGCGTGCTGACGTGGCTGAACGACCGGCTCGTGCCGGTGCCGTGCTCGCGAGCCGACGTGTTCGCCACCGAAGCCGTCAGCATCGTCGAGAAACGGATGCTCATGAAGATGCTCACCTCCATCGTCGGTTACAACGAGGAGGAGATGAACAATGAGTTTAAAGGCGAGTTTTAATCATTTCAAGTTATGTTTGATTTGAAAAAGATGGATTTGTGGCGTCTTTGGAACAATGAGAAATCTGGCCAAGTCTGGATGATTTTTATAGGAACATTAGGTGGAGTAGTAGAATTTCAGGAAAGTCTATCTTCCCCTTTTTTTCTCTAGCTCCTAATTAATCAAGCCTGCAAAAGTGCTAGTCTTGCTTGTATGCTGTACTGCCAAATCCGAATTACTACAGAAGGCTTTTAATCATAAAAGACCTTCATAAATTGAGGTCATCATAAAATAGATAGATATCAATGTTGACATTATTTCAGCAATCGATCAGTAAGATACGTAGGTATACAAGATTTTTATGTCCTATGTGTAAAGTCTTCAAATAATTAGAATAAACGATTTTAGACACACTATAAATTTGGTCCTCAATTTGTTCTCCATTTAGATTGGAACGATAAGACCTTCAAGGAGTACTTGACCCACAAGGGGCTGACCCCCAACCTGATCCACTACGTGTTGTACGCGATCGCGGGCGGCACCGACCGCATGCCCTGCTTGGAGGGCGTCAAGGAGTGCAAGAAGTTCCTCATGAGCCTCGGCCGCTACGGGAACACGCCCTTCCTGTGGCCCATGTACGGCAGCGGGGAGTTGCCGCAGTGCTTCTGCAGGTGAGTGTAGCATTGAGCGGAAGATGGAACAGCCCCCGTCTTTATTTATTATGGGTGTTCCACGCTATAGCCTACTTCGGTATATTCAATTTTTTTTTAATACGGACCATTAGTTTCTGATATTAGCGGGTTCATCCAAACAAACTCTTCAGCTTTATAAATTAAACTGTAAAAGTAGATGTTGTCTAGTCCGACATCTGTCAAATAAATATGTCAATGAGGCCTTATAGCCTCATTTACATATTAGTAAAGATTTTTCAGTCCCAGACTCTGGTCCCGGACCAGTATCTATTGCATACTTTATTTTACCACCTTAGTTCCCCGGTCCGAATGCCCAAGGTTACGAGTTGTCTCAAGGACAAAAAAAAAGAGACGCTAATCAATTTGCTTTTTTAGATGCCAGAAGTTCCTTTAGCCTTATGTTCCCAAACAGTTTCTGTCCCACATATTTTACAATAAAAACTGAATATAGTTTACATACAAACAATATATGTATGGAACTTGATTAGGTTTGGCGTTCAGAGACGCATTTCAAAAACTTGTAGAATTGCTCTGGGACGAGGCCTGCGCCCCTGTTTTTGTAGATCCCTCTGGGAATACAAACAAAATTGTTTTTTCTCGTCGCATAAACTATCGTGAGCCGTGACGATCGATATACCTACGTGCACAGCTATAACGCTTGAAAGTATTAACGAGGTATTTAGTGCATCCCTAGGTCAACGTGGTCTCTTTAAACTGCTTATATCATTGGTTTTATCAGTCATCATCAGATATTAATGTTCTTGCGACTGGTGATTAGGTATTGTAAAAGTAGATTGTAGTATCTACATCATACAAATTCTTCACCCGCTAAGTTGTTAAATGGTACGACCGTTTTTCTTTCATTAATCATATAGTGAGCACACTCCTACAAATCGCTATAATTAAAAACCACTCGCAAGAACTCATATTATACAAATTTGTAAGGGCGTGTAAAAGAACAAAGAAACGATTTGAAGGCAGATTGTGTGGCGATAAACAAAGTGATTATTAAACTCATAACGCTCCTAATTTACATGTGTTAACAACTTGCATACGTTATAACGAATATCGTACTTTCGGCTTCGCTGGGAGGCCAATGTTGCATGAACAAAACTCAGTAGTTCATGTCTACTGGGCACTGTTATGTTTGAAGGAATGCGTTTGCTGAATGTGTAGAAATTGAATTCTAAGCCAGGAATATTAGAGCCGATGTGGTAGTTAATATGTAACCATTATATTTTATTACACGCGATAAATTAAATCTAACTGTATTCTACGCACGGCTCGCCTTCTTGCATACCGTTACGCTATTGGGACTTGTGGCATGTGACTTAAAAAGGTACCTATTTTTTTCATCCACATTGGTACTTCAAATTAGAATGCAAAAAATTGCACCATGAAAGTTTTACCTCGCTGCGGAGTTCAATGACCCAAATGTGCATCAACTTGACCAGCGCAAATAAAAATGAAGCCACTTTCTAATGTTGCATGCGGCACGTTCTAAAGTTTTGTAATTTCAACATTATTTTTACATTCCTACTATTCTGTACTTTATCGCAGTAATATGAGATGAAAATTACGATTTATATTATTCTTTATTTCAATGGAATTTTTTGATTCGTTACAGCTTCGTTAAATTAGTCACTGCATTATGCGAGTACCTATTATAACAATAGTAGCCCCGGAAAAGGGTTACATGTGGAATGTGGATGCAACATATTTATTTACTAAACTATGTTAAATTTGTACATAATTAAAATTTATATTTTGATCATGCCTCTTTCTATTACGAAAATTAAGAAGGTGAAGAACGGTGTTTAAGTACTTAAACAAGGAGAGTTACTTTATATGACTGACTTTATATGATGGGAAATCCTTAGAGTGGGGTTTTACATATTGTGTGATATTATAGATAACATATTCTTGGATAAAATACAGTACAATGTAGGTAGGCTCTAAATGGTACTGTACTTTATCCGTTTATTTTAGATAAATGGATTGTGTATTGGATTAAATAAAAATCGTTATGTTCTGCCTAAAACTTAGGCTGTCTTTAAAGATAGAGGCATAACTTCTACATTTTGAGACCCACCTGCCATCGGTGATGTGCATTAGATAATAGTAATTATTCTCATCATACACACCATCACCGTTCTAGGCTCTGCGCCGTATTCGGCGGGGTGTACTGCCTCAACCGGCCGATCGACAAGGTCGAGATCAAGGAGGCGGAGGAGGGCAAGCGCGTGGTGACGATCCAGAGCAAGGCGAAGAGCCTGAACTGCCAGCACCTGGTGGTGGGCATCGACGAGTGCCCCAAGGATATGCTGCCGTCGGAGCCGGCGGAGAGCAGCGACATCTCGAAGGCGGTGTTCGTGACGGGCGCGAGCATCATGCCGGCGGAGAAGGAGCCGCTCACGCTGCTGCGCTTCCCGCCGCTCAGCGACGCCGCGCACGCCGTCACCGTGCTCGAGGTGGGGCCCGCCACCGGCTCCTGCCCCAAGGGACTCTGTAAGTCAGCTGTTTTGTTCACTCATCGTTGTAAACGTTTATAATTAACTAATGAGACTATTCTATCGTGTGTTCTGTGGAATATATCATTTATTCCGGGATACAATCTCAGGGTTCTATCTTTTGGCATGCCAATTTTTATCGCAATCGTTGGTACATAAGACGTAACAGGGTTTTAGCATTTATAATATGAGTAAATATTAGCAAAAATAAATATAGACAACCACAGTGATCTAATTCCAAAGCTCAACGTAAATCTCTTACGCTATGGAAATCAGAATCAACGAACGCAGAACAAACACTCACACCCGAGATACCAATACCAATTTCGTAATAACATCTTGTCCAGGTCCCGGAATCGAACCCGCGTCCTTTGCGTTTGATGTTCTGAACCATTGCGGGAATGGGGCCCTCTAGTGTTGTCACGTTACCCGTCATCGGTGTGGTAGTGGTAATATCTCAAACTATGGTTAAATATTTCTAGTTGAAAAATACCTAATCCAGATTAACTCGTTTTTAATGATTCTCGGTTAGGAATCAGGCTGCTAGTTTCGTAAAGACGAAGCGTAGCGTCATGATGTCGAATGATATTTAGCTAGTTGCGTGAGTGAATCGATTTTCGTTATTGTGTTATGCAATCTTATTTCTATTTTCATTCTAGAAACATTTTGGTGAATACCAATTCGAATAGGTATAAGGAAATTATGAGAAGGTTTATTTAGGCTGTTTTTTTTTTGGTCAAAGACAAGGTTGTGGTCTGAAAGTCCTCATCTTTTGTTCTTTCAGTTGAATCATTCGACATTGAAAGTACATCCGATTGTTGCGAAATTTGATTAATTAATTAGGAACTAACCTAGTTCGTAATTGGAACTCCTTTTAGTAGGAACAAACGTGGTAGTTGCAAAATATTTACGTTATAAAAGCAAATTAGCCGTCGAAGTGCCGCCGCCGCTCCGAGCCAGGGTCACCCGCTCGTTTAGCTTTTTCCAACAGTTTTTGCCCGATTGCGCCACTCGGTAACTCGAGTTTTTATCGCGTTTTTTGAGCATCGAGATACCGACATATGAGTCACAAGTACTTCGATCTATCAAATTGCCGACTAATTGTAGGCTTTCCTAAAAGTATCGGGTGTACTCGGCCGGTGTTGTAGAAAAAAAATTAAATGGATTTGCAAGTTTATGTTTCTTTTTTGGTCATGTCTCTGTTATATGTTTACGCGTATCCGTTGTACATTGCTTTGAATGTAATACGTTTATACATTTATGTAATGAAATTTGTTCAACTTTATTGACACAACAGCGATTTTACTTAGGCTGTTTGGTAGGTACCAACTAGAATCTTAAGTAAAATACTTTATGTGTATGAGGAAAAGATCTAGATGTTTCTGCAAACTTTTGACGCCTTTAAAATGTTAGTTCTTTACTATTAGCTGGTTTCTGTAGACGGAGAATCTTTCTTTATGTACGACTCACTTTAAGCTTAAAGCAACTGCTTTACAGTAAAGTAACTACTGTACATTACATACTTTACTCAAAATGATTGGTCTGTTTGTTTTGGTTTAATCTCTGAAATGCCTTGTTCGATTTTGACGAGACTTTCACTAGCAAAAATTTTAAAGAATAAATTAAAATATTTTTATTTTTAATTGTTGGATTCTTTGTTGGACCTGGATAAACATTTTCGCTGATTCCCACGCATGCGCAGTCACGGCTGGCAGCTAGTATATTTAAGCATACAAGTTAGTAGATGGAATAAAGTAGTTTGTATTTAATTAATCAAATTTTACTTCATTTACTTAATAAACATAAGAGTAAGTAGACGAAAAGATTTCTCGCGGTCATTACGTAAATTATTTAAATAGATAGTTTTACGCCGTTTCAGAATATGTTACTTAGAGAGCTGAGTAATCACTGTTAGACGTTTATACGAAATGATTCGGATGAAGCGATTCATTATTATTTTATGTAGGTGTTAAGTGAATACTGTTATTTAATTGACGTTAACTTTGTGACTGTCCCTACGTACAAAGCCACGTATCAAAAACCAAGTTTAACAGGAGAGTGAAATAAAGGTTCTAATCGTTCTAGAAATATTTTTATTTACAGTTTTGATTGTTTATTTTTTATTGTAAATATAATTATTTCTTTATTCCTCTCTCTTGTAATCCCTATTTTTTTATATGTCGCTTTAGACGATGAGACCGTCGTAGGGTTAACTTCAATTTTGTAAGTATCTACAAATACCATTGCACTTGTCACTTTAATAGCGCTATAATAGCGTCAATGGATAAGACATGTCGTATACGAATTGGGGAAGTGACAGTTGTGATGATTTGTTTCAGACGTGGTGTACTTCATAACGAAGAAGGTGAAAGACGCGGAGAGCGACCTGAAGCCGTACGCCGAGAGGATCTTTGACATGACCGGCGGGGACCAGACCGTGCAAACTGAGAAACCGAAGGTTGGTGGTCGTCTTTCAACTAGAGCAGGGTTTATTAACATTTTTGTGCATTACTGCTAGCAAGGGCCACATAGTTGAAAATAAAGTGTGTTAATTTTAAAATACCCTTTTATGATTGTAAATAATTTAAAACTACTAAATTTGCCCTCGCTAGGCTTCGCGGACCATTGGTTGGGAACTGTTGATCTATTACTAATTTTAGTCATGTCCCGTTATTTGTCGGGTCCGAATAGATAAATATGGACCAGGGTTTCCCGACCGGTTGGGCTCCCCTAGTGAGGCGTAAACCAATCCCACAGGAGCTCCATTATACATAAAATTACACTATAGGATAATGCATTTCACATAATATGAATTAATACTTTTTTGTAAAATATATAATTAATTTTGAATATGTTAGTCTGGGACTCAAAAATAATGTACCAATCGTGTTTCTCATCTAGCATGTCTTAAAAGAGGACTAATAGTGTATTGGGTGTGGAATTTATGATTATGTAGTTGACGAGCTAACCACTGGTCACTACTTTTTCACAATTTTCCATCTAACCCAGCCCAGTTTTTTTTTTTGCCTGAATGTGGTTAAGGGGGTCTGCTTGACTCTGCCTACTCCTTCGGGGATTACGGGCGTGGTGATATGTGCGTATGTATAACTGGTTGGAAAATTGTGGAAAAGTAATGACAAATGACTATCTCGTCGCCTACACAATCACACACCCAAAACCCGATATACCATTAGTCGTAGTTGCCATGCTAGGCCAAAACCACAGTTGGCACATTAATTTTAAGTCCCAGACCGTCATGGGACAACGTTGTGGTGTTGGTGTTGTATAAATAAAGCAAAGGGCGTTAACGCGTGTATGTTGTTCCAGTGCCTGTACTCGCTGTTCTACAACGTGAAGGACACGAGCGTGCCGGTGGCGAGCCACGCGGCCGAGGTGCACGTGTGCGCCGGGCCCGACGTCGGCCTCGACTTCGACCGCGCCGTCGAGCAGGTGACCGCGGCTTGCGCCCCGCCACTCCCGTCCGGGCTCTTGGCCTCTTAGCCTGCTCGCGCGCTAGGAAGTTTGGCTGCGGCAGCCAGTCCGACTTATGAACATTAGATGTAGCCCAAGAACTGGCTGCGGCATCCAAGTCAAGGCGAATGAATATATGTGGCTGCCGCTTAACCTATTGACATATTTTTGTCACGACTGGCCGGTTGTAGCTGCTCAGCCAGGCTGCCTAGAGCGCGGCCAGACTTAGTCGGCGGTTTCGAAACTAGTTTCGAAGCGGGGTAGTAGGGTCTAATAATAATGTCCTCCTAACCGATATCGGTTACGGCGGCCAATCTCAACGAGGATTAGCCATGTGCGCAGGAGATATTATAGTGCACAAGTGTGTGCGCAAATTTGGGTAAACTCTCTGTTCCTTTGCTCTCATAGTCCGGTGAGACGGCAATTCGACATGACCGGAGAGAGGTTAGGCGCAGGACCAACGGCTTAACGTGCTTTCCGAGGCACGGGGCTGATTAAACCGCCAACTTCCTGACTCCGGTCTGTTACTGAGTAATTTAGATATTGAAATACCCGGCCACAATTTTTTTTTGGCCTGACCCGGGATTTGAACCCGAGACCTCTTGGTCCTTAGGCGGCGCATGCTACCACTAGACCAACGAGGCAGTCAGTAAGGTCTATTCAATATATAGAGGATTAGCCAACTTGTAGTTAGAAAATATTAAAATCGTCAGTGGCTGCGCAAACACAGATGCTCTGCATGTTCCTTCACTCTCTAATTTAGGTGAGCCAGCAAAATGGCATGACCGAAGAGAGATCAGGCGCACAACCAAAGGCATTACGTGCGTCCCGAGGCATGAGGGTGATGAACCACTGACTCCCTGACTCCGGACTGACTGAAAATATTGAAATACTTACCCAGCTAATAATTAATTTTTCGGCCGGACCCTGGAGTCGAACTTGGTGTTTTAGCGGCGCATGCTACTATTAGACAAACGAGGCTAGATGATATACACAATTTCTTCTTATAAATCTTAGAAATTAAGGACCTATTTGAAAACGGGAATAAATATTAAATATCAGACTACGAGTATAACAAATCCTGCACTCGGCGCGGCCATGCCCACCGCGTGAGACCCATAAGAGAGGCTCAGCGAGCCGCCACCGAGCGGGTATTGGCTTACAGTATGGTGGGGAGGGGAGGAAGTACCTAATCTAGCTAGATTAGGACGTTTGGCGGGTCAGCTGACCCGCCAAACGTAGGGGTATGGGGGGTAGGAAAGTAATAAATACTTTACGAGCTAACAACTATACGTGAAAATTTTCATTGTAACACCGTGACAAGAGTTTTTTATATATTAGAGAATACGCAGCTGATGCAGCAATATGCTTGGCTTTGCCTCAGTTCCAACGACCGTTCACTATAGGTGCGAGCGAAGTGTCAGGCGGCGGACTTTTGGTTGCGGAGTCCTATTGGTGGCCTCAACACAAATACGTTAGGCGGGATGCATTTTAAGATAGCTTCAAAGTGACGGCGTAGGCAGCGGAAAAATTTGCCCCGATGCAAATCTGGTCTGGGGCTGGCACTGCTCAGCTCAGCAAACATGTTTGCGTCAATATAAAAACTCCAGCGCATTTAATTAAAGGGATAGTAGAGGAGGATTATAAGGATTTTAGGGCTTAGATACACTTATTTGCAAACCACGGGGCAGCAAAATAGTACGCGTCGCGCGAGCGGTGAGGTGTTAGACACTTTTGAGTTTTTTAGCACAGCAGTGCGATGCGCGTCTACACATTTTTGGCAATTTTTTAACATAACTAACTAAACTTCACGCCACTATTTTTTTACATGCTATCGGCTTTTTGTATTTAATTGGCTGTGGTGCAAATTTACCTCATATGAGCTAATGCAGTGAGCTGCGCTTGAGTTAATCATAGATTATAGCTGGATTTGACTATGTCTAGTGAGTAATTTAAGCGGGTACGATAGGTGGTGACACCATAGTTCCTCCGTTTGGCCAGAGACGAGTTCACCGATTCAGAGGCCCCTAGAAGTCCCACAGAATAGTGCAGTGGTTAGGAACCGTTTCAGACGAATGTTTCAGTAATTTAAGTGGTGCATTAATATTGTGAAGCATCATGCAATACGATAACGTTAAGTAGCATTCTTTAGATTTTCCGCCCACTTGTTACCTACTTTGTACCTACTGCCAATATAACATGTGTATGTTATTATGATGCCATGTCTACTGAAATAAGGCGAGAACAAAAGCTTATTACTGTAGAAACCGGTTGACATTCAATTGGTATAACTTTGAAAATTGTGATATGATTATGCAATGTAAAAGCATCTAATATTAACTTCAAAATCTAATTAAATATTGAGCTAACACTACTTACTTCAAAATCGAATTTATATTGAGCTGACTAGCTATCCATATGGATCTGAATTTGCAGGTTTCATCATAATGTTTTCGTTCTTTAAATTTATATAAAAACTTGCGATTAAAAATTCTATACATTTAATTTTCACAGATAACATATATTGTGCAGTCCATTGGTATCCATTGTTGGTGTTAGGAACTGAAACAATACTAATCGAGATATCCACACAATTTTTTAAGATCGAATTCGAAGATATTCATTTATATTATCTATACGGCTGACCCAGTACCCACCTCAGACCCGTCCGGGCACACTAAACATGACATATTCACACTAAACTTTGTGCCGTGGCGCAGCAAAATGGAATGCGTCGAGTTAGCCGTGAAAGCTATGTACGGCAATTTTCGTGTCTGTCCCTCCCAACTGATTTTGAAAAAAATGTCGTCACTTTTTTTTGAGAGGACATCGGTAGTTGGCCGAAGGCGGCCTTTACTACCTGCCGGGCTGGCGGGGGAGCGGGAAGCTCTCACCCCTAAAAATGTCGTCACATTGTCATGATTGCGTTTTAGGCTCGGGTTAGCCGAACCTCGTTGTTCGTCAGTATAGTAGTTACATGTCACACATCATGTTAGTTTAAAATTAGATGAAGTGTCTGATGTGTATCATGTACCTATAATATAATTTCTTCGGTGACTGCAATACCGCGTAAATAACATTTACTCATAAAGCTTAATTCTCAATGTTATCAAGTCAAAGTTAGACCTTAGGTAAGTGTTAGTTACGCGGTACTGCACTATCTCCGACGATTTGCCAATTTCAATAATTACAGGAAACGTTATATAGACATACATAAAATGTTATATATACCCTTATCAAAAAGCAATCATGAAAAGAATCGACTTAGAATTGTGTTAAATAGGAAATTAAAACAATTAATTATATCGTTAGGAGACGGTATTCTTTGTTGCATACTTATATCTAATAATTACACATGTACTTATTGGTAAGCACTTAATGTATGTCATTTATTGTTATCAATCAGTTACTAGTACTACTTTGTTAAATTATAATAGAAGTGTCATCGGCAGTAATGATAACAGAACCTAAACCCCTTGATGTCAAATAAACAACGGATATCGCAAAACATGTTGTAGATAGTGGTAATTAAAACACATATTTTTATAACAATATATAGTTGTTGTTATGTGACCAACTTGAACCATAAAGTTAAGATAATGTAGATCCTAACACTTATCTTTGCGTGTATCATATTTGTTATTTCTTATTCATGATGTAAATCTATATTTCTTTATGTAAATAGTAAAATACTTTACTTAAATATTATGTAAGAAGAATGCGGATACTAATTTGAATGTATGAACGCGCCAATCGCAGGATTGTAATTTTGTGTTGTATAGTTTCCGCCATATAGGAAAGCTATATATACCTTCCTCGATAAATGAACTATGTATATAACATAAACCATAAACGCGGGTGAAACCGCGCCCACAGCTAGTAATAGATATTTTAGATTATTATTTGGATGTGCACACTTTAGGCTCTCCTAAATTTCGTAGCTCACACGGTTCAGTCTCTGGACCTACAGGCTCGATACATTAAGTAGGCTCATTAATAAGTCGTCACCTCCGCCGCCGCTCTCACGTAACGATCCGAGTTGTCGCTCGCAGGCGGAGCAGGTGTTCAAGAGGATCTGCCCGGGCGAGGAGTTCCTGCCGCGCGCGCCCGACCCCGAGGAGATCGTGTTCGAGGACGACGTGACGCACGGGCCCGAGTTCCAGCGGCACGACGACGACGCGGAGGGCGACGCGCCCGCCGAGTAGGCGCCGCCGAGTAGGCGCCGCCCAGCGCGTTTGAGCGCCCCGTTCGTACATTCCGATGGGTGAGCAGCGTACCGTTTGACATCTTTTTTAACGTTTAGTAGTTCATTTTTACGCGTTCAAACGTGCTGTTTTAGGTACATCTAAGGTGTAATCTCAGTAAGATTTATACGCTTTGGTCGCTTGACTACGTGCATTCCGACTGGTGCGTTTGGTTAGTAGCGAAACTGAAACGATGACGCCGGTTGGGCGGGAACTTGTAGGATAGTGAAATTATCGGAAACCATGACCTGCTCAGTTTTATTAAAAAATTGACGATAATGACCACTTATATAAAAATGCTTTTTGAAGGCCGACGCGCGCGGAGATGACTTGCGAGAGTAGCTTATCAGAAGCTATATTTGAACACCAAATCTTTTACACTACATGCGATTTGCCGTATTGTTATAGTAAATATATTGTAAAAATTTACCGATTACTGCGATTCAACTTTGCGCGCTTGGTGGAAGCCAGTTTAATGATAACTATATTTTTGTATTCATTATCAGTCGTATCAATTATTAAAATGAATTAATCAGTAGTAAATGAGCAGGTCAAGCCCTGCTTCGATACATGGTTTATCAGGGTTCGTGGTGTGTTGAGGGATTTAGCTAGGTCGTCTTGATGAAAGTTAGCAAGATCGAATCGTAGCACTTTAAAAAAAGCATCATCTAGAATATTAAAACTTTTATGGATCAAAAGTATTATTTCAGTTTTATCTGTGTTTGTTTTGTACCAATAATATTAGTATATAGTATAATCCATGATACTTCCAGCTATATCGAAATATTAAAAAATATGCCTGCCTGCATTATTGCTATGAACAACTGATGCATAGTCAATTTAAAACAGATTTTAAGCTCTCTTAAATGGTTGTATTTTGTATTATTTATTTATAATTTGTTTACTTTCATACTAGATTAGACATGGAGTGTAATTGTAAACCAAAGGAGTATTAACACTCGACTTACATGGAAAAATGTGCAATCACGTTAGGTAATGCTAGCTAGGATGCTGTTTTAAAATGTTAAGAGTAACATTTTGAACGCACCAGTCTAAGGCATAGATTGTAGCACTTTTAATTTTTTTTATTATTTAAATTATTTAGCACTTTAAACAATATTTATTGTCAAATGAGAATAATCATGCCTTTGCAGCTTATGCATTTATAATTCCAATAAAATGTGATTATTAGAATATATGTTGTTTTAATTAACACCAACCCATTCTACAAGACACTATTGCTTCAATAAAAGAAACCTGACATGAGTCACTAACTGTGCCTAACAAGATTGTGATATCAGCCAATTTGTCTTGGTCCCGTGAAATCCAATTATGACAACAGTCTACTACTTCTCTAAGTAGGTAATGTTTACATTTCTATATACCTAGTAGTAGATAAGCAATTTATTAATTGAAGTGAAAGATTTTCGTTTGTAATCAGACTAGACTAGAAATCAAGAGTGTGTTTCTATATTTAAGGTGTAATTGTGCACCATTAAATTGGGTCATACAATACTCGAAATCAAGATAAAGATTATAAAAGTAAACAAAACTTGAATTATAATTCACACTTTATTAAAGAATAGATCTCTGGTCCATTGTCACAGTATTACACCTTCATTCTAATGAAATGGCAAAGAATATAAAATTAGGTGACAATAACAGTTCATGCTCTTGTGGATAATATTTCATCTTTTAGCTTAAAGCAACAGTTACTTCTTAATATACAAATACAAAATAATATTTCCATTGAAAAATAAATGGATACTTTCATCATCACATACAATGTTACAATTTTACAATTTGAAAGTACACATTATCACATTATTAAGGTATTAGATACACTTTATAATAAATTAAAATAACCTTTTTTCATAAGAAAACAAGCCATGAACATTGCCTTCCAACTGAGCTGAATACGTTCTTTTCATGAATCTAAGATCACCTGAATAGCTCATTTCACGTATAGTGGCAACAGATTTGGCTCCAATATCCTGACAGCTGTGTTGCAGACCTGCTTGCAAATATGGAAGGAATCTCAATACAGACCCTTTATCCACAATACTTCCACTGACTCCTTGAGCGACTCTATGCTTGTCGCTCTCCTTGTGGAAGTAACGGCTCATAGCAGACCCTTTCCCATCTTTGTTCTCCATTGCCTCTAAGCTTCCCATTCCTCTGTATTTCTTAAGCCTTACACCATCAGAAAAGAAGTATTCTCCAGGAGCCTCAGACGTACCAGCTAGGAGCGATCCCATCATAACTGTGGAAGCTCCTAGAGCAAGAGATTTTACAATATGGCCCACTGATTGGATGCCTCCATCGGCAATAACGGGTACATTAAATTGACGGGCGTATGACGCCACTTGGTACACAGCTGTGGCCTGTGGGCAGCCGCAGGCCATGACTTCTTGTGTAATGCAGATTGATCCGCTACCCATACCAACTCTCAGAGCATCCACTCCAGCATCAATAAGGTTCTTTGCCTGCATTCTAGTTACAACATTTCCTCCGATTACTTGGATACTTGGATAGGTAGTTTTGATAAATTTAATCATTTCAATTTGGTAAATGGAATTACCTTGTGAAGAATCCAAGACGATCACATCCACTCCATTACTCACAAGCAGTTTCAGGCGCTCTCTATCTGCATCGCGGGTGCCAATAGCAGCACCAACCAATAGCTGCTTGTTAGAGTCCTTAGAAGCATTGGGGTAGCTTCGTGCCTTTTTCAGATCAGTTCTGGCTATCAGGGCAACAAGCTCACCCGCTCCATTTATAATGGGCAGTTTGCCCTTCTTGCTTTTCTCTAATATATAATTGGCATCTTGTAAAGTCACACCGGACTGGGCAGTGATCATCTCTTCTATAGGTGTCATCACTTCTTTGAGGCTAAGTTGGGGGTCTCCCTCCCTGAAATCAATGTCTCTAGACGTAACTATACCTATAAGGCGGCCGCCGAGTTTACCGTTTTCGGTAATCGGATAGCCTGTGAAGCCATTTTTCTTTTTGGCCTCGATCACGTCGGCCACAGTATTCTTAGGCCCCATGCAGACAGGGTCCCTGATGAAGCCGTGTTTGTATTTCTTTACTTTGTGGACTTCGTTGGCTTGGTACTCGGGCGTGCAGTTGTGGTGGATGATGCCGATGCCACCGCACAGCGCCATGGCGATCGCCATGTCTGCCTCCGTCACGGTGTCCATCGGCGTCGACACTAGCGGCGCCTTCAAGTTGATCTTTTTGGTGAGCGGCGACGTGAGGTCCACTTCCTCGGCCGTGAAGTCAATGTACCCCGGCAGCAGCAGAAAGTCGTTGTAGGTCAGCCCCTCGCTGCCAGCGAATATCTCCGCCGCGGACAGCCCGTCGCGAAGATCGCCTTCCGCCTTCACCGACATTTTTGTTCAGAATGGCACGTGGAACCTTCACACTAATGCTTGCAGTCAAATAGTGTAACTGGTTAATAAGATTTTACAGAAACACGATGTATGCACACGTGGTAGGTATTGTCTTTGTAAGACTTCTATAAATGTATGAATAGAGTTTAAGATTATTTTTGTACTTGACAGGATTTTATTGATGTCGTTATATTCTCAAAAAATATATTTCTCGAAAAAATATTTAACAAAAATTAGTAGACCGGCTACTTTGCTCTTGTACGAAAGCGACTCGACATGACGTCAAAATGACAGCAGTCGGTCATCGGTTTTAAATTCTTCGTCTGTGGTCATCGGCCGCGCCGCACAACCAAAGATTATAGAGATAATATGTATTTCTATTTACCATAGAATAGAAAGAAACAGACAAGAACAGTAGAAATGACATGTCATGTCTCGAATTATGTATCTACCTAAAGAATCGATAAAAATACGCCACTAATCACATAGTACAATATACATAAGCAATAATCTGGATTGGCCGTTCTCATTTTAGTGAAAAACCGATTACCTCATTAGTCCTACATTGATTCTAGGAATTATACACTAAAATATATACTTACTACACGGACTAGTAAAAAAAGAAGGACTCCGCGTTACTAACTAGACATTGAAGCTCCTCAGGTGCTTCACTTGACACGCAACTTACGTCACACATTGACAAATTAAGTGCTCCACATGACAGATATCCCATATCTGGTATCCATAAGTATCTCACTCACACATGCATAAACGTAGCTTCACGCTATAGTATGGTAGCGTGGAGTCCTTCTTTTTTTACTAGTCCGTGACTTACTAATAATATAGGTAAATGCTAAGGAACCTCTGTACACGACTATATAATATATGTTTGTTCAACTTCCACAACACACGCCATATCAATTTTTAAGAAATTTCTTACAGAGAAATCTAACTTTAGACACATACTTACCTTTATTCTTTTGAAAAACGGTTTAATTCAACTCTAGATAAGTAGGTATGAAAGACCTTTGGTAATCCAAGTTCAAACCTAAACAAATATGTAACGAGATTTTTTTTCTTCTGGACAATAGGAATGATGACTGCATTAAAAAACTATAATTCTATTTAGTCCGTCAGTTAGAATATACAAAAATACTAGACACATATTTTTCGCTTTATCAAATGAACAAAATATCACAAAGATAAAGAGCATCAAAGTTTTGGAGTAGGGGCTTGCGACTTCACTATTTTATAAAAATTGTACGAAAGCGTGACGTCACGCGCAACTTGAATGCATTGTACTCTGAGTACTGAAACTAATGAAGATGGCATAACTACGAAAAAGTGAAGCCCTATTTGGGTGAGAAACAAATATGGCGCCTTTGCGTAATGTCATTCCACTTTACTTATTTACATACTTTAAGTCTCTGAATAATTTATTTATGACGATGTTTTAGAATGTTACAAGATAGATTAAGCTATAATCACAAATTTTATCAATATTGGCACAATACACTGCAAATTCCACTGACATTGACAACTTCAAGCGAGAAACCAAAATGGTAAGCCGGCTTCACTTAGGTATTTCTATGACGTCACTTGATGATGTTTACCGAAAATAGTTACGTCAAATATATTGTTGTCTCTTTTTACGTGCAGTGTTGCAGACTTGTTAAAAAGAGATAGATAGAGGTTTATGAATATATCGATATTAATCATATTTGTATAGCAGATTGTTCGTATAGAACATTAGGTCGTCCCCATTAGTTTCAGTAGTCAGAGGCATTGTATCTTCATTCACTAATGTTTGTTAGACAATGAAATAAAAAATACGTGTTCAATATTTTTTTTTAAATCAAACTGACGGAATTTTTTAGTCATCTAGCCTATTGACAGCGTGGTATTTTTTTGAGCAATTATAGTCCTTATATTAGCAAAAATAATCTGTACATTTGGACACACACAGTTTATTCTGCGTAACTACGCAGGATTGTGGCTGCCAGGAGCACTGAGCACTTCCACTGAATATTTGTTTCGTGATATTTTCAATAACGTTAGTTTATCATGAGAGGAACGCAACTTTTTGGCTTATATCTAACTCCACTTTCCTGTTTCGTGGTCTTTTGGCTACTATTAAAAAGTATGACTTTATCCCTACATCTCATTAAATTTATCGTGAATAAATAAATGAAAATGTATGTAGGTAATTGGTAGTTCCATAATGGAACTTATTTGTGACTTCAGATTTAACGAGTGATTGCATAAAAGGTATGTGTTTGTCCGATTCCTTATTGTCATAAATTACCAATGATAACACTTTAGCAATAGCCCATTGCTGTGAATTATTCATATTAAAATATAGAATTTCAAGCGGGAAATCTTTGAATTTATTACGAAGTACCCTTTTAATTGTAGGATTTTAAATTTGAAAATTGGCAAATTAGACTCGGGGAACACGTTTAATATTTATCCTAAAGATTATAAACTTTTGTTGAGTATGTAGTGAAATAGTTCAATTACAATAATGTATGTTAATTAGTGTGTCAATCAACATTTATTGATGATTAAACGAACTTACTTGTACGTGAAGTTCGATCACAATTATACGAAGTGCTTCGTCCGAAGAGATTAGTATACTTACCACCTATCTAAATAATATGATTAAAATATGAACACTATGTAGTAACGCGTAAGTGTTTCCACTTCAGCACTAAGTTCAAAAACAATTTATTTAATTATCATTTCCGGTTTAAATTATATTTTTAAAATGAAATGATAATTATTAGGCTTATTTCCGGTAAATTAAAAGTAAACATTTTGACTTTTTCGATACACGTTTTCCGCTTACCCCACCTCATTGGTTATTGGTGCGATTTGCGTCATATAGTTCAGAGAAGCAAATATTTTTGTAACTGACAGGGATTCATTTTAAGATAAAATGATCGCCGGGTGGGTGGGACTGTATACTAATCTCTTCGGACGAAGCACTTCGTATAATTGTGATCGAACTTCACGTACAAGTAAGTTCGTTTAATCATCAATTATACTCGTGCTTCGTCCTCGAGATTAGTATACTTACCACCTATCTAAATAATATGATTAAAATATGAACACTATGTAGATGTTGAGAGGATATTGTCAGTTACGGAAATATTAACAAAATAACGACAACAACTTAATAATTAAGTAATTATTTATTATTGTTGATTGAACCTATCGTTCTTGCAAGCAACATATAATCATCGTTACTAATAATTGGTCGGTTATAATATTTGGCAAATACAGTGGAATTGCCACTCCAACCTGCAGTCTTTCTTATTATATCAACATTGATACCGTTGGAATTAGCTGTTGAAGTGGCTGCATGCCTGGTGCTGTGAGCAGAGAAGACTGATGTGTCAATTCCACTGTCTTGCAAAGTTGATTTAATCCATCTACATAAAGTTTGACAACCAATAGGTTTATGTGGACTTCTCATACTCACAAAAAGATCAGGTGAATTTCTAATTCTTTTAGTCTTTTCTACATAACAATTTAATGTTGTTGCCGGGCAAATACTGATTTTATCATGAAAAAATGGCAGGTGTAAAGCAGGCTGATTGCAACCTGCTCTAGAAGTTTTAATTAATTCTGGAATTTTGATAAAAATTTGGTTTTGTAAGGAAATTATATTATGAATTTTTATCTTTGATAAAGTTTGGACTCTATGTGCAGTTACAAGGGCTAACAATGTAACACATTTTTTGGAAAGTTTATCTAATGAAATTTCTTCATTCGGATACAAGGAGGATAGATAATCTAAAACATTATTAGTATCCCATGTTATGTTATAACGTGGTAACGGGGGTTTAAGTTTGTATACACCCTTACAAAAGCGTGTTATTAGATCGTTATCTAAAGGTCCGATTAAGAGAGATAATGCGGACTTGTGGCAATTCACTGTCTGGTATTGGTTACCAGCATTAAAGATATTGGTAAGAAACTGAATTACACATGGAATTTCTGGTTTAAACATATCAATTTTGTTTTGATTGCAAAATAGAAACCATTTTCTCAAACATGAGTCGTACTGTTTCATGGTATTTTCGGACAGGGACGCTAACATGATATCCATAGCAGCTAGTGGGACATCTCTCCGTAGGAACCCCGTGCGGATAAGATTGCGGCCTCCAGGGTAAGATTCTGATGAATGTTTCGGCTGGAATGAGAAATAATGAAGTCTGAGTAACTCAGTGAGATCACATGCGAGATGGTAAGACGCTTGAATAATGGATACCACGCTTGTGTGGGCCAGGCAGGTACAACCACAATTCCCCGAGCTTTATCAGCTATTATTTTTCTAAGAGTCTTTAAAATTATTGCTACTGGCGGAAATGCATAAAAGAAATAGTTTGACCACGTAAAAGTGAATGCATCAACAGCAAATGCATTAGGATCGCGATGCCATGATGCATATATAGGACATTTATTATTAAGCCTGTTTGCAAACAAATCTATTTCTGGAATGCCAAATGAGCGTATTAATTTATTAAATCCGTAAGGAGATATTTCCCATTCAACATCGGGGTGTGAGCGTCTTGATTCTCGATCAGCAATTATATTATCTGATGATTTTATATAAGCAGCTGTGATTTGAATATTACGGTTTTCACACCACTGCCAAATACTTCTAGCTAGGCTATTGAGGTGAGGAAATTGCACACCACCCATACGATTTATATAACTTAGCGCCGTGGTGTTATCGACGCGAAGTAGTATTTGACAGTGGTTGTAATTTTTGGCAAATATTTTAAGAGCAAAAAAGGCCGCTAGTAACTCTAAACAGTTAATGTGCAGATTTCTCTCAGAGTCAGACCATTCACCACTAGCAGTTTGGTCATTACAAGCCGCCCCCCATCCCGTTGTTGAGGCGTCAGAATATATTTCCAGCGAATAACTGTCATCTTTGATTTTATGATAAGACTTGTCTATAACTTTTAACCACCAATTAAAATCGGGCTGTAAAGTCTTTGGAATATTCATTATTTTGTCATAATCATTGTGACCTTTTAAATTTAAGTACTTGCAGCGCTCCAGTTCTTTTGTATACAACCATCCGTATTCAACGGCCGGGCAGGCAGATATTAGTAAGCCAACTAATTGTGCGAACTTACGTATCTTGCAAGTATTTAAATTTAACATTTCAATCAATTCGGATTTAATTCGAGTGATTTTTTCTTGTGGCAAGGTTATTCGCCAATTAAGAGAATCTATTATGTACCCAAGATATTTGCAGCACATAGAAGGGACTATTTTACTCTTTTCTTCGTTAATAACGAAACCTAAAGATTGTAATAATCTTTTTGTTTGGTAAATATTTTCTAAACAACCTGTATAGGTAGAATCCGTTAAATACAAGTCATCAAGGTATATAGATGATATAAAACCACAGGAGCGTAATAATTTTACAACAGGTTTCATTATTTTTGTGAAAATAAAAGGGGCCGTACAAATACCAAAGGGTAAGACATTAAATTCATACATTTTTTTAATATTTATGTTATTTGCATCTGCCAAAATGAATCTTAGGTATTTCCGTGATTCAGGATGAATTTTTATCATAAAGTAGGCATCTTTGAGGTCAATTGTAGCCATATAACAGTTTTTAGACATTAGTTTTAAAACTGTACGTAAGTCTTCTAATTTAAAATGTTGAACATCTATATATTCGTTTAATTTCTTTAAATTTAAAATAAATCTCATTTTTCCGTTAGATTTAGGTACGAGAAAAACACGCGAGACAAATTGGCCAACACAGGGTTCACACGGGGAGATAGCTCCAATAGATAATAAATTCTGTATAGATTCATTGTAGTGTAATCTTTCAGAATCAGAACGAATCAGTGTGACAGGAGAGTCAGATTGAGTGACCTGCTCATTAGGTTGAATTTTGTAACCGCTTATCCACGATAGGACATATTGATCCTGTGTGATAAGCACCCACTGGTTACGAAAATGACAGAGTCTACCTGCATATCGTACCTCGTCAGCAGCTAGCGCCTCCTCGTCTGCCTGGGCCGATAAGACAACGTGTTCGAGGAGTGACCGCGAAACCTGGTCGGCTGTGGAGGCGGCGGCGGCGGCGGCGGCTGATAGCTCGTCGTTGCTCGAGGAGCTGCGGGTGGCTGAAGACGTTGAGGGCCCGGTGCCACCCTGCGGTTTCCGGGGCCCGTTCTGCGGTTTAAATTTTTGGAATTTCTCTGTTTTCTTCTATCATCAGCTTTTAATTCTGAACAGGTCCTTGAAACTGCTTTTGCAGTTTTAAGTGTTTCTGTCAAGTTTTGTCCAAATAAGAGTCCATCGATTTTTGTACTACCCAGCTGTTCTCTTAAATCCTTTTTTAATGTAGATAACGCACATTGTCGCCTGGTGTTGGACTGGATATACTGGACATCGCTTAAGATCCGACCGATGTCCATCAATTTTTTTAGTAATTCGTGATCTCTAGTCGGGTTGTTAATCTGTTCAGTAATAACTTGAGCGATACAACTGATGGCAGCAGCAATCTCTTTTTGATTCATTTCAGTATATTTGTCACGTTTCTGAATGTAATCAGGGGTTGCAGCTTTAATCTCCGGATTAAGTTGGGGTGCTGCCAAATTTTTACAATTGGCGGGCACGAGGTACTTCTTTAATAATTCTAGGCGTGTGTCTTTGTCTAATCCGGAAGTTGCTATATAGGTTAGACGAGTTGCTAATTCGTCATTAATATCTGGACCATATTCCACAACTGCTGAAGGATCTATACCTAATATATCCAGTATTTCTGGGTCCAAACCGACATCCTGTTCTCGTTGCAATTCTACGGCCACACCAGAAGACGATTCGGCAGCTAGTTCTGCTGGCAACGGTTCTGGAAGTTCGCTCGTCAACGTCGTCGCCGGATATATCGGAACTGGTTCTGATGGCAACGGTTCATTCCGGTCTGAAATAGGAATGCGAGATTATAATCTATTGGACCCCATAGTCAAATGTAGCGGATTCGCTACTCAAATATGCATCGAGGTTAAAAAACCTCTTTTCAGTCCATTTGACTGGATGGACGCCATAGGTGTCGAATGTAGTGGGTAGGATCCACAAAGCATTCGTCGAGTTTAAAGTTCCTCGCTTCAGCCCGCTGGGCTGGATGGACACCATGGGTGTCGGAATGTAGTGGGAAGGTACCACAAAGCATTCGTCGAGGTTAAAGTTCCTCGCTTCAGCCCGTTGGGCTGGATGGACACCATAGGTGTCGGAATGTAGTGGGTAGGTACCACAAAACATTCGTCGAGGTTAAAGTCCCTCGCTTCAGCCCGTTGGGCTGGATGGGACACCATAGGTGTCGGAATGTAGTGGGTAGGTACCACAAAACATTCGTCGAGGTTAAAGTTCCTCGCTTCAGCCCGTTGGGCTGGATGGGACACCATAGGTGTCGGAATGTAGTGGGTAGGTACCACAAAACATTCGTCGAGGTTAAAGTTCCTCGCTTCAGCCCGTTGGGCTGGATGGGACACCATAGGTGTCGGAATGTAGTGGGTAGGTACCACAAAACATTCGTCGAGGTTAAAGTTCCTCGCTTCAGCCCGTTGGGCTGGATGGACACCATAGGTGTCGGAATGTACACGCGAAGTTCCGCAGTACATTCACCGAGGCAAATTAAAAAACCTCGCTTCAACCCATAGGGCTGGATATGGCGGTCATGGCATAGCCATAAGCGTCATAGTGTCATAAGGCTGACCTTGGTCCGATAGCGCCAACAGCACAGGCGGAACAGGTGATGGGTCTCGGGAACTTGTGCTTGAAGAACTTCCAGAACTTGTCGTCGAACTTGATTCGGGACTGGAATGTCGTCGGCGCGATCGCTTGATTTTTCTTTCGAGTTTCTTCAACTTGCTTGCTAAATATTCAATATTGTTTTCGTGTCTTCTTTTCGGCATCTTGGTATACGTGCGAAGTGGTCGAGCACTAAACAGCGAATGACGCAAATCGCACCAATAACCAATGAGGTGGGGTAAGCGGAAAACGTGTATCGAAAAAGTCAAAATGTTTACTTTTAATTTACCGGAAATAAGCCTAATAATTATCATTTCATTTTAAAAATATAATTTAAACCGGAAATGATAATTAAATAAATTGTTTTTGAACTTAGTGCTGAAGTGGAAACACTTACGCGTTACTACATAGTGTTCATATTTTAATCATATTATTTAGATAGGTGGTAAGTATACTAATCTCGAGGACGAAGCACGAGTATAATTTATAATTTATGCTAAGTAGGTAGGTATGTACAAAACTTTTTAAAGAATGTTACATTCTTGTAATAAATAAAAATCTGTCACCGTGTTTGTGATTGTACTCTTCCGTAACGGATTGACCGATTTTAATGATTTATTTTTAATATCTTCTCGGTAGGTATGAGAATAGCTCGTTAAGTATATAGTTTATCTAGGGGTGAGAGTTTCCCGCTCCCTCGCCAGTCCGGTAGGTAGTAAAGGTCGCCTTCGGCCAACTACCGATGTCCTCTTAAAAAAAAAAGTATTCTTTACCATCGTACTCCCACCCCCATTTTTTAATTATACAACATTATGTCGACTCATATTTTTAACTAGCTGTCTTTTACGTATAACTTACGTTTAACGGTGCATAGTAAATAAAAATAAATAACTGTCGCCATCACATACATTGATCTGACTCCAAAATAAGTAGCTTAGGCACTTGTGTTACGGATATCAGAATCAACATCAATCCCAAGTAACACACAAGCATGATAACAGTACTAATGCGACTCATAACACAGTTAATAGTTACGTAACATTTGTGTTACAGTTAAGGAAATAGCTAAATTCTGACTAACGTTGTATTACGGCTATTATAATTTTTTAAGCTTAGTAAAATTTGTATAATTTCGGCTTCTTTCTTAAGGCTTAGTAATAACTTTTATTCTCAATATTACACAAACGTTTCTAAGCTTACAGAGTTTCACATAGCTTTAATTTGCATAACAGTAAGCTAAAAGATAACAAGCTGAATCAACGTAATGTACAATACTATTATACAAACATTATTAAGCTTATTGCTGTTAAAAATGCTATATTCTGTATAAAGTACCCTCAGCAACTAGATGCTGAATAATAGTGTTAAAATTCGGTTTTAAAATGCTTGTATCTGAATAACAGCTTTAATATTATTTTGAAATCTTATAAGGTTCTTTATTTTGCGAATTATTCAGCTGCTGATAAAAAGTATTTTCTGGGTTCTAATTAAGCTTATATTGGTATAAAAGAAATGTAGACATAGTTTATAACTCTCTTACACATACTTCTACTCTTATACCGAAACTAGCAGTTTTAAAGTTAGTTAAACAGTATTTACACAGAAGAATGCTGAATATTGCTTTATTTGTAGATATTTATTAAACGTTAGTTGTTGTAAGTTGGGCGTAGGCTGCATAGTGTTTAGTAAACTAGCTGTGGAAGAAAGCGGTCAAGCTAACCTTAACAGTCAAGTGCGATCGTACATAGAAGAGTGTTCCGTACCCGCAATTTCATATACAGACTGTGTGGGTGACGATGATTACACATCTAGTGGAGATGAATCAGATGAGAATATTAACGAATTCAAAAATACGCGCGGTCCGAATCATTTTATTCTAGCGTTTTGTATTTGTAGTACATTCAATGCGGTAGTATAAATCTACCTTTTGTTGTGTCCGAGGTTTTGAATTTGTATAGTATACTCAAATTATGTGTCATTATGATATTATTAATACGTATCTTTAAATAAAAAAACTATTGTATACCTATCTATATTGTAATCTCAATGTCGAAAACGGCTCCAAGAATTTTCATAAAATTTAGTATGTAGGGGGTTTCGGGGGCAATTAATCTATCTAGCTAGGTTTAATTTTGTTTTAGGTTTCCGTTTATCTATACTTATAATAAATCTGTAGAGAGGTCAATTCTGTACATGAAATATATTTTCAAAATAACTATCAGGGGGTGATTAGTGATCGATACTGATGCCAAAAATGCAATCAGTAAAATTTTTGTCTGTCTGTCTGTATGTCTGTATGTTCCTTTTAGAAACAAAGACTACTCGACGAATTTTAACGAAACTTGGTACAATTATTCTTCATACTCCTGGGCAGTATACTTTTCATCACGCTACAATCAATAGGAGCAGAGTAGTGACGGGAAATGTTGAGAAAACGGGAGAAGTTACTCCATTTTTAAGCTTCCGTCGCGTGTGCAGCCTTAATGGTTAAAATTACATAGAAATCATGTATGACGGAAATAGTCTATATAATATTAACCATAAACGCGGGTGACACCGCTGGCACAGCTAGTGTAGGTATAATATCCGTTTGTTTTCAGACAATGAAAAATTGCTACATTATCATTAGAATAGATGGGGAACCAGAAGAGACCTCGTTTCTTTTCCCTTTTTAGCATTTTAATAAGGTATGCAGTACATACGAGTAGTTAACTCAAACTAGACATAGGTATGTAAGTTGAAAAAAAAAAACATGATTACCACAGCTTTTTTTCTAAATAAAACAAAATAAAAAAAATATTTTACATCCTTTTTACGTTAGATTGGTATACCTAAATAGCTTTAATTCATTTGCTTAATTATTATTTTTTTATTTAAGTGAAATGATTGCATTATATAATAGTTAAATAATAAAGTTCGATCGATCACCTAATCATTTTTCCACGAAATTCTAGTTTTTGATTGTTCTGTTTTGAACCCTAATAAGCTGTTTAATAAAACATGTGAACAAATACTCAACTGTTATTCAGAAATTATTCCGCCATACCGCGCTTTGCCAAATAAAGGCTTAATATGTGACGAGTCAAAACTATTATTCAGCAGCAGCTCGGTAAAACAGCTCCGTGAGCAGCTAATAATCAGATTTATAGGAATCGCCATTATAACCTCAAAAATAAATGTTTTTGGAATTGTTTTTACTATCAAATGCTGTGTTTTATTAATTCAGATACAAATTCGAGTATTATACATAAACTAATTATTACTTTTAAAACACTAAAATAAGGAATTACGCTAAAAGTTTTTTTTTGCCTTATTTCTGTCTTGTACATTAACTTATTTCTATCATTAAACTTCGATATTGAAGCGGCGCGTAAAACCAATAGTTACAGGACATACGTTATTGACGACAAAATTACTTGCGCAATATTATTTCACTTGTATAATAGCTAAAACTCGTATTTTTAAAAATTACTTAACAATTCCAAGTATTCATTCCGTCCACATTAATAACTCAATAAATATTAATGATGTCAACAATTTCTTGAAGGAAACACACATTTTGTTTGAAATAGTGTGGTACAAATGTGCTTATAGCTGAGTAGTTTTTGAATATCACAGCCACAAATATTTATCTGAATAAACATGATAAAACATCTGTGTATAAGTAACGACTGCCGTTTTTCAGACGTTATTAAGCTATGTGGACAATTACATTGCTACTACTCCGATTTTATATTGCTATTATTCAAATTAAAGCATTTAAAAGTGTGCCCAATTTGCTTGAATAAGAGCTGAGTACACGTTTACTCAGACATTAATCAACAGCTTTTTAAGCTTATGGCTCCCGGGTTTGCTGTTACTAAGACCTTATACTGCTATCTGTGTTACTTGGGATATTTGTCCTCGTAGCGACCCTGCCCCACGCACCAAGAGTTGTGGGTTCGATCCCCACCCAGGACAAACATTCGTGTGATGAATACTTGTGTTTGTTCTGTGTCTGGGTGTTAATATCTAATATTGAAGTATATATTTGTAATACCACTTTTGATTCTGATATCCGTAACACAAGTGCTTGAGCTAGGTACTTACCTCGGAGTCAGATCAATGTACATAGGTATGTGATGTAGTCGGAACTCGGATATTTATTTGTTATTTATTTTATTTGCTCGCAACAACCTTTTTAAAATATATTTTGAGTCGTTGTTTCAGTTTATTTAATTTTTGTACATTATTGTCTGCGCTAATAAACACACAACATTTTCGGATATTTATTTGTTATTTATTTTATTTGCTCGCAACAACCTTTTTAAAATATATTTTGAGTCGTTGTTTCAGTTTATTTAATTTTTGTACATTATTGTCTGCGCTAATAAACACACAACATTTATCGCAGCCTAAAGCGATATTAGGTATTCAACAATAACCTGGTTCGGACATTAGTTTGGTCGTTTCCTGTTTCGAATTCCTTAGTACACTATTTTACGATTCATTTACGGTAATGTACTCAACGAAAACTTTAAAGTCGAGTTAAATTCTGAACAACGAATTAATTCAAAACAAATTTCGTATTTGATATGTACTTAGTAGGTACCTACCTAAGTACCTATAGAATAGATTTGGCATTGTTTAATTTTTTGATTAAAAATAATAGATAAATTATAAATTCTATACGTTTTTAATGTAACAAATATTTTTTCTCGAAATTTCACAACAAGCACAAATATATGTATATAGGTATACAAAAACTAATCTTCCTTTACACATTTTCCATTCACTTTCACGAATCCGACGGGACACTCATCGCCTTCAAAATTGGACCTCATTGCCAGCTCGGTGTTGTTTATTTCGTTTTCAGTATCAGAGAAGACAATTTTGTCGGTTGTATTCCCATCGTTCGTTTCTGTGCGTGCTTCAACAATTGGTGGTTTATTCTCCTCTGCGTCGTCGTCGCGGAAGATAATTCTGCTGTCATCACTGTTGCACCCTTCAGTGGTGTTTCGCGGCGGCTGTGCCATGATGACTGGCGTGATGTTTAGAAAAAGCGGTTTCGGTTCGCTTCTCACGGTCGGCTGCAGAAGGCTGTGACCACTTCTTCCGGCTGAGTGGTGCTCCAACGATGTGTTATTGGAAGATTTTGTTTGAATAAATTCAATATTCTCCGGGGGTTTTATGACAGGTTTACCTTGCGGTGATGATAATGTGCGAGAGTCAACAATTAATGACACGACCGAGCTCTGACCGGTTGCTCTCCGCACTGGCAGAATACACAACGCGATGATTAATCTTAACATGGTAGGTATTGACTTCCTTAATGCACGCACACAATAGATCTACTACGTAATACCTACTTATTGTAAATTAAAATTTGTTTATATAGGTATGATTGAATGATAAAAATGTGCACGTTAAGGAACAACTGGAAGTGGTGTAAATTAGCATCTTGTTGTCTCAGCTTCACGCTTTTTGCACTTAAGGTCAAGACAGAGCCATTAATGACTTTAATGATAGCTTCGTGAATAGAGTTAATACATGGACACATTGGTAGGTAATGGACGAAGTTGTTTCTATGGCTATAGAGGATAAGCTAAATATTATAATAATTAAACGAAATACAGGTCAGGTACAAACACCCCCAAATATTAACCTACCTACTTACTGAGCGATTTTAATAACTTTTATAGCTCAATGGGACTAACACTTGTCGAAACAGAAGCCTGTCTAGCTTAATTAAATACCCTGTATAAAATAGTAAGACGTGTTATTACTGCTTGTAAGACTACTGAGAATCATGCATTGATTCGTCAAATAATGTACTTAACTATTTTAACGTGTACCAAATACTTAAGACGTATCGTGAACTTACCAAGACGTAGGTGACTTCAGAGGGTCAATGTTATCAGAGATCAGACAGTTGACGAGAATAAATATGAAAGAAGTGTCAGCGCTTTTTCTTCCTTGAGGTCCCCTCAAGTGAAAGGCTTTGGACGCGTGACCACTTTGCCCATGCATAGATACAGAATTTTTAATTTACGTAAGAGTCGTTGCCTTTTTCGATTTTTTAAAGGAACATGTACTGCCGTTCCCTATCAGTGTTATTAGCCAATCTAGGCAAATACTTATTATCTCGACGTCCCAATCAGCGACTTGGAATTTAGACAACATTTTTCGCAAAGCTTTTGGAGTTTGGAGAAGTAAAAGAGTCGTTAAGATTCGAACTAAGGATTAACATACATAGGTCAAAGGGTCAGCTATCCCCCTTAACCACATTCAGCCAAAAATAAAAACTAGGCTGGGTTAGATGAAAAACTAGGAAATAATAGTGACAAGTGGCTAGCACGTTGCCTACAAGATCACACACCCAAAACCTGATATGTATATGCCTATGTATATGCAGGATTATTTTTTTGCATTACTATCACATAGCATCGGTCATTAGATGTAGTAGGTAACGGTACTTATCATCTCGTGTCTGTGGGCTTCCACCATAAAATGAGTTGTTACTGGTGATGATTATTAACCGGGTCCATAATACCTAGATGAATTAAAAAAATACATTGGATGGAAAAGGAAATCATACCCGGGACATTTGGCGCTCCGGGCAAAACCCTGCGTCATCAAGATTGCCAACCATTTATTGTAGAATCATCTGTGTTAATCTACACTAGTGTTTAAATTATTGTGCTGCGGTTAGTAAAAGTTCGTAAAATAAAAAAATCTCCTGTTCATTCGTAGACTAGTCGATCTCCTCCGCTTAACTTATAACTTATAACAGTCAGTCTTTATAATAATTCGATGCTATCTTTCCACTACTCGATCATTATTATTTTTCCATTACAAGAAAAATAATGGAAATGTTGTAAAGAGTGAATCAGCCGACGACATCGCACGGATGCATACCAATGGCGTTCGAGACTTGTCGGCGTCAACGGCTCCATTCTAATTAATGTAAGTTTAAATCTAATTCTCCAGACATTAGATTAAATCAATGATTTTCCCAAGTTCCGAACTAAGCATATAAGCTTGTACTATGGATACTAACTAACTAAACTTCACGCCACTTACGGGGTAGGCAGAGAGAACCTAACGCCATATGGCACGATCCTTACACACCTCACTCGCCTCTTAACAGGATATGGATACTGGGTAACAGATAAAGACGTACCAACTGAAACATGTTTATAAAAATCCATGATTCGAGTACAAACATCTAATGTCCATGTAAATCACAGAAACATTTTCCCGTAGCGGATTTCGAATCCGCGGCCCTTGGTTGGGGCCAGGGTCTCTGATGATCACTCGACCACCGGGACTGTCTGTAACATATTATTTTATTATGTAATAATAAAAATGTATCCGAAACGATAACGTTATTACCTTCAACTGAAGCAAGTAATCAAGTAATAAGAGAGTATAGGAAATAAATTTGTTTAAAAATTAAAAGGGCGATCCCTTTGATTTGTTTACGTACGAGGGTGTGTTTACAAGTTTGCGGAATGGGTCGGTAGGTCATTAGCGAGAATACTTTTCTGAACCCTATCGAGTTCAGCAACTCATTATTAGTATAAATAGCAACATTTATCTTAATCGGGTCATTAGCCTTTGAACTATCGTCGACCAAGCAACTCAATCGGGTAGAAAGTGTAAAACAAGGAAAGTGAGTTCAAATCATTTTGGAAGAAATTATATTTGATATAGGACTCTTGCCCGAGTAAAACCAGACCAAAAGTGGCACAGCTATTTTAAACAAGGCAGGGACTGCCTGGACGGCCGATCGAAGTGATCACAGCGGAAATTGTGCAAAATGTCGAAAAAAATAAATTAATTTGTCTGCGGCCAGATTTAGATTGCCGAGGAAGAGGAGGATCTGGAGGTTGTCGTTGCCGACCTCCCTGTCATCGGCAACCCGGCAGAGGCGCACTGCCAGTCGCGTCGCGGTGGGCGCGGAAGGCACTGGCACTCCCGTGCGTACAGGGCCTCGCTGTTAATTTGGGTCGCCGGGCGAAAGGCAGCCCCGCTAATGAGGTTTTCTCCACGTGTCCCTCTGTCTTAACAGAGGGTACAGCGTGAAGTGGGCCCATTACGCCGGTCACGGGGACAACCGGCGTCTGACTCATGGGCAGAGTTGGTTGAGCCATTTTGGGTGGCCTAGACATGTTGGGTGGCACTCGACGTGCGCGCATACTCGTTGTGCTGCTAGTCCCGACAGTGTAGATACCGGCTCCTCCGGTACCGCGCAGAAGTAGGTCACGTTGGGGTTTTAGTCAGTTCGAGTCCGACACACTGCCCTCTGTTTCCCCGAGCAGGTGACGGCTCGTGGGAGTTTCCCCAATAGAAAAAAATAGGTATACTTCGATATTTTGGACCACCCACCCTATAGTCGTCACCTGGCTTCCTAGCAATTATTACCTATTTCCAAAGATGAAAAGGAACTTCGTGGACACGGACTAGTAAAAAAAGAAGGACTCCGCGCCACAACTAGACGTGAAAGCTCCTCAGGTGCTCCAACTTGACACGCAACTTACGTCACACATTGGCATATTAAGTGCTCCAAATGACAGATATCCGATGTCTGGCCTCCTGTGTATCTCACTCACGTGCATAAACGTGGCTTCACGCTCTAGTATGACAGCGTGGAGTCCTTCTTTTTATACTAGTCCGTGTTCGTGGAAGAAATTTTCAAGTTAAAAGGACGCAGTTTCAGCGTACTTTTTTGTATTTCTTTTTAATGTAAGTATAATAAAAATAAGCTTATTGAAAGATTTGAATGATATTAGGGTAGAAGGTGAATATTACCCCCCATTCCGCGAACTTAAAAACGCCCCCTCGTAAGTACTGAATCATTATAAAACTAAAAGAATATTTATGTTTTTATGTGTCAATCATTTAGATCATTGACTAGCTCGATGGCGCATTCGGTAGTGACCCTGCCCTATGCGCCAAGAGTTGTGGGTTCGATTCCCACCCAGGACAAACATTCGTGTGATGAATACTTGTGTTTGTTCTGTGTCTGGGTGTTAATATTCAATATTTAAGTATATATTTGTAATACCACTGTTGATTCTGATATAATCTCCGCAGATTGCTAATGCGCCTGGCCGCCATATTGGTGACGTAATCGTGACGTATCGAACACTCAGTACCGTTCGCAAAACTGACCAGCGAGTATTGCGGGTGACGTCACGCGGGTGTTAATTAGACAAGGTTCCAGCGCATTAGTAATCTGCGGGTATTATATCCGTAACACAAGTGCTTAAGCTACTTACCTCGGAGTCAGATCAATGTATGTGATGTAGTCGGATATTTATTTATTTATCCCATTCCTGACCTTCCCGCTCCTCTCCTTTGTCCATTTCTTCTCCCTGTACACCATCACCTCTAGCCATGACTTTTCTTGGTCATGAACTTAGTGAGATCTTCCCACCATCGAAGTTGTTAGTGTCCCCCGTTTGGAATCCATTCAGAGACAAAGGTTAAGCCGTTTTAGAGATTAGCCAGATATATGTATACCGTATATATATAATTAAAATGAATGTAGTTATGAACCTATTATTTATTATTAAGTGATATTTATTTAAAATAGACACAAAAATCTTATTTTCCTGTAGATTTTTCTTTATTATAATTTGATGGATTTTTTACAAGACAAATTTTAAATAGCTATTTGATTTTTTATGCTTTTAAATTTAATTTTCAATGTTAGGTAATGCCCTTATAAGGCTCTATTTTTCAATGTGTCATACAATGAATAAATCGTAATGCTATATAAAATATTTTTTATTTTCCTACAAGACGACACAGGTGAGCCACATGACCCCTTAAGATAGCGGACATGACGAACTCGGGGGTTTTATTTGTTTGGTAAGTAAGGACTATGTATTTGCCTAACCACATTTATTCAGTGAGGTGTCTACAGTAGGGATTTCCACATAACAAAAAACTAGTAGAAATATAAAAAAAAAATTGTATGAGAACAATTAGACTAAAAATCACATAGTACTAGGGATTGGGGAAGCGTAGAATAAGACGATGAAGTAGCATGTTATTCGAGATGCTACTCCTCTTGTGAAGATTGTAGTCTGCAAAATACTGTTCTATACACGTCCTCACAAAAGGAAGCGTAGATGTAAATAAATAAGTAATAAAATATCTTTATTTTATTACCCACTCACATCTTTTGTGCTTGGTTTTTCTATAGACAAATAAATATTCTATAGATGTATATATACTATGTTGGTCTAGGACTTAAAATTAATGAGCCAACTGTGTTCCTTGCCTAGCAAAGGCGACTAATGGTAAGTATATTGGGTTTGGGGTATGTAATTTTGTAGGCGACGAGCTAGCCACGTTTCACTACTTTTTTTTACAATTTTCTATCTAATCCAACTCAGTTTTGTTTTTGGCTAAATGTGGTCAAAGGGGCTTGTTGCCCCTAGGTTTGAGCATAGGGACAATCCCTATTCCTTTACTCTCATAGTCCGGTGACACGACAATTTGACATGACCAAAGAGAGGTCAGGCGAAGGACCAACGGCTTAACGTACATTCCGAGGCACGCGGGTGATTAAACCGCCAACTTCCTGACTCCAGACCATTATTGAGTAATTGTAAAGCCACTAAATTTGGGCCGACCTGGGAATTTAAGCCCGGGACCTCTTGGTCCTCAGGCGGCGCGTGCTACCATTAGAATAACGAGCAGTCAATTCTGGGAACAGAAATTACTCAGTACAGCCCAGAATCCGTATCCGGTTAGTGGTTTTTTACCTCCGTGCCTGTGATCTTTCTTGACATGGTTTGCCGTCCCACTGGACTATGAGAGTGCTTCTGTGTTTGCGCAGACAATTGTGCACTAAGTAGGTATCACTATGTTTTCCCTAACCGTCGAGCAAGTGGTGTAAATATGTACCTACATAGTTGAGCACCTATGTAGGATAATGAGGTGCTTTTAGTTATTAAGTACTAACACTAGTTGTTTAATTTTATTGTTACTAACACTCATGGAACTTGTTGTCTGATAAACAAACATTTTTATTTATAGACTAGCTGTGCCAGCGGTGTCACCCGCGTTTATGTTTAATATTATAAAGACTATTTCCGTCATACATGATTTCTATGTACCTTTAACCATTAAGGCTGCACACACGAAGGAAGCTTAAAAAATGGAGTAACTTCTCCCGTTTTCCTAACATTTCCCATCACTACTCTACTCCTATTGATTGTAGCGTGATGAAAAGTATACTATAACCTGCCCAGGAGTATGAAAAATAATTGTACCAAGTTTCGTTAAAATCCGTCCAGTAGTTTTTGTTTCTATAAGGAACATACAGACAGACAGACAGACAAAAAATTTACTGATTGCATTTTTGGCATCAGTATCGATCACTAATCACCCCCTGATAGTTATTTTGAAAATATATTTCATGTACAGAATCGACCTCTCTACAGATTTATTATAAGTATAGATTTGAATCCAAAAAGGTACGTGACCGGGTTTGAACTCGCAATCGTCACGGGCGCGTGAGGCGCGTGTCCTTACCATTGAGCTAGGCAACCATCGCACTTGAAAGAAATGTAATCGTATAAGGCAAAAAAATATTACATACCATTAGTAGTAAAAATAAATAAATAAATATCCGACGACATCACATACATTGATTTGACTTCGAGGTAAGGTCTATACTGTGACATGCAATAAATAATTTGAATTTGAATTTGAATTTATTACTTCGACGAATCAATGGGGAGGGGGGTCTGCCATCTCTTATTATTTCTTACAATGGGGTGGAGGGGACTTTTGAGGGAAGGGGTAAAAAAGAAGCAAAACTTGTCTTACGTAATAAATGAATGGCCCCTAAATAGCTTAAGCACTTGTGTTACGGATATCAGAATCAACATTGGTATTACAAATATATACTTAAATATTGGATAGTAAGTTAATTTATGATAATCCAGGCCTGATCATGCGCCTACGTATGACCCAAAAACATCAGTGGTCTTACTTCCGCCTTTCCTGGGCCGGTGCTCTGTGCCTCCCAACCGTTTCCCTAAATGTAAAGTGATTTAAAAAATTACTCTTGGAAATAACCCAATCCATTAAATATGTTATAATTTATTTATATAGGCGTTCTGGGATGAGGATATACTGATTCCTGATAACGTATGTCACACATATTTTGGTTTGGTACGTCAATAAATACTTACGTGTTTATTATATAGAACGTAGGGTTGCCAACCGTACTTTATTATAAAGTATTGTACGTTATTTATGGCAATTGTACCTACTCTTGACTGCCTCGTTGGTCTAGTGGTAGCATGCGCCGCCTAAGGACCAAGAGGTCCCGGGTTCAAATCCCGGGTCGGGCCAAAAATTTGTGGCTGGGTATTTCAATATCCAAATTACTCAGTAACAGCCCGGAGTCAGGAAGTTGGCGGTTGAATCACCCCCATGCCTCGGAAAGCACGTTAAGCCGTTGGTCCTGCGCCTAACCTCTCTCCGGTCATGTCGAATTGCCGTCTCACCGGACTATGAGAATGAAGGAATAGAGTGTGCACCTGTGTTAGCGCACACACTTGTGCACTATAATATCTCCTGCGCAGTTGGCTAATCCTCGTTGAGATTGGCCGCCGTAACCGATAACGGTTAGGAGGATATTATTGTACCTACTCTATACTTTATAAGGAAAATAAAGTACGCGAAAATACTTTTTTCGAACGATTTCAATTCTCTGGGATACTATGTATACCCAACAACTATACATATTACTATATATACCCAAAAAAAAGTATGGTAGTTAAAGTAAAGATTGTAAGAATATTTGTTAAAATTTAACAATCTGGTAAAAGTTGTTAGAAGTAATGCGAAAAATCTTTTCGAGCGATAAAACGAAAAAATTTAATCGAACTTTATTTAGACAGAATGTACCTTTTTTCCTACCTTAAATAGCCAATATACTTTATTTGCACAAAAGAAGGTGGTAACCCTAATAGAATGTGTCATACATTTTTATAGCTATATTTGAGTTCGTTTTTATGGAGTGTTTACGTTTGCGCCAATTGAAGTGTCATATGAGTAAAATATAAAATCAGTTCAAATAGTGTTTTAAAAGTTTTTTGTTAAATTAAAAGCTTCTCCCTCTAAAAGTACATATATGTATGTGTATATCCAACTTCGTGGTACTATTTCAGGTTCAAAACCCCCCAAACTCCCCCTCTGGCAATAATTGAGATGGTCATTAACAAGCACATGCCAAAAAGATGGACACTTCCAACTGTACTGGAAAAGTGCGAGTTTTAAATAAACACGCATCGTACGGCAGGATTGAGTAGCTGTAGTGCAACACGTAGACTGGTGACGTCTATCATGTGTTACTTTATAAACTTTAATGACACAAAGTTATGTGAAGACTCGCGTATGTAGGTACCTCACACACAAGGTTGGACTTACCTGCTTGCGTGATGAATAACGATGCGATGTAGGGGAATTCAGTTTACTCAATTAAGTACACCAACTTTACATCGTGTTTACTACGAAAACATGTTTTGTTTTTTAATATGAGTTATGTACTTCTAGTGACTAGGTAATTTCTGTTTAATTTATTTATTAATTATAGCGTAATATTTTTTTTGCACATCATTTGACACTTGTTTAATACGAAAGTTAAGTAACTGTGATGATGTCGCTTATCGTTGTAGGTATTATGCAAATACCTACTTGGTTTAACAAGGTCCGGAATGATTGAATACTAAGTAAGTATGTATTTACTTTAAAGAGCGAGTGCAATAGAACCGTTTGATTAGGGGATATCGCAATGTTGATATTCTATATTGGTCTTATACCTATTAAATTTATCGTTAAGTTACTCAATGGTAGTTTTTCCGATTAATTTGGATTTGGATTTTAACATTTTATGTGAGACTTCTTTTTTATTATGAGTGGCTTATTCCAAATATTTTGATGGTAAACAGAATCAATGAAACGTGTTTTCAACACCTTGACCCGGGAAACAAATATAAATATTAAAATGTTATACTATACGCCTGATTTGTCGGCGTGAAAGTCGGCCAAAAAATTATATTCTCTGAAAAATTATATCTTCTCTAAGTATGAAGTAGATTTATAATGTCTGAGGGACATTTTGAATCTTGTTAAAATTATTATATAAATATCTAAGTATGTATTCACTAAAGAATATTTTTAACAAGTTTAAGTTTGTGTTCATCTAAACTTGTAGACTTTATTTTTATCACATATAAATTAAATAGGAAAGTACATATAACTCTATATTTGGTGGACTTTGAAATTAAAAAAAAAAAGGAATAAAATTTTATTATAATACATTTTATTTCCGTAAGATAATTTAATAAAAATATTTATTTATTTACTAGCGATTGTTACGCACATAACACAATAATAATTAAGATTAATTACGAGTAGTTAAAATAAACAAGATTATTGCTTCTCTTTTTCTCCAAATCGAATGTCCAATGGGTCAATGTTACTGTGACTGTAGTCCTCCTCAGCAGGCTCAGGTTTATCATTTGTCTCTCTTTTTGGAGCATTTATCTCAATCTTGTCACCTCCATAAACGTACTGGTTTGGGTGGAGAGGCACAAAAAGAGGTAAATCGTCATCATCTTCAGGTTTTTTTGTAGTTTTATCAACAATGTTCAAATCATTCATCGTTGTAAATACGGGTTTTTTGTTGTCCGTGTTTGGATTACTAGTGCTGCTAATTGGCTCTGGGCGTTTAGTGTACACTTCAAGGTTTGGTTTGTTTTGGTTATCTAATTCACCTTTATTTGGCAGACTGGTCGGTATTCCTTGGTTCCCATTATTGATTGGTCTATCAAAAGGCCGATTTGGTGCGTCAAGTATTGGTTTGTTTTGGTTATCTAATTCACCTTGACTTGGCAGACTGGTCGGTATTCCTTGGTTCCCATTATTGATTGGTCTATCAAAAGGCCGATTTGGCGCGTCGGTTGGTATATTTCCGAAATTGTTATTAATGGGTCTATCAAATGGTCGGTTTTGTGGCTCCGTTGGCATTTTATCATTTGAGTTCTGGTTAGAGTTTCCACCATTGTTATTGGGTCCATAAATTGGTTCGTTTGGTACTTGATTGCTATTGTAATTGTTTCCATTATAATACCCGTTGTTATTGTAGTTACCTTGAGGGTTGTACCCGTACCCTGGTCTATGGTGATGGTACGGACGGTGTCCATTACCCTGGTTCCACGGCCTGTTATTTTGATTACCTCCAAAGTCATTGTATCCGTAATTATGAGGGAAGTTCGGTCTGTTGTGATGATGGGGTGACGGTGGCGGTGGAGGAGGTCCAGGTCTGTATCCGTATCCTGGTCCATATTGTCCCTGATTACCATATTGGTGCTTTGGTGGATCTTCTTCTACAATTACAATTATGGTTTCAACAGGATTTTCTGGTTTTCCATAATTGTTTGGTACTTGCGGTTTGTAATTACCTCGGTTTGGATTCACTTGAAGATGTCCTTGAAAATTCAATCCAGCATTAGTTATTCCTTCCAGTATTCCTTGTACATTGGAACCAACATCTTGAGCACCGGCTATTAAGCCTCCGAGTATACCAGGAGACCGAGGACCGTAGCTTTCGCAATTATAAGTCACCAAGAACAAAACGCACAACAACAATGTTTCCTTCATCGTATATCGATATCAAAATGGTTAGCTAGACTAGCTGTTTTGCGGTGAGTAAGCAAGATGAGTTGCGATCGACTGACGACGTCGCTTCTCAAGCACGCTAATAGTATCTCACGATATAACCTGTTTTGACACGGTATTTCACAGAGCAGGACAAAAAACTTCTGTTTATACGAGCTTTTAGGTAAACCAAAAAATGCACTGTTTCCATGATCCAATGCAGTAAAATAATATGACTTTATCCATGGATGCCATTAATTGAAGTTTATATTTTTTATGCATATTAATCGCCATATTTTTATTTGGTAATAGCATGACACTTAAAATAAACCGTTCACACTACCTACTTTAATTCTCGATGCACCTCGGAATATAAGTACATTATACGTAAACTAGGTATGCTTAGTTGAGGATGATGGACATCATCATTCTATTTGAATATTATATCTACGTACTTACTACTTATAGCGATTTGATGGCCATTTATTTAATCAGTGTCGAAACGAATGTCAATATCGTATTTCTCATCTTGATTGTTGCTGTCGTTTTCCTGTTGCTCGTCGGCAGATGCCACGGTGGTAGACTGAGCGGGTGTTGACGCGGTGACTGTGGTGGGTTGAGCCTCGTTGTTGTGATGCGGGGTGCTGGTCACAGGAGCGTGCGTCACGTGATTGGGCGGTGACCAACCCGATGTCGGGTGACCGTGGACTCCGTCACCTTGGTTGTAATGCGTTTGAATGTGCGGTGCAAACGAAACTGTCGGACGTGCTTGGATATGATCCGGTTTGATGAAATCCTCGAATTTCCCATTTAAATTTTCCACTATGAACTGGCCGGATAAAACGTTCTGTTTATGAAATTGTTGATTCGCTGGCAACTGGAAATGGAACCCTCGGTTGTGGTTGTGGAAATTATTCGGCCATGTTATTTGCACAAACGGTCTCTGATTTTGGTGGGAATTCCAATTTGACGGGAATGTATTGAAGTTAACAGGATTTGGTCCCTGGAAACCCGTCGGAACCGTTATACGGGTATTGTGCATTTGCGGATTATACGAGAAATGATGGTTGGGCAGGTTTGTGAAGTAGACTGCTTGCTGTAGACTTCGATGTCCTCTATAGTGCAACGGCGCAGAGTACCAGTGAAAATTGTTGTTTTGATAATGATAGTTACTTGAGAACACGGATTGGATTGCCACTAAGAATGTCACTAAATTCACGTACATTGTCACAGTCCGAATGGTGAGAGTCCACAAACGACACTATTACTTAAAGTAACTGCTTGATTTGAGAGATCTCAGTAGATAATTAAAATACCATTAGCTATAAGTACATAATTTGGCTATTAGTAATTAGGTTTATTTTATGGTTTTTGTAATGACATTTGTTGGGTTATTCTTAAACGTAGGAATTCGGGTAGATTGGGAAGATTTAATGTCTGGTAGGTGTCGGTATGCAGACAATCTATGTGGAATTATATTAATAGGGACATAAAAGCACTTGATTTAACTGTTAAGTCCTTGAGTTAAGTGTGTTTTATTCCTGATGGTAATCAGTATACGAGTCATTTTATATTGAAGAATGTCATCCTACTCAGTGGCCTGCTTCATTGTGTTAAATGTAACCCACCTACCTATCTATTTATTATCCGGCCATTAAAACGGAGAAAATGTACTTATTAACGAAGTCATATTCACTTTAGGCTATACTTAGGTAAATCTTAAGTTCGATACATTTGACTAGCACGATGGCGCATTTGGCACTCTGCCCTATGCGCCAAGAGTTGTGGGTTCGATCCCCAGCCAGGACAAACATTCGTGTGATGAATACTTGTATTGTGGTTGTTCTGTGTCTGGATGTTAATATCCAATATATTTAAGTACCTACCTATTTGTAATACCACTGTTGTTTCTGATATCCGTAACACAAGTGCTTAAGCTAGGTACTTCCATCGGAGTCAGATCAATGTATGTGATGTAGTCGGATATTTATTTATTTATTGTAGAATAATAAAACTTTTCTAAATAGGTTTAGATAGATGTAGGTACTAGGGAAAATCCCAAATACCAACTTTACGGGTTTAGGAGTGGCACTTGGGTCAATGGAATGTTTTTAGGAGATATTATTATCTTAAAGTACGTATCCACGACTACTACTTATTATTTAATGTAACCAACCGTCTTTATTGAAGATCTTAGACGAATTGTGTTGAAAATGTGTCCAGTCACTGTTCGATGGTTCATGGCCGTTCGTAGGTAAGAGCCTCGGTCCATACACCCTTCTTTAAAAGATAAATTTTAAAGTCTTTAGAACTTAATGCAAAATATCTTTAGCTTACTAATATTAGGAAGAGGAAAGATTTGATTGTTTGAATTGAATAGGCTCCGAAATTACTAGAGCATCATCTTCATAGCGTTGTAACGTGCGTAGACGGGGTTCACGTAGACCATAATCCCGGATTTAGCAAGTCTGGTAGACATTGAAGCGACTGCCGATCTGACCTTCGTAACCCTAGATAGGGGAACCAGACAATGTTGGATCATAGTTACAAATTTTAAGTTGTTTAAATTTGCAGGTTTTTTCATAATGTTTTGCCGTACCGCCGAGCTAGCGGTATAAATAGGTAGATAGATTTGAAAAATCCAGAGGTACGTGCTCGGGCCCCCACCCCTCGGTTATGAGGCGCGTGTCCTTACCATTGAGCTTACCTCCAGTAATTTCGGAGAGGGAACGGTGGTACGTTCCCTCTCCGAAATTACTGGACCGATTTGTAAAATTATTTCACAAATGGGAAGCTACTTTATCAGCGAGTAACATAGGCTATAATATTTTATCCCCGTATTCTCTCGGGAACGGGAACTACGTGGGGCGCTGCTAGTAATAAATAAAAGATTAAATGTAGGTACGCGGGATGTACAATAATAAACTGGTTACGGAACAGAATGATATTTTGTGTTATGAGTAGATGGCTACGTGAGGCTTCACCACAAAAAATATACAAACAAATTCAGAAAAAATCGTATCAATTAAATTTAAGTTGACCACCAATTATGTCCAATATTTTATCGAAACCGTCGAGGATAGGAATTCAAGGTGTTTCACAAATAATAAGATATATAAAACTTGGTTAAAATTGTATTAAACAACAAGGAAGTTAAATGGAAAAGATCTAGAAGCAGCAGAAAATATTATAAGTAGATTAATTAAATGTTTGTGCAAGGAGGAAAAAGCTGTGTGATGAAACACTCACCTAACTTGTTTAGACATCTTATCAGAAAAATATTTGATTACCTATTTCATTATTTTTGTACCTGAAAATATTTTACAAACGACACTGAAAAGTCATAGGTCGTGCCGGCCGGATACATCACCAGTGTCTAGAGGTGAGGTATCCGGCCGGCACGACCTTGATAGATAGTAAATTATAAATACTTGAATAGGGAAATATACCTATTGATAATGGTAAAATATATAACGCGTACTATGTTGTATGTTTTAATTTCAATAGTTTTTATAATAATATAGTTCGAGATGTACCTATGCGTCCAATAGGGACGTACTGAACAAGAATTAAGAAGGTATTAACATCCTCTTGGTGCAATAATTATAATATAATCATTCTTTGTATTTTACTTGAGGAAATTCATTTTAGATTAAAATACATTAGGTACATCGTTTCTAGTAAACTGTTTACCATATGCCGTTTACTAGGAAAAATATTTAAACAAACTGCATTCTAATATTGTAGTTAAAATGACAAATGCGTTATTGCACAGTGTGATTGATCACACAGCTTTTTTCACTTAGTTTGTAGTGAATATAATATTGCATAGAATTTATTTAAAAACATACTTTAATAAATAAGGTACCCGTACAGACATAAAACGACTTTCAATATTTGGTATCAGTTATAATAATAGTAATTATAACACTTAGGTCGTGAGTGTAAGGTACAAATTCGTACGGCCGCAACAGTGCAAAATAAATAAGATCTATATTTAAGGGACTCCGTACTTCTAAGCGATATATTAACATTGACTAAGCATTACTAGCAAATCATTAATTAGTCAGTACAGACAGTAAAAATCACTTAAGGAATAGGTGAATCACAAAATTAAAGTATTGTGAAATGCTTAAGCTTGACTTATGAATGTAGAAGAAGCGAAAGGTGTGTGTCAGGATCCTAGCAAATTGAAGGATGTGATCTCTGCCTAACCCCATGGGAAAAAGGCGTGATATTATGTATGTATGTATGTGAAATGCTTTGTTTTTGTACCAAGTCAGTAGGTACCTGTTTGTATTAAAACGTCACTAAAATGTTGTACTCATTAATTATGAGGTTAGATTATGAGGCTGATAAAAGAATAGGTGCACAACGCACATTATATAAGTGAATATTTTCTTTATACCTATTTAAGCATGGGCAACAACGGAGCCTGTTAATTTTCTATAGATTAGAAAGTATGTTAAATAAAATTTCTCTCGGCCGACGTCGTTAGCAAAAACCAGTTCGGAATTAGCAAAATAAATAAATAAGTTGTAATAGTTATCTTAATCATTACCAGTTTTTTCTTAATGAATGTGACCTTCCCACTCCCACAATAATCATCAAACGTCCTCTCGAAAGAAAATTGTTTTTCGCAAGCTTTTTAAACTCATGTCTAGTCAGCTGGTTTTTACCTCCTTCTGGATTAAGGCGTCCTACTTTGCCTTACACTTCTATCAGGTCACTCGCCTGTATAATTTGGTTTGGCTATTATTTTGGAGGACGGGTTTGATCAAACAACGCTTCTTTCGCCCACTACTCAATTATATTCTTTTGATCAAATACTTAAAGCTATCATAACAGTGACAGGCATAATTGGTTTTGAAAGAACTGTTATTACGAGTTATTTGTAGAAATAAACTTTCTTTTAACGAAAATACGAACATGCATCAAAAATTTAGAAAAATCATAAAGTGGCGGTAGTGTATCCAGACTGCCGCCTCAAATCTATGAATAATTTAATTAATCAAAGTAAGTATATATTTATTACGAAGAGCGCGTCAAGGTTAATTTTAACATATACATAGGTAAATATATTCATTGGGATGCATAGTTTGTTGCGTATAAGTATTTTCCTTATTGTAACATTTTAGGTATTTTGTTGGTATGCAACAAATTTTGTTGCATTTGAAATTATTTGCGCGGCCTGGTATATTTATTTATAACTATGTATTTTTGCTTTTGGATCTAAAATACATAATATGAGGGGGATAATATGAGGCCTCCAGGACGGCAGGCCCTGGGCGCACCGCCCCTTCCGCCCCCCCGGTCAATCCGCTACTGGGTTAGTTGAAATGCGAGCATTTACTTACATATAGATTTTTAAAACGGATTTATATCAACAGGCACACTCGTGAGGGGTCATGTATATTTAAAAGCTATGGATGTTAAACAGCAGTCTCTGTGTGTAATTAAAACACTCGCTAAATATACGGTGATGTAAATATTAGGTTAGAAAGTGTATCTACCTATATTCTATGTGGTTGAAAGTGAGCATTTTTTTAAATATTTGTGGAATAAAAATATGCGAAATAAAATGGAATATAAAAAGGTAGAAAGTACGGAGCCCTTTAACAAAGTATTCTACAAAGAACTTACAATTAAGCATTTCACATTATTTTATTTATCTACTCTCTTAATCATTATAAGGCACAATATAGCTTAGGTATAATTTGTTACATATTAACACTACTATGGACTTGTTTCTTATTGACATAAAATGTATGTTTTATACTCACCCAAATGAATGTATGATAAATAATGGACAATGACAAAATGTTACATGGAGTCTATACAATAGGTTATTGATTGTACTCAGTAAAAACAACGTTTACTGTGCATACAAAACAGTACCATACATTCTGTAGTATGATCTTTAACCTTTATGGATAATCTCTTAACTTTTAGCATAGTTAGTTCCATAGAAAATGTTATAATAAGTATAATGAACTCATTTGGTTATTGTCTCCTTTCTGACTAAACCTGTATAATCAAATAATACAGGTAATAAACCGTTGTTATTTTATTAAAAATTAAAATCTGGGTGTTTTAGCAGTTATTTAATTTACATAGTATTTTATGCAATAAGTCACTAAGTGCCGACTTCAATAATTTAGAACTGATACGCCACCTGTTCTGCCTTTGGCATTATGTCCTAAAATGTAATTATTATGACTAATGCTCTTACTTACGGATTTTAAACCAAAATAACAGTTTAACGTATTTTAAACTAATTAAATAGGTAACTTCGAACAAGTATACAGTCATTGTTAAAAATATGCTGTTCATTCAGTTATGGTGCAAGCGATGATCAGTGATTACTTAATGCAAATGTAGTTGTGATTAAGTAATTACCCATACATTTACAGATGGGTTGTGTGAAAATTAAATAGGTAATTATATAGATAGATGGTACGATTTGTAAATGTGATTTCTCTTAACTTTAACATTGTTATACATTTTAGATGTTTATAGGGGATGTTTACATCTGTGTGAAGGTATCTACATAATTCTGCCATGTCGAAAAATCTGGTCTTTTTCCAAGTATGATTGATTGTTATATTCACTAAAACTTATTATTCAGTCAATTGACTAGTAAAATCATCTTATCAAAAGTAAAAAATGTTTTTAATTGTGCTCAAACGACTTGACAGCTGATTGATGATACATAGATTGAGATCCAACTTCTATCATCACATAGGGATCAGCGTAGCAAATGTAAATTAAGTGCCTTCAAATGGGCAGAAGTGATGACAAGTATATATCATTAAATTATTTAAATGACAAATTAAAATCCAAAAAAGTAATAAAAGTAGTCGAAGGATATTTATATTTTAAAAAATTGGAAAAAGTGCCTTAGCAATAGAGTATTTTTTGTTTATGTTATCGGCTTTTTCAAGTTTCTGGATAGGTATAGACTTATCTTAGACTATTCTTACTCGATGTCCTACATTGTTAAGTACACAATGGCCTACGGTACCTACAGTTAACAAAATATAGCACCATCTTAAATATATCTAACAGTTTTTGTCTAACAGTTATTATTTTCAAACGTATGACTTAGATACATTTTGATATAAATTCGGTCATGTTCTACTTAACTACGTACTAGACATGAACATTTTATTTTCTTACATCTAATTAATGTGGCGTGAACACATAAACAAATGTTTATATGGCGATTGTGATTTAAATATGAGATTCGATTAGTAAGTACCGTCAATGTCTAACTACCTAACTACAATATTATTAGGAAGACAACCAGCATAGATTTAATAAAGAAAAACAAAAGACGAAATAATTAACCGAAAATAATAAATATTCTTAAACAATAGACATCGTGTTGTTAAACATTTAGATTTTACATTCGAAGCAAAGGTTAAAATTTCCGAAACAATACCAATTGCTTGATTTTCCGAGTTAACATTGTCTTAATAATTAAAGAATTCTACTCGTTGTAAATTATTGTATTATTAAAAAGAAGGTACAATGATAAACTCAACATTTAATAAAAAAGAATAAATATGTAAAAAAAAACTCGGAACTGTTAAATAATCTCACTAATAAACGAAGATTAAAATCCTATCTAAACAAGAAATATAGCGAGCAGTTATTACCATTTACCATCACGGGCGGCGATGTTAAATAGTATATTTTATGGTATGAATTAACCGCAAACTAGTCACGTGGACGCGAGAAACAGGAATATACCGCTTCCTAGTTTATATGCTGACGTTATCGCTAATGGTGGATATGGGCGGGCCGGGCAGGCGGGGCAGGTCGGGCAGGTCGGGCAGGCGCGGCAGGCGCGGCGCGCGCGGCGGCGCGTGCAGCGGGCAGGGCCGGCGGCGCGGGCGCGGCCGCCGCTTGCCCCGCAGCGAGCCCGCCGCCGGCCCCTGGTACTTGGTCAAGTCGCCGGCCGAGGCGGACTTGTCGAACACTTTGCGGTTCTTCGTGGCCGACGGCTTGGGCCGTCGTCAGTCGATCACGTGTTTGATCTTCACGTAGAGCACGCACGAGAAGAGGAAGCCGAAGATCGGTATGACGGACATGCCGACGCCGACCGCCGCGAGGATTATTAGGTGGTCTCGTATGTGGATCGTGAATTGGCGTATGCAGCCCTGCGTATGAAACGATAAGGTTCATGATTTATCTGATTTTACTGTTCGTAATTATTCATTCTATAGCATTCAAGTACAGACGACAGCACATCAGAATATACATTTTTGTTGCGAAACAGCCCATATCTCAACGACATAAGACTCCGCATTGTTTAGCCTGAAGTGCTGTCGTGTGTACAACATGCCGATTCACAATTTGTAGATTTGGCGATATAGAGAGATTATAATCTATGTCAAAAAAAACATTCTATTTATTTTATTCTATTCTATTCTATTCTAATATACCAATATATACGTTATACTGTAAATACACATCACAAGTAGATACTGTAGTAGACTACTGGCCCATGTCCAAAATGGATGGGTCATATGAACCACCAGGTGACGTATATAGGACGATATAAGAGCATAAAATAATAATATTCAGCACTATGCCGTCAGTTGTAAGCTGTTCAACTGGGTGCTGGTGAGAATTCAAAAGTGCCTGTAGAGTGAGTACATTTTGGTCATTTATTTTTGTACGGCATTTTGACCATCGATAGATCCATGAAAAATAATATAAAAGCGCGCAGTGCCGTACAATAATGGTGCGCCACAAAGTCGGTATTTTTTTTTTATTTTCTGACAATTTCCAGGGTAAATTTGGTCATTTGATTCTGTATGGCATCAGTTTCATACTGTTTCAATACAGCTTCTAATCCATTATTCCGCAACGCCGTACAAAAATCATGCGACATGGGGAAAAAATCGAGGGTTGCAACCCCCTCTTTTTCCGTGGTCCGGGGGGTAATTTGACACAACATAAAATTAATTTATTTTGAAAGTATTTTATGCATAGATAAATTTTTTTTACTTGCCGTACATTTTCATTGGTCCAAAGGTTTGTAGGGAAAAAAAACTCAAGGAAAAATCCATAGAACGAAATGTAAGAAAAATCCATATACTTAACGAAATGTAAGTTGAAATTCATGACGATATTTTTTTATACGACATTTAGATATTTTTTTGGTACTTAATGCAATAATTTATAAAGAGTTAATGCCGTACACATCTGAAAGTTCATATTGATAAAAAGTAATAAAAATATTAAATAAATATAATTTACATTATCGCTTACGGAGCCACGTTCTGTTACGACGTTTAGCATTTGTAAGCATATATCTACACCGCAAAATTTTACATCCACGGAGCCTACGAATGATTTGTTAGAGCCTGGTATCTTTGAATCAGAAGTAAGAGCCGCTATTCAACATATTAAGAATGGTAAAGCCACAGGGTATTCCATTTTGGACATGGGCCAGTAGTCTATAGTATATACACAATCTATCTAAATTAATATTATTTTTTATTCTCGCGAGACAGATTATAAACTGACGGAGTAAAAATCATACGACGATATAATAAGGATAATGACACTATACACAAATAATTCCAAAACATAATTCACTTTTAGACCCAAAATCATAAATCAATTTCCAAATATTTGCACATTTTGCATTCAAATTGATTTGAAAACATTTATTCGTCCGTCAGTTGAGTATGCTAAGCTGTTACGTCCTCTGAGTACTGAAACTAATGGAGATGACTTAACTACGAAACAGTGAAGCCCAATTTTGAGTGAGGAACAAATATGGCGCCTTTGAGTAGTGTCATTCTACTTTACTTATTTACATACTATAAGTCTCAGAACAATTTATTTATGACGATGTTTTTGAATGTTACAAGTTAGATTGTGTTATAATCACAAATTTTATCAATATTGGCACAATACACCACAAATTCCACTGATATTGACAACTTAAAACGAGAAACCAAAATGGTAAGCCGGCTTCACTTAGGTATTTCTATGAAGTCTCGTGATGATGTTACCAAAAATAGTTAAGTCAAATATGTTGTTGTCTCTTTTTACGTGCAGTATTGTAGACTTGTTAAAAAGAGATAGAGGTTTATGAATACAATATCGATATTAATTATATTTGTATAGCAGATTGTTCGTATAGAACATTAGGTCGTCTCCATATGTTTCAGTACTCAGAGGTTACGTCACACTTTAGCATTTCTATACAAAATCTATGGGGCGTTCTGTTTTGACAGCTCGTAAAAAGTTGACTGGCGAGTCAATTGAGATACTTTTAAAAGCTGTCAAAACGCAATCACTTACATATGGGCTTGTCAGTTTGTGACGTCATATAGTCAACTGACTAAATATTAATCCTAAAGTCAACTGTTTAAATATTAAACAGTTTTTGTACAATTTAAAATCAATAAGGTTTTGAAGCATACTACGATACTTTCTTTTACGAAATTGATATTACAAAATGAAATATAAATGGTGTCAACATCCCTAATGTTGTTAAAAAAAAAAAATCAGGTATACTCACATTATAGTATATGTTGGAGGGGTGGTCCCTGGTGCCGCAGCGGTTGGAGACGGTCTTGCAGCACGAGTCAGGCACGAGCAGTCGCGGGTCGTGCTCGTGCCACGCGCTGCGCCGCCAGTCCTCGAAACGCACCGCCCCGCAGCATTTGAACTGGAAACGATGGAATCATCATCATCTTCCTAGCGTTATGTCCCGTGGGTAGTCGAGGATTTAGCGAGTAATAGCTAGTTGACTGGTAGATTCATATTTTTACTTGATTTTCTTGTTGAATTGAGGATTTATAAGAGTTTGTCTCAAACCTATATAAATAAAAAGTATTTTGATTTTGACTTAAGCATTTTTATAGCCTATTAGTGATATTAAAAAATATATATATTTACGTATTTTTTCTGTTTACCAGCAACCTAAAAATAAATAAGATACAGTGCGTTAAAGCTTCGCGTGACATCACATGTTGCGTAAAATTTTAGGAACAAGTGACGTAAAAGCGTCCCACTCCAGATCTTTGAAGAGGTATATCTTTGACATTTCTCGAGTATTAGATAAGGAAAAAATGAACTAAAAAAATTATTAAGTCAACTTACCTATTGCATTAAAACGATTACTTATCTGGCCTTCGTAATAAAATCAGATAAATTGGATCATGGTTATTCATACATAGTTATTTTAGAAATGTGCAGGTTTTATTATGATGTTTTCCCTCAGTGGCGAACACGTCTTATCAATCCGTAATAAGATTTTAAAAATCAAAGTCACAGTAATTTATTTCATTTATGAATATACAACAGGTCTTAAATAAAATAAATAGAATAATCATAATACCCTTTTGGCCTTAGCAAATATGTGATAAAAAAATAAATAAATTCTTCAGACTGACACACCAATTCCCTAGTTCCAAACTAAGCTTATAAGCTTGTGCTATGGATACTAGATGAACGGATAGACATACTTAAATACGTTTATAAACATCCATGACTCGAGTACAAATATTCATGTTCATCACACGAAATATTTGCCCCTAGCGGGATTCGAACCCGCGACCCTTGGTTTCGTGGCCAGGGTCTCTGACTCGACCAACGGGCCAGTCAAAGTGCCGGATTAGGACCAGCTCTCGCGTGAGCTGCACACGTTTAGAGATAGCAATCCAGCGGCATTTTGCGTTGAAACCAGCACATGACTCTGGATCCCGCAGTACTAAAATTGTGTTGGATCCAGATGGATTACTTGATGCAGCATTCCAATCTGACCAATCGACCAACGGGCCAGTCAAATTTGCAATTTGCAATTTGGATGTTATTAGAATCAAAATATTTGTGTTTAGTAATTACTTTACTCAATGTTGTTCTCAAAATATTCTGAGAGGTTGTAAAAGTTTTTTTTAATTAGCATATCTTTGAGCTGAATAATTATTTTTTTAAGGTTTTCTTCAATTCTAATACTAGGTAATCCAGAGGTATTTACCCGTTATTATCAAATAACCAGTATTGACATATATGTACTATAGTGTTTTAAGATATTTTATCAGATTGCTCCAAGCGTCGTTCATGTTGATGAATACTAGATATTTATAATCTGTCTATGTCATTGCCCCCTAGATAAGGAGCATTATGAATCATCACGAATGTTGTACTAGATTAGGATTAGTCATGTTTGATATAAGTATTGTTACAATTAGTCATATATAAGATGCTCATTATACATAGAACCGGTGGCGTAGCATTCTAGCATGATGTAAATGGCAAATAATGATATATCGGATTTTGGGTCTGTGTTTGTGTAGGCGAGACTTTTTCACAATTTTTCATCTAACCCAGCCCAGTTTATTTTTGGCTGCATGCGATTAATGGGGCATGCTGTGCCTTTTACTCTGCCGACCCCTTCGGGGATTACGGGCGTGATTTATGTATGTATGAATTTTTATAAATAATGTATGAAACACTTCCTAAAATAAAAGCTACGACATGCATGCATATGCAGGCAAAAAAGGACCACAGTTCGTACATTATTATTGAGTCCCGGACTAACACAGACGAGCGTAGCAGATGCTTTAAATACAACAAAGTTTATATAATATACTGTAGTAGAGGTAGTGTTAGAGTGAGTTCTTTAACTGGTACTGCACTGGTAAATAAATAAATAATATACCTAAAATATAAATACCAGAAAATATTGAATAGTCCTTTGTCTATCGAATACGCTGACCTTCGAGATACATCAGTCTCGTAATACATTTGCTTTGTGCAGGATAAATATCAATGTCACGACTATCGAAGAATACCTAGCATATCATTTTCATAATGCGTCATACACTATCCGTTTGATCTTAAACTAGGTCATTGGCACATTAGTAGCGGGCATTTTCAAACTAATATTGATTACCGGTACATCGCGAAATTTCTCTATAGGTAGGTATTTTGACGCAGATTGTGGAGACATAAAAACCGTAGAGCTTGTATGAAAAGGATCATGAATGTTGAAGAGGCGAGTGAGGTGTGTAAGGATCGTGCCATATGGCGTTCGGTTCTCTCTGCCTACCCCGCTAGAGAAGTGGCGTGAAGTTTAGTTAGTTAGTATTTCGACGCTGTCATCAAACAACAAAAAGCTCATTAGATACCTATTTAGTTTTATTATATATTATACCAGTCTTCCATGAATATCGTAAAAGGCCTTTTACGAGTTTAATTGAGTATTGCGAGATATGACTAATAGTGTACCTATTGTTAGTGATATAACGTTCATGATTGTTAGGCAACGATCTAGCCACTTTTTTTTACAATTTTCAGTCAAAACTAAATCAATATTATGAGCTGAATGTAGATAGTATAAGGAGTTTATTACTCCTTGAACTCTTGGACTCTTTAGGGGATTGAGAGCGTGATATGTATGTTTGGTACAGGCTAGTAATCCGCTTATGAACAAGGTCGTTGCAACACGGATGAAACGTCAAGCTGTGAGTACTCATGGATCACATAATGCATACCACGTTTAATCTTATTAATATTACTTTTAGTGTGAGTGCAACGCAAAAGTTTATAATCACATACGCTAATGAATGACAGAATGGATTTGATTTATCAAGTAATAATAACTCATATTGTTGGTGGTACCTACTTATAAAGTATGTAAGTATGTAGGTATTTAAGATAATGAAAATAAGCAAGATTTTAATTTTAAAGTGGCTATCCTGCACCACTTCCTCCGAAATGGCACAAAAATGATTAACATATGGGGAGTCTAGTCCAGGTATGCAATCCGGTATCATTTTCGATCCGGTTGGATTGCCATCGATTCGGCCGGATCCGACTCGTTTTCCAGATTGCAATGCAACAGTGCTGTTATGTTGTTTGATACCGAACCCGGTATACGTTAAGTCAGTGCTTCTCAAACTTTTTATGCTATGGAACCCTTTTACGAAGCGGAGTATTTGACGGGACCCAAGAACAGCGCGGGCGGCAGTGTGGGGGGGGGGGGGGGGTGTTAAGATATTTATGATCAGTACCAATTTTCGTGGAACCCCCAAAAAGGCTTCACGGAACCCCAGGGTTCCGCGAACACACATTGAGTATAGCTGCGTTAAGTAATGCCGGTTCCAGTTTTCCGGATTGCAATCCCTAGTCAAGTCTGCCAGCGATCATTTTTTTAATCTCATATTGTATCGCGGTCAATCGGTTACCTCAGTCTGCATGCGGTCGACAGCGTCGCTGACGACGGCGTCAAGCGCGTAGTTGGAGAGAAACGTGTTGTTGAGCTCGGCGCGCAACTCGTCCTCGACGGCCACCTCGTAGTAGTACGCCAGCCCGCCCGCGCCCGCCTCCAGGATGAACGTGATCAGCAGGAAGTATGTGTACTGGAACAGAAAGCGAGAGATGTTTAATAATAATCAATTTTATATTCATCTTCTTTATTTCTTCACAAAGTTATACCCTAATACAAAACAATAACTTTGTGAGAGACTGGTGTCTAAACTAGGGTACACTCTGTGTGATAGATTACTAGGTCCTTATCCAAAAAATATTGATACTACCGATGAGAGTTAAATAGTAGGAGGCTTTTGTTTTAATAATGACGTAGAAAAAAAAATAAGTCAGGTACGTGTAATTGTGTATGTGTGCGAGTGTGTGTATGTTAATTTATCAAATTCACTGCCACTATGATTTTAATGATGCCTTCTCGAATGCTGTTTACATTCTAACGAAATATACTGAACTCGCCAGACGAGGTGCCGGCACTGGAATACGATTTAGGTTATCGTTAAGGCGTACACGCAATGTCAATGTAAACTCAGTAGAATACTTCGCTGAACTTCACGATGAGCGTTAGTTAACAGACTTACTGCCGGAATAAATACGATGGAACCTCTTTATAAATACAACATTCATAAATATACGCTTGTTTGAGGAATCATAACATTAGTGAAGTTTCTAAAAATGAGTTTAGCAATAATGTGTTATAATAGTGGGATATGTCTGCAAAATTATAAAAGTGGCAAAGTACAATTGTTTTCTGATTAATTGAAATAAATAACGATTAAATTATTATTCAGCTAATGACTTTCTCATATTCTTAGCGCCAAAAATGACTTACGCTCTGTTAGAAGTGAAGTTGAGTAACGATATTCTGCACTGACTCTTAAGTTTCGAACTGTTTACGAATTTACTAGTTTCTAGGATTTACTTAAACATCTGTTTAACTTAGGTTGCAATTCTACATAAGTTAAAGGTCACGGCCAGACCAAATGTATTCACAACAAGTTGATTGTTAGCGACTTCACAGTCATGATGTGAAGGAAAAATTGATTTCCTGCAGAAAATTGGTGTTGTGTAACCAACCTTTACATAGCTGACGCGGGCTGAATTCAATGTAATACTAATATACCATACACCGCAGGAAATATAATTTAAATGAGCCAGGCTATTAAAAGCATATTGCAATGTGGTTTCTTTTTCCCATTAACGCGACCTAACTTGTTCATGTGGTTGATGATGTATCTTTCTGTAAATACATTTAAAGAGTTAATTAACAAAAATATGTTTGTGTTTGGTTTAAGAGCTATAATAACGGTAGAGCTTATATGAAAAGAATTATGAATTTCAAAGAAGCAAATGAAGTATGTTAACTTTAAACGACTGTGTCAAATGGGGCTCTGCCTTCGTGAAGTTAGTTAGTTTATTTATTTTTGATGTAGGTGCAACGGTTCAGACATTGCTTTGAGCGTAAGGCAGTTTGACCTCCAAAGCAAGACAATTTTTTGTCGATGAAACTGAAGATGAAGAATGCGGGCGTGAGAGCAGTGGCGGATTTACAGTCTTGGCCGCCCTAGGCCCGAAGCCATAATTCTCAGTACTAACGCGTCATCACTTAATTTTCTAACACGATTGGCCGCCTCTAATATCTGGCCGCCCTAGCCCAGGGCCTACTGGGCCTTCGGGTAAATCCGCCACTGCGTGAGAGCAAGTGCCTATGCGTAATTCAGTGAAGCACATAGCTACGCATATCTTTAATGAATATAAATTACTTAGAATAACTCAAGTACAATTTCCTTTGATCCGGAAGATAGCAATTATCTTCTACGTACTAATTCATTACGCGGGAAACGCCCTAGTATCAGATCATTCCGTGGTAATTACATAATTAAATGATTCATAATAATAATTCCTTTTGGTATTTTCCCTAGCAATAAATTACTCATTAATACTAGTACAGTCTACCTGAATTCTAAAATATTTGTAGTTAAACATAGTAACATACCTACAGATAAAAAATTAAGTATGAATTTACGCTACTAACGGTTAGGTACTACTAAGGTCAATCAGTCTCAATTTTTCTCTAAACTGCTTTCAACTACAACAACATTGTCTTTACTGGTTTCCACTTTTTTGTTTGTTACCTAATTGTTATTCTGCAGGAGGTTAATAGGTACTCTAGTAGAGTTCAATGATTTTCGCATAGGTTCTACTGTGCCGTATTATGCGAATTACTACAATTTAAATAAACATAAATATTTTGTCTTTATAAAAAAAAAATACATTAACACGCTTTAAGTACCTACATAGATCTGTACCACAAAGTCACAATTCTTCAGAAGGTCAAACTTAGGTCAAGGCATCCTTTAAGTTTTGACTCTTAAGTCATCATATTCCTAGCGTTAGTATCCAGGATTTAACGAGTCTGATAGTTACATTGAAGCGACTGCCGATCTGACCTTCGTAACCCTAAGATAGGGGAACCAGACAATTTTTGGATCATGGTTACAAATTCAAAGTTTTTTAAATTTGCAGGTTTCATTACGATGTTTTCCCTCTGAATGATGAAATGAACGATGAAAAATCCAGAGGTACGTGCCCGGGTTTGAACCCGCACTCTTCGGTTAAGAGGCGCGTGTCCTTGAGCTACCGCCGCTCTTCACCGTTTGACTCCTAAGTACATAAATTAGAAATTTCACTTTGTCACTTCACGTATGAAAAAAATGTTAAGAAGAGACAATGTTAAACATATTTATGTAGATATTTTGTAGTTATATAGGCCAAGAATGTAAAAAATACATTTAATATAAAATACAATATTAAAACAATAAAATTCTTTAACGATCGACTATAACTGAAATTACGAATATACTCGTGACTAAATATTTCTATCGCAAAACTTAATCGGACGATGTCTCAATATTTTTAATTTCCCGATACATTATGTGTTATCTTCACACGTACCTACGTACTCGCGAGGTGCGATAGAGTTATTTACATTCACCGGTAAGCATGAGTCATTTATCGGCGGCCGATTACATACAGGGGCGGAACCAATCATATCGTATACTTAAACATTCTTATTATAATCCCGATAAATGAAGACTTAAGCGATAGATGTCGGTTGGCTTAGTGTTCGAGAAAAATAAAGCGGAGATAGAAATACCTACGATGACGGTAAATTTGTCTTGGACTGGACTGTGGCATACCAATACAAAGGAAAGTAGATCACACCAGTAATGAGGCTTTTAGAACAATAAGATTTATGTCAGTTTTAAAAAAAAGGAGTCCGTTCATAACTGTGTAATAGGGATGATGACTGCATTCATCTTCCTAGCGTTATGTCCGGTGCTTAGACGGGGTTCGCTTAGACCATGATCCAGGATTTAGCGAGTCTGGTAATTACATTGAAGCGACTGCCGATCTGACCTTCGTAACCCTAATATAGGGGAACCTGACAATTTTTGGATAATGGTTACAAATCCAAAGTTGTTTGAATTTGCAGGTTTTATCATGATGTTTACCTTCACCGTCGAGCTAGTGGTATAAATACGTATGTAGACTTGAAAAATCCAGAGGTACTTGCCCGGGTTTAAACCCGCACTCCTCGGTTAAGAGGCGCGTGTCCTTACCATTGAGCTACCACCGCTCCATGATGACTGCATTAAAAAACTATAATTCTATTTAGTCCGTCAGTTAGATTATACAAAAATACTGGACACATATTTTTCGCTTGTCAAATAAACAAAAAATCAGAAAGATAAAGAGCATCAAAGTTTTGGGGTTGGGGCTTGCGACGTCACTATTTTGTAAAAATTGTACGAAAGCGTGACGTCACGCGCAAATTGAATGCATTGTATCTTTGTCAATGTTTGTTTGACAAATAAATAAAAAAATACGAGTTCAATATTTTTTTATAATCTAACTGACGGATTAAACACAATTTTTTGTCATCTAGCCTATTGACAGTATAGTTAACAGTAACAATATGAGAGGAGAAAGAGACAAAGATACAATGGCACCTGAATTATTAGCACTCGTGTGCTAGGGTCAATGTACTCAACATTGTATTGACCCCCCCTGGACAAAAAAAAATATTGTATTGCCCCCCTCGACCAAAAGCTGCGTACGCCCATGGATGTGATGTGACTTACAGTGAGATAAGTTATCCACTTCGGTTACTATACTTTTGTTGTATGGTACTTACGTTTAAAAGCGGAAAAAGAAATACCTTGATACAATCGTGGCGCAAGTGCTTAAGTGGTCTAAGCCAAAGGCGAGTGCTATTTCAATAAAGTATCCAATCCACTTACACATAACAAACTGGTCCTGTTTTCAGTCTTGAGGCCGCAGCAGCCGAGCGCGCAGAGCGGCACGCCGAGCCCCCCCCCAATGATGAGCAGGTACGCGATGGCGGGGTACGTGGGCGTGGGGAGCAGCGCCACGAAGCGGTGCCGGGAGGCCACGGTCCACGCACCCACTGCCAACACGCCTATACCTGCAAACTGAACAGCGGACCTGGTGACTTCAAAGACAGAAAAAAATGGTATAAATATTAATGCAAAATAATATTTATGAAGTCGGTTAAAAAATAAATCAAAAAACCTTTATTTCATCATCAATGGTTTCTTAGTTTTATTACATAAGTAAACTCCTTCTTTTAAGTAAAAGAGCACCTGTGTTAAGCCGCTCTTCCATTGCCAAGTTACTTAAGACTTTTTTTACAGTAAGTAGAAAATAGTCTATATCTCTATCTACTGAGATTCTTGCATGTTTCTACTAGGTAGAATCGACCCTGTATCCTAACAGTCAGTAATGCCTCACAAACATGAGGCATAAGCTGTCGTTATAAGCTGGGTGTTGGTTCAAAGCTGGAGACATTCTGTAGTAGTCAGCTTCGTATGGCATAAAAATTGTCCTGCGCAGACATAACGCAGTGAAATAAAAAATTATAAGGACTTGCAAATTTAAATAACCGTGAATGCAACCTTGATTATTTTTTTCTGGTCTTACATGTAATGTAAGGGCAACTAATTATGAGTTCGTACAAGTAATAAGACTTTGTTAAACTAACTCATTGCTAAAGGTTCGTATTATTAATTAAAGAAATACTAATAGGTACGTAGGTGCTCATTATGAGTAAGTAGTTGGAGACTTTCATAATTTTTACTAGGGAATTTTATTATTAACATTTCCTTTTTAACATGTAAATGAGTAATAGAAATAAATAGTACCTACTGGTTTTCCCTGCCTACGTCAAACTGAAACCCAAATGATTCCCTAACCAACAACTGATAAAACAATTCTCGCAATAAGTGTTAGTTTATTATTACGTGTGCTATCTCCGATTTAATAAATCACTTTGCTGATTAATTAATCCTAGTCTACAGTATCTAAAATGCAATATGGATAGGTACTAAAATATTGTATTTCTGTACAAAAAGTTTGTATCTTCACTTTATCTGTATCTCTGTAGTTTCACGTCCGAAGTACTAAATCGATTAAGTCGATTTTTTTGGGAGTACATCAAAAGTTTAATCGGCTACTTTTCATCCCGGGAGTGCATGCAGCTCCTGCGGGTAACACAAATTCAAATTCAAATTCAAAATATCTTTATTTATATAGGCTTCAAGAAAGCACTTATAAATAGTCAATATACAAAAAAAGAACAAATAATACTACCACCGGTTCGGAAGGTAGAATCTATCGAGAAGAAACCGGCGAGAAACTCGATAGTTACTCTTTTAAATGTCATTTATACAATTTTGTTAACTTAATTAATCAACAACAATAGTCTCTAAAGCAGGGTTACTCAACCTTTATTTTGTCAAGCGGGAACGAAACCAAAAATAATATTCTCATGCCCCACCCCCCTAGTATACAACAAAATTAAGAAACAATTTTTTATATTTACTAAATTATTTAATTGAATTTTACATAAGTTGTGATTTGTCGAAACTTGACAGCGGTTCAATGGCAATTCGGAACAGTTAATTTACCTACGTATAGAACAGATTTTTTCTTTCGGAAATGCAAACATTACTAAACTATTATGCCCTCCCTGACATTTCTCTATGCCCTCCTGGTTGGGAAGTCCTGCTCTAAAGAGAGCGAATAACGCGCTGCAGAAAACTCAAGGATAAGGTCAGCTTCTTTAAAAAAAACATACTGTTGCATCTTGATGGGTTTCGTTGCATACCAGGCAACCACACCACCACACCTAGCCATAAAAATGTTACAGTCAATGGGCATCTGCTCTCAAAAGTAGATAACTATTGAGGGCACTTTCAACCGAGAGCACTCGGACTGCGAACCCACTTGAGAGTGCTTTCCCTACGCTGTGGTTATCCGCCTATCAACAAAAAATATTTTAAATATTTTATTTTCAAAAATTCAAAAATTTAACATTTCTTTATTCATGTAGGCCTTAAAAAAAACACTTATAAATCGTCAATTTTACAAAATTTTTAGAGCAATGTGAATCTACCACCGGTTTGGAATGCTGATTCTACCGAGAAGAAACCGGCAAGAAACTCGGTAGTTACTCTTTTCAGCGTCAAATATACATGAGTAATATACACGTTTTTTTTAAATGTTCTAAACCAAATCATACAATCAATGACTGCGGGAGATGACATAATACGATTACTTATATTTTATATAGGTACGTAGTTCGATTTTGTCTAACTATTTATTGTCATCTTAGCTTGACTTTGAACTATAGTGTAAGCACCAAAAGCTATAAACTATGGTAAATCCTAGTGTTAAAAATATTTATAGTGCTTTGACGCATATTGACATCTTTGCAAATCGTCATTTCCAAAAAAAATCACACACCTACATACATAACACACCCGTAATCCCCAGAGGAGTAGGCAAAGGGGCAGCAATACCCTTTAACCGCAATCAGCCAAAAATAAAACTTAGGGCTGGGTTAGATGGAAAATTGAGAAAAAGTTGTGACAGGTAGCTAGCTCGCCGCCTAAGCAGATGGTTATTTCGCAAATGGTAATTTTCGTAAAGATATATGCTAAAAATTTTTTTTTGCGGCGACGATTTGCGTCAAAACCGTCTAAAGGCTACAGTGACCGCTTACTATCAGGGTAACCATTTATGATTGTTTACCCACCTGCTTTAGGAGCACAAAACAACTAATTAAACGTAACATCGGTGTTGACCTCATTAATAATATGTAAATTGATTGATTGAGAAGACATGAATTGACTCCTAAAAGAAGGCCTTGATCTGCTCGGTAGCATATTATGTTTTTTTCACTCATAATTTTACATACGTACGAGAAATTGTGAAAACAAAAAATAATGGATCTATTAAAAATGATGAATTAATTGTCAACATCTCCTTATTATAGAACTGGTGAAATGAATTGTCTTACCAAAAACACTACATTGAAGATATGAAGGACGCATTTGAGAAAGTTCACGCTGCAACAGTCTGCGTCTCGCGATTTTCTCGGTTTTATCTTCTTCTTTTTCCCCAGAAGTGCATTTCCGTCTTTTTTCTTCTCCTCGGCCATAGTTGGCGCAAATGACTTCTAGTTCGAAGACTATTCTTCCGGTTTCACCTATGCTTGTTCATGTTTGCTCTGAAAAAGAGAATGAAATATTCGATTACGAGGTCCGCATTAAGGGATTAAAAGTACTTAGAGGAAATGTATTAATTATACTTACTAAGTCGAGTAAGGATTTGGGTCATGACCATTTAAGGTTTCTCGGACGAAAATAGTATGTAGATGGACAATATAAATGAAAGGCATGAAATATAACGAATTACATTATTTATTTAATTAGCAGAGCCTATAAAATATCTTATAAAAAGGAATATAGTACAACACTTATCCTAAAATTAGACAACAAAATGTCAAAATAATTGATCCGCAATTAGTATTTAAATTGTATATACCATAGAAAAAATAATAATCCATGAAGATTGTCTCCGATGCAAAAAAATATATACAGCATATTTGTTTGTAAAAAATTAATAGAATGTGTAGGTAGTACATCACTTACATTCAGTCCATGTTTTCATCACTAGTAAATTCATTATTATTAACACTACAATACTATACCAATGCTTTACAATTTATCCTTTGGATTACAATGAAATTAATACATTGAAATTTTACATAATAATTTAGAATTTCGAATATAGACACAGAACTCCCAAGGAGAATGTTCATGGATTCCCATGCTTCAGTCGAAGTATCCCAGTTATTCATCATATTGCCTTAGTGTCGTTTCCAGTTTGTCTACAATTTTTTTGTAGAAAGTGATTTGCTGCCTCAAGAATTTTTGCATAGTTGCCTTTAAATCTGTTGTTCTTTCAGCTTTAAAGTGGTTGATTTCGGCAAGAAGTGCATAAGAAATAACATCTGTTCGTCGCAACACTTCATTCAGTTGCGCCACTTCCATTTTGTGTTCAGCCGTTAGTCTTTCACATTCCCTTTTCTTTTGAACGGCTCCTTTGTGATTCCCCAAGCAATCGGGTAAGCTACCAACAATACCTTTGTATAAATGGAACTTATCACCCAGGGGCTCCCAATCGTGCTTGGGTTGCTCATCATACATTCGCCCTATTTCTATGTATGCCCCTCCCGTCATTTTAATTGCCGATGTTAGTTTCGAAGTCGAAACAACTGTTCCTTCATCTAAACTAAGAGCATTGCCTAAATTGTAAAATGCTTCACCAACTTTTTGACAATCAGTCTTGTAAGGACCCTGGAATCTCTTAGTTTGTGCGATACACATGTTGGATAGTGATTTGACAGATGTATCCATACTGTTGATGAATGTGTGGCATTGTTCAGTGATATGGTCCACTTGCGATTGTAATAAAGCTTTTTCAGGTACAACTAATGATATACAATAATTAAGGCCTAGCAATGCATCTCTTTCAGCTTGCCTCTTGCCTGCCTTCCAACGTTTTTCATCTGTGCAAGTGAGAAAATGTTGCCAGACTTCACTTTTTGATAGAACTGGATGTCTACACATCCAGTCTACAAACTCTTGAAGCTGAACTCTTCTACGCTCAATGAGTTGCTCATCATAACGGCCAGATATTTGTTTGTCTGGCAAAGGTGGGATTGGTATGAGGGTAAACTTTTCTTGCAACCTCTCATGAAGCCAATCAAAATGCTTATATCTTCTAGAAACTTGTAAATTATTAAAAGAGGGTGTCAATTGATATGCTATGAAGCTCTTGATTCCTTTAAACTTAGATTCTTTTTTTGGCGATGCCACCGTTACTGAATATGGTTGAGGAATTGGTGACCATATATAACCATCTTCATCTTGAATAATATAAACTTTTTCAGAGTCAGGTACTTCAACATTTAAAGTTCCAAGAAGATAGCTTTCTCCGCTGACTTTTGAAGATGGAGCGAATTTGTTTTTTCTCACAGTTCCAACTGTCGATCCAAAATTTGATGCAGTGTCATCACTGTGTTGATTGTAGTCAGCTATTGGCATACCAGGGAGAGGAGTAAGAGGAGCCTGTTGATTGTGATGAGCTTTCTGCTGGACAGGACCTATTTCAGAGTATGTGTCGTCATCCCAATCATCTTCCCAACCATCATCTTGGGAAGCTGCTCTCTGGTAGTTATTATCTCCTGCGCTGTACTGTTGGTCACCCCAATCATCAGCTGCTTGGTCATACCTAGGAGCTGCTGGTGCAACCTTTCCATGAACTGACTCGTCCGGAGTGAGTTTCCTTACATATGCAGCTGGGAACAGGCCCGTGTCTCCTTTGGCATTCCTGCCCTCCCACCATCCTTCACCAATTTCAGTATTCAAAAGTGTTAATATTTCACCAGTTGTGATTGACATTTCTGTGGTGCCGGGCTCACCCGTGAAGTCATACAAAGCTTGCACCTGGGCCGTCATCTCGGACCCTGTTACCTACAACAATGTAAAACAGATTATTACACAAGGTATAGCACAAGAAGGATTGAGACATAAGTACAAACACATTATCTTATCATTGTTATCTAGAAAAGTTAGCAACATACACATAAAAGTGATAAAACACTGTTGGCATTATGAGATACTATTATTAGTGTTCTTTTTAGGGCGTCAATCAGCCGGGAGTAGTTGACACATATCTTTAATAGTCCTCAATTAAGCAAGCTAGGTAATTGACAAAATGTGCTCATACTGTCATTGTTTTTGGCCTCTTAATACTTTAGAAATCAGAGCACTGACATAGTAAATGACTTACTATTGTGATTGAACAATAACATGAACTAGATACATGTTGTCAATTTCAATAAAAGCAATACTTTTTATGTAGCTCACTTCTAAAATACCACAAAGTAAATCTTTGTTAAAACTCGAGGAATATACTCGTATACGTTTATTTATGGAATAAATGAAGCATAAAACTATTAAAGAAGTTTCGTTATCGTAGAGCAAACGTGAAATGTAAGTAATTCATCGTTTTCTGGTGGAATTTAATGACGTCAGTTTTGGGAGCCAGATCGTAAACGATATATGACAAATGGATGCATAATTTGAAGGCCTATTACATAAATTAAGTGAACAACTAAGTTTATACGTAAAATAAATAAAATTACTTACTTTCTTCACTTTTTATCAATCAAATACAAGGCGGATACACTGATTGTACAGTCATCTGAATGACAGATGCCAGAGAACTTGTTTTCGTTGAAGTAGCTGTTTCTGTTAACGTGGCCGTCTACAATCGGTCATTGGCTCATTTAAAACAGCTGTCAAAAATGGCCAATAGTATTAGGCGATCAATATTATCCGTGTGTCGTGTATAATTGCAACCAATAGTACATAGGTCTGAAGTTAGTCGCAAAGGGAGGTGGTCGTTGCTAATGTACGGAGAAGTTATTTTCAGATTGTATCCATAGATGGCGCCCTACGCAGTAGCGAAGGCTACTGTTTCACAAAAAATAATTACGTACAATAGTTATTTAACAGAACGCATTATAATAATGTTGAATTTAATAAATATTTAAATGTATTTTAGTTATTAATATGAAGATATATATTTTTTAACAAATATCTTTAAATTGAAGTTAATGTCAGAATTCAATATTTTACTACGGTACCATCACAAACTAGTAAAAAAACAAGGACTCCGCGCCACTCACTAGAAATTGAAGCTCCACAGGTGCTCCACCTTGACACGCAACATACGTCACACATTGACATAATAAGTGCTCCAAATGACAGATATCCGAAATCTGGTATCTCACTTACACATTAATAAACGTGGCTTCACCCTATAATAAGACTGCGTGGAGTCCTTCTTTTTTTACTAGTCCGTGGGTACCATACATCATTTGGCAAAATGTGCTATCCTTTTCGCAAATTTTGTGTTTAATGAATTTATTAATCTAGTATTCGTTCCTTCCATTTTTCTATAGATTAACCATAAAAGTATATTGTAGCTTATCTTTTTTATTGTTGATGGCAAAGTAGATAGGTACTACAATAAAGTGTTTATGAAGTAGGTACATAGGGTATCTATCTCCATACTAAGATTTAAATTGAGCGTCACTTGCGATGAGTAATGTCCATTATGTATGTTTATATTAAAGATAACAATGAATGGGCTGGGCATGTACTTAGATAGGTATACCTATTGATCTACAAATGGATGTAGATCAATATACCTATCTATCTTAGTACATGCCCAGTCCGTTTAGACTTATCTACTTATATACGTCACTGTCTCTTTACCTCAATGTACGGCGAATATAGTATAGGCTAGGTATCCCATTAGGTAGGGATCTAGGTATAGAATATTGAGGTGGTCCGGCTAGTTTTATCTCTTTAATAATAATGTAGACGACGAGCTTTAATGACTTGCTATGACGAAGACGACGAGGCCACTTGTCAGTACCTTTTCACAAGTTTCCATCTAAACTAAATCGATTTTTTTTTAGCTAAATATAAGTACATAGTTTAGCGAATATTTTGCCCATTTGACTCTGCTTACCCATACGGGGATTGCGGGGTTGATGGTAACGTTAATAATAGTATTTCAAAAATTACATAATGTTAAGTATAATTAGCTTTTCTCTTTTCAAAAGATCAACTCAAATTTTAACAAACTGTTCTATAACAAAAGAGATTACGCGAATGGGGCCCACGGTGAAACGTAGCTAGTTTTTCCACGAAGTCTTTATAATAAATAGAAGAGTAGGCGACGAGCTAGCCCTTCACTCCTTTTTCACAGCTTTTCATCCAACCCAGCCCACTATCCCATGTTGGTCTAGGACTAGGAAAAGAATATGTTAACTGTGGTTCTTGCCTAGCATGTCGTAAAAGGCGACTAATGGTATATCGGGTTTTGGGTGTGTGATTGTGTAGGCGACAATGAGGTACCTATAGCATAGAAAAACTGTTAATCTGAAATTATCTGTAAACAGATATTAATGATGATGAACAGTTAATTTAAGATCATTATCTAGCAGTTGCTGACAATTTTTTTTGATAGATTTGATACTAGGGCTTGTATACAGTTACAGTTTATCGAAAAGTTAACTTCATTAATCGTTAATTCGTTAGTTAAAAAGTTAACTCCGATAATAATCGGTAGAGCGTTAAATTTTCGAAAATTTAACGCAAGTGACGACTTTGAAGTTTTATCAAATTGTCAGCTATGTTTTTCAGAGACTTGTAGCCTCTAGACCTATTTTCTTAAAACTGAGTAACATTGCTCTAAAAATTATCCCCTTCTTCTTCATTATTGCTACTTCCGCTGATACGAATAATTTCCTCCTCGTTTCCTTCCCATTCTTTAATCAGAGCATCTTCAACTTTTGCTCTAAAATGACAGCATATTACAAACGACAAATGTAATGGACTAAAATTAACGGAAGTTTAATATAACGAAAGTTAACAAGAGCGTTAGCATTTTTAGCAGTTAACTTAATCCGTTCAGCAGATCGTTAATTTCGTTAATTAACGATTGACGGATTAACAAGTTAATTCCCACCTTTGGGGGTAGCTATAAAATTGTATCAGTATCACTAAACTCTAAAGAAACCTAGAGGTGAGTGATCAGTATGTTTTTTCGTTAGGTACTTAATTCAAAGTTCAAATCAACGGAGGACCCAGAACTTCTTGCTAGGTGTAAAGGACGACCGCCAGGGTGGTTTTGGTGGGTAAAGATTTAACATAGGTAGCCCGTCTTCTCCCCTTATTAAGAAGTCGCGTATCTTTCGAAGATTTTCCCAGCAACAGAAAAAAAAAATCAAGCGGAAGAAAAATCTCGCATATGATCGATTTTACTACTTAAGTACTCTAATATTGATGTTCTGTTCAAGCTTAGACGAGCCTCTGGATTAATCTCTTGATAACAAGAGTTACCATTAAACCAATATACGGAGTAACGTTATCTGTAGGAGATAGCGTTTAGATAAACAGAGTACAGAGTACAGTCGATAGTAGCTCAATGGTAAAACACGCGTCTCATTTGCGAGGAGCGTTGATTCAAACCTTGGCGTGCACTTTAGAATTTTGCCAATGAGGGTTTTCAAAAATCAATAACAGCCAGGTGACATTAGCGAGTCTCGTAGTCTTATCACTCTCACTAATGGCTTTGTTGACAGGACCCTAATGTAATACGTATGTCAGTTTGTTCTGAAAACATATCAATGAGGAGGGTGACAAAAGTTCAAAAAACCTTATTTAAAATAATAACGAATTTATATAATTTGTTCAAGGGCAATGAAAAAGATCATGAGGAAATCGGGTATTTATCCTAACGATTGACCTATGTTTGCATTAATATAGCACACGTAATTAAAAATGCAAAGAGCCATGACTGCATTTATATTTATAGGTAAGTATGAGCAGTTCACTTTGTGTTGCGCCGTCAATTTAATTCTCTTATATGTTCCCAATACACTGGGGAAAAGCCACCGCCTCGTTCGTGGTCTGTATGGACTACCTATTAACAAGTCCAGCCAGGATCGCCAATATGCAATACAAACATACCTAGCTTATAACACAGAAAATGAAGCCATTTCTGATAAAAAGCGCTCGTGTTCATATATTATTGAAACTAGATAGTTTCAGAACAAAATGACAATTTTACATTGATCTCATTTCAAATTAATTATTATGCACTTGTACTCTTAAAATCTAGTTATTTTAGACTTATTATTAACAAAGATACCACCAACATCTAGTGTTTTTGTGCAGGAGTTGAACCCGCGTTCCATGCGAAGACAGAACAACTGCAACAATGGTACTGTTAAAGCCATACGAACGAATAGAAGCTATATCCTGACCTGAGGGGAGAATCAGATAGGTATACAGGCCTCTACCAAATGTTCCGACGGCGACGCATGCCAATTCATTTAGGTATGACGAGTTAAACAATGGGCAAATCGTATTAGGGTACGTGTCGTGAGAGTCGGCTCAACAGCCAGATATAACACGTGGGATTTGTGTTAAAATTGTATGTACATATATGCCCATTGCAAGATAACTTCAAAGGTACAACCGCAGCCAACCACACTTCACCTTCATACCTGAAGTGAAGTTGATATATCAGCTTTGGTTAGTGGACGCCGTGCGATACCGGTTTACTTAAATAAGTAGTGAATTATTTCTGGATAGTAGCATTTTAATAGGAAATAATGATAATAAGTTTTCGTCTGGATGTTGTGACATAAATTCATCACCTATCCTTATATTTATTTGGATAATAAGAATATTAATTTAAAACAATAAACTTACATAAAATAGAAGCGGTGGTAGCTCAATGGTAAGGACACGCGCCTCTTAACCAATGAGTGCGGGTTCAAACCCGGGCACGTACCTCTGGATTTTTCAAGTCTATGTACGTATTTATACCACTAACTCGACGGTGAAGGAAAACATCGTGATGAAACCTGCAAATTCAAACAACTTTGGATTTGTAACCATGATCCAAAAATTGTCTGGTTCCCCTATCTTAGGGTTACGAAGGTCAGATCGGCAGTCGCTTCAATGTAATTACCAGACTCGCTAAATCCTGGATCATGGTCTAAGCGGACCCCGTCTAAGCACGGCACATAACGCTAGGAATATGATGAAACTTACATAAAATACGTTTAAAAAAAATTCACACAAGACAGGTTTCTCTGCGAACTTACTCATATGTATTTATGTCTAATAAATACTATCATGAACCAAATTGCCGACATTAGAGGCAGAGTGTAGGTGTAAGTGAAAGGGGAAATTGTTAAAAAACGTGACAAGTAGAAAGCTTACATAAGTCCAATTTACGTATGTCTTGTTAATTTTTTTCATTCAAAAGATACATAATACTAGATATTTGACGTCGAGTGTACATACATTAGCAACCCTTCGCGACACGTAGGTCGCGTCGCAAATTTAAACATTATACGGGCCTAATTAACCCCGGCATTTACGGATGGTTATCAAACAGGTTTACTTGCGGCTCGGTTTTAATTTGAGAATTTAGAGGACTGTATTACTTGTCCCTACAGCAAGCATACACAGGTATATATTTTTGGGATACATTTATGTTATGGACTAGGTACCTACTCTCTTAAGTTAATACTTACTAATATTACAGAAAAAGTAACTGTAGGTATATTAAAGAACGTATGCGATAAAAAAAAAATAGTTCCAGTTCCCAGAAAAAAATTATAGATTTGGAAATAAAGGAATATCCGTTAACTGCTATCCTTACTTATCCCACTCACACATGCACAAACGTTGCTTCACGCTAAAGTATGACAGCGTGGGGTTGATCATTTTTATTAGTCCGTGATTTAATATTAATTATTTCCCTTGTGGGTTTTTTTTCGAAAATTTATGTATTATTTTGCTTTTATTTCTTATTTATCTTCTTTTTTATTTCTATGTTATTTATTATTCCGTTCTCAATTCTTTCTACTCTTGTATATATCTAATGTTTTTCGCCACAGTCGCACCTCTGCTTCGCGCATCTACTTCCTTCTGCCGTTTGCCTCGTCTAACTCGATTGGTACCGTCAATGGGGGCGGATGCGCGTAGCAGATCAGGTACCCGCTGAAAACCACGCTGGTCTGCCTGTTATCAGGTAATTTCACGACTGAGCTGAGAGGGCGCCGTTTTGGCACTGGTATATTTCTGTGTTTCTATCTTTTGCTTGTTGCGTGTATTTATTTTGTGTGTGTCGAATAAAGTTTATCTATTCTATTCTATATTAATAGGAACGTCGTTTAATAATCAGTCTATTAGCCGTGTATTTAAAAAAATACCAGACATACAAAGAAAATAAATATCGACCTTACGATTAATGTTTTAGTTGAAGCTACGATTTTGAGATAGATTGATGATTCTGACCATGGCCAAGATTTACACGAGCATATCGGTCTAAGTTCGCCGAGCGAGTTCAATCCGACGGGCCAGCTGTAGACACGGCCGATAGCTGACAAGACTGCAACTTGGTTCTCAGTTGTAGTGAATACGTGAATGCTAATGAGAGCTCGGGCTTGGTCAACTATGTTCGACGAAATCGATTTCGATCTTTGCCTTCAGAAATTCACTTCAGCTCCATGTTGGTCTGGGATTTGAAAAGTATGTACAAATTTTATTTTATTGCTTAGTATGTCAAAAGGCGTCTAGTATATGTTATTGGGTTTGTGATTTTGAGGGCGACGAGCTATCAACTCCTCACTACTTTTAATGGCTTTAAGTGGTTAAAAGTGCTTCCTGTCTATCTTATTATTTCCTTGAGAATGGCGGGTGTATTATGGATAATATAATTTAGTCCAGGTCCGTTTAGATCAGGGGTTCCTAACCTTTTAGTGATAGAGGACCACTTTGATTTGATTATTTTTTGATACCACTTCGTCGTTAGGTCGAAAATGAAGAGTGTTAATTTTAAAATAACCTTTTTTCATTTAAATCTTATAAAATTCTAGGACCAAATGGTAAGTCTTGCGGACCACCGGTGGTCCACGGAGTACTGGTTGGGAACCACTGGTTTAGATGATAAACTTGGATTTAGCAAGTTTGGATATTACAAAGAAGCGACTGTCCCCATGACCTTTTTAATATTTTGTAATAAATGATTACCTTTATACAAATAAGGGGAATCAGGCTAATTGATTCCGAAAATTTGATCAAATAATGTTGCGACTATATTTTAAGTTTAAAAGTTAAACATCAAATTCTTTCGTGCGATTAAATTAAATATAGTTATTTTTTTTGGATTTGAAATCAAAGCGTCTTAAAAGAATTCCTAATTTAGAAACTAAGTAGTTGCTTATTGGTGGTTGTAAATTGATAAATGATTAATCGGATAAGGTAAATTAATACGTTTTTAAAAAAAAAATCATTATCGACTAATTGAATAATTGCATACATACTTTTCTTAGAACTTAAAAGAAGGTAATAACGATTATATTGATGTGAACAGATAGTCTTTTTGACATACAATAAGTTGATTCATGTTTTTTAAAATCGCCGTTTATCTAAAATTTTTGTAACAAATCAAAACTTTTTATCTATTTAATATTAATATAGTACGTGTATCTGTAGCGTAATGATGATATTGCACGATTTTTGTTTGACGTTACTTTTTAACAATACCTTAAAAGACTGTTTTATGCAACTATTGTATGACGCCAGATTTGGCAAGATTGAAGAACAATGCGTTAATTAATTACGATACGCTAAGGAGTGTCACGATACCATTCAAATTATACCGATAGAGTGGTAATGTGATTCAGATTGTTTGGGAATCATTTGCTAAATCGATCTTGCAATCATTTATCTACGATCGGCTAAATAATTGACGGGTTTATAGCAGAAGCTGATTGGTCGAGGTTGGTACCGATTAGACATCAATTGATATTTTAACACTGACAAATCACTGATGTTTATCGGAATTTTAACAATATCGCTTAAATTATCAACATATAACATAACATAATATATTACAAGTGGTAGGGGCATGGAAGACATCGTTATCACATGTTCCTTTTCCTTGGTGAAATGGCTAAGCCAAATTTTACAAGTATTAGTTTTATATACTAATAATACCTACTTATAACATACATACATATAGACTGCCTCGTTGGTCTAGTGGTAGCATGCGCCGATTAAGGACCAAGAGGTCCCGGGTTTAAATCCCGGGTCGGGCCAAACATTTGTTATTGGGTATTTCAAGCCCGGAGTCAGAAAATTTGGCGGTTTACTTAATCACCCGTGTCTCGGAAAGCACGTTAAGCCGTTGGTCCTGCGCCTAACTTCTCTCCGGTCATGTCGAATTGTCGTCTCACCGGACTATGAGAGTGAAGGAATAGAGAGTGCACATGTGTTTGCGCACACACTTGTGCACTATAATATCTCCTGCGCAGATGGCTAATCCTCGTTGAGATTGGCCGCCGTAACCGATATCAGTTAGGAGGACATTATTATAACATACTAGCCCCCCCCCCCCTTTCGCATTTGAAAATAAATGTCCACACGGGTGGACATTTATTTTCTAATCTAAACTAACTTTTTCCAAAATATTCTACATCGTCACATACATACATACATACATTAAAATCTTTCCTCTTTAAAATAATAGTGTAGAAGTGTAGATTAATTTAGGACTTAAAATAATTTTGGTGGATACTATATGTATACTTGTGTGTCTACAGACTTGCATGAGCACATCGGTCAAAGTTTATTGCATCCTCTATGAGGGTTCACAGAGTTCGATGGTTGCCAACACAGAAACTTGGCTGTTAAGTTTACAGATGCTGTAAATTCGTGGATGCAAATTAGAACGCGTGGTCGCTGGCCGCCAGTGAAACTTAAAGCTGTAACAAACAGCCGGATTTGGTTCGGAACATGCCGTAGGATGGTAATTGACCACAGAAGTGAAAAGACTAGTAGAAGGGGCATGTCACAATATTAGTATGAGAACCGATGAAGCCAAACTCGCACAAATACGCCATTAATCACATACTACATATAAGCAAAAAGCAGGATTGACCATTCCTATTTTAGGCAAAACAACTTAACTTATTAGTCCTACATAACAAAACATTCCTTCAATCTTTTGAAAAAAGGAGAAATTTCTTCAATCTTTTGAAGAAACAAGATATTTACTTTATTATTTATTTGTTTCTTCAATCTTTTGAAGAAGTAGATATTTAGAGGTAAACCGTTTACCTCTAAATATCTCCTCCTCTTGTCCCATGTTGGTGTGGGACTGTCCCATGTTGGTCTGGGACTGTTCCATGTTGGCCTGGGACTGTCCCATGTTGGTCTGACACTTAAAAAGAATGTGCGAACTGTTTCTTGTCTAGCATGTTGTAAAAGGCGACTAATGGTAGGTATATGGGCTTTTGGGTATGTGATTGTGTTGGCGACAAGCTAGCCACTTGTCACTACTTTTTCACAATTTTCCATCTAAACCAACCCAGTTTTATTTTTGTCTGAATGTGGTTTAAGGGGCTTACTGCCCCTTTAACTCTGCCTACCCCTTCGGGGATTATGGGTTTGACGCTATGTATGTAATCGTAACCGAAGTTCAAATGTTAAGAAAAAAAAATTCTAGCTCTGCCTACCCCTTCAAGGATTATTATGGGTGTGACGCTATGTATATAATCGTAATCTAAGTTCAAATGTTGAAAAAAATATTATGGTCGTCAATAGATGGCATCGTAATTTTATTAGAGCAATTATAATATTAATGGAGTTGACTGGGCCGTTGGTCGAGTGGTTAGAGACCCTGGCCACGAAACTAAGTGTCGCAGGTTCGAATCCCGCTAGGGGCAAATGTTTCGTGTGATGAACATGGACATTTGTACTCGAGTCATGGATGTTTATTAACGTATTTAAGTATGTATATCACCTAGTATCCATAGCACAAGCATAAGCTTAGTTTGGAACTAGGGAATTGGTGTGTCAGTCTAGAGAATTAATTATTATTATATCCCGTACAGTGGTAGGAATAAGATACATTTAGATACAAGCAGTCCTCGCGTAGTCTTGCGTTACAACGCAGTATTGTGGCTTCACTGCCACGCCCACCTGGCATACTTCTTCTCTGTTTCTTCAGTAAATAAAAAAAATATAAATAAATATCAGACTACATCACATACATTGATCTGACTCCGAGATTAGTAGCTTGAGCACTTGTGTTACGGATATCAGAAACAACAGTGATATTACAAATATATACTTAAATATTGGATATTGACACCCAGACAAAGAACAAATACAAGTATTCATCATACGAATATTTGTCCTGGGTGGGGATCGAACTCACAACTCTTGGCGCATGGGGCAGGGTCACTACCGAATGCGCCATCATGCTTATCAAGTCAAGTCCAGTGTAGTTATACTTTGTGTGGTGGGGATGAAGAATTGTAACTTCTTTCTAACGACGAAATTTAGATTTAAAGTAAATTTCTATAAAAATATATTTATTATCATAATCATACCATAACGCTCGTAGTCCCTAAAGGGGTAGACAGAGTCCAAAGAGCGTTAAGCTCCTAAAACAACATTCAGCAAAAAAATTAGATCGGTTTTTAGCTGAATTTTAATTAAAATTATAGTAACGAAAATAATACAGTTAGTATCTTCCTAGCCTTTACTAGGCCGATACCAATTTAACCACTACTAACCGCTGACCTTCTTGATCCTTCGGTAAAGCATCCAAATAGGATTATGTATCCCTATTAAAAGTTATTTTGATGCCAACAAGTGAGTTATTTTCTAATGATGATGAAGCCTAGAAAATATACCTAGATAGCAAGACAAATGAGTTGTTTCAATGCTAGATCAGATAGTTAGATTAAAAAAAAATAATTTCCGTTATGACTCATCTGCAATGCTGATAATAACTTTATATCTGTTGATTATTCTAAAATGATTAATACGAAATTCTCGGTAATACAAGAAGCTTTGGTAGTGTTTGGTACTGAATCCTAGTATAAAATGAGATTATTTATTTTTGCAAATAAATTAATGTCAGTCTTATGCATGTTACAACTTTTAGCTCAGCACCTCGACGTGAATGGTCTGATGAGTGAAAAGTGCTGCACCAAACTTAAGAGATTTTTTCTTTTTCTTTTTATTATTATACAAGGCTTACTATGAAATTTTTTAAACGAGAAATAATATACATACGTACTTGCTATGCGTCTTTACACTGATCACGTTGGTTATCTGCGATTATAATAAACAAGATTTTTTGATATTTTTGTGATTATTAAATGTTTTTATTTCATTCATATAAAGTGGGAGGTATGAATTGATAACACTTATTAATTAATACCTATGCTATTATCATATTTTAGTTATCCATGTGGAATCCTAATGGTCTTGTCATTAGGTATAATAAATAAAACATACCATCACTTTTGGTTATTGGTGTATTATTTCCAATCTTTACCAGGTTAGATATATTTTTTTTGTTGCTTGCTGTCTTTTGAGCTTGTTGTCTCTTTGACTCTGCCTACCCCTTCGGGGATTACGGATGTGATGTTATGTATGTATGTATAAAATAATTTGGGTGTGATTGTGAAAATCGGTGACAAGCTGTCTGCACAATCACAAACCCTATTTCTAACACACTTAGTCTCATTTTACAACGTACATTATTTTTATTTATGTTCCTGGAGCACCATTTACCCCGAACACTTTTTTGAGTTGGAATAATCTATTAAAATTCAAATGCAACATTTCAGCGAAACTACACTTAAACTGGGTATAGCATTACATAACATTTTAAATTTAAATAAATTTAAATATCACATACATTGATCTGACTCCGAGCTAAGTAGCTTGAGCACTTGGGTTACGAATAAATCAACAGTGGTATTACAAATATATACTTAAATATTAGATATTAACACCAATGTCACACGAATGATTGTCCTGAGTGGGAATCGAACCCACAACTCTTGGTTATTGCCGAATGCGCCATAGAGCTTGTCTGTTATCAGTTAACATGACAGTTATCGGCCATAGAAAACACCTTGGGATCCATTGAACTATTATACGTAGTAATAATAGCTCAATGTTGGGATCTTATAAAACCCATGGAAGAAGAATTTTACCACATAATGCACTCATTCACCTGGATAGGGGCATCACGAGCGAGATTGCTTGTAGTGCTTTCTTTATCTTACACTAGCGACTTACTGGCTTCACACGGGTGGACATTTAATTTCTAACCTAACTCCAATGGTGAAAGAATTTTTGAAATCGGTCCAGTAGTTTTTGAGTTAATTCGTTACATATACACATATAAATCATTCCTCTTTATAATAATAGTGTAGATCTATCTGTGTAGGTATATAAATTATATTTTTACATATTAGAACGTAAAAAGCTAATATATAGGTGTTAAAATGCATGACACCAGTCATTATGTTGTATAAACCAGGGTATAAAAATTAGATAAATATTAAAAATTATTAAAAAAAAGCGCTAAACAAGTACAATATCCAATTAAAATTTCGCAGAAAAATAATCCGCTTAGTCGCAAAGAGGGAAATTATCAGACATTAAAGTACAGCTAAACTTTACGAGATACTAGTGAATAAGTATGCTGATATAAGTTTTCAGATAAGACTCCGTATATAATGTAACCGATAGGCTTTGATAGGCATTGTGTTGGTAGCCTGCGACAGACAACAGTTGATATGATAAACACAGCAGTGCTAGTATTGTGCATCTTCGGACTCTTACACACGGGGTCCGGACAGGCCATCGTGGTACAAGGACAATGTAATCCCAGTGAAATACAGACAGTAACAAATTTCAACGCTAACAACGTAAGACGTGGTTTCATAAAGTTCATTCTATGTGCGTGTATGTGATATTTATAAATTATAGCTTCTGCCCGCGGCTTTGCTCGCGTGGTACATCGATAAAACATAGTCTATATGTTATTTGGGTGTATAAGCTATATTATTGTAAAGTTTCATTAAAATCCATTCATTAGTTTTGGCGTGAAAGAGTAACAAACATCCATACATCCTCACAAACTTTCGTGTTTATAATATTAATAGGATGAATATACACTTTGATTTCTGGTTTGAAAAATAAGTCATCAAGCCCATTAGGTCTAACCATCCAGTAAACTGGCTAGGACTTAGTAGGACGATATTCAGAGTCTAGAGCTCTTGTTCATTAATCAAAAATAGTAGTACTTATAGTTAAACAAGGTTAGGTAGCAGACCTTGCGTCTATTTTCAGAGAGTGATCATTTTATTACTTTATTATTGTGATTAGAGCGGTGGTAGCTCAATGGTAAGGACCCTCGCCCCTTAACCGAGGAGTGCGGGTTCAAACCCGGGCACGTACCTCTGGATTTTTCAAATCTATGTACGTATTTATACCACTAGCTCGACGGTGAAGGAAAACATCGTGATGAAACCTGCAAATTCAAACAACTTTGGATTTGTAACCATGATCCAAAAATTGTCTGGTTCCCCTATCTTAGGGTTACGAAGGTCAGATCGGCAGTCGCTTCACTGTGATTACCAGACTCGCTAAATCCTGGATCAGGGTCTAAGCGGACCCCGTCTAAACACGGGACATAACGCTAGGAAGATGATGATATTGTGATTTATGTTAGCTATATTTTAATTAAGACTGGTTAAAAAATATTTTTAAAGCTATTATGAACTGATTATTTTCTTTTTTTTTTAACAGCCCGTAATCCCCGAAGGGGTAGGGATAGTCAAAAGGGCAGCAAGCCCCTTTAACCACATTCAAAACCAAAAACAAAAGTCAAATTTATATTTGTCTAAAACTGATTAAGTCGGGTTCCTGCTAATTGGACTGTGATATACTATTTAGGACGTTTAACTAAATTATTCACCAATTGTTTATTGTACTTATAATTGGCTTTTGGCTAAAAATAGTTAAATGGGTTTACTGCTCCTTTGACTCTGCCTTCTCTTTCGGGGATTGCGGCCACGGTAGGTATGTATGAAAAGGCAGGTTCCAGTGATACTGTAATAAATACCTATAAGATGTAACCATGTTTTCTAAACACACAATCATAACATAACATCACGTCCATAATCCCCGAAGGGGTAGGCAGAGTCAAAGAGGCAGCAGGCCCCTTTAACCACATTCAGCAAAAAACAAAACTGGGCTGGGTTAGATGGAAAATTGTGAAAAGGTAGCGACAAGTGGCTAGCTCGTCTCCTACATAATCACATACCCAAAACCCCATACTCTATTAGTCGCATTTTACGATATGCTAGGCAAGAAACACAGTTGGCACATTCTTTTTAAGTCCCCGACCAACATGGGACAAACACATTAAGTAGGTACTTATTACCTATTTTTGTTTTCTACTTTAGTACCTGGGCCAGTGGTTTGAAGTGGAGAGATACCCGCAGCCATGGCAGTTTGGCCAGTGCGCCAGCGCACTTTACACTCAAGGGGCAGAGGGCGTGGTCAATGTCCTAAACACCGAAGTGGTCTCCCAAGCCCTCTCCTCCCAGAGTGGGACTGCGCGAGTCGTGTCCAATGGGCGACTTGAGGTCACCTTCAATGTTAATGGAAGTAAGTTTTAATGTAAAGTATTATAGTTTTATTATATACTACAGTTGGGTTTGCCTGTCTAAAGATCAAGAATTCTTGGGTCAAATCCTGTGTCGGGTCAAACATTGGTGACTGGGTGTTTCAACATTGAAATTACTCGTACGTCGTACTAGCTTGGAAACAGGAAGTTGGCGGCTTTCCATTCCCGTGGCTGGAAGAGGCCCGATACTCCTGCGCCTGACCTCTCTCTGGTCACATGGGGTCTCACCGAACCATAAAAGTGCACTTGAATGCAATAATATCTCTTGCGTAGTTGGCAAATCGTCTGTTACTGTGTATGGCTGAAAAGGTGAGAAATTATGTTTACCATCGACAAGTAAATCTTATACCTGAAATCTTTACTAGGTTTGATTAAAGTACACAATGGTATGGGTGCAGATTGTTGCGGAAGATAAAAATATGAATCGCTTTTGTATTGCAAGTGGAAAATGGAAAAAAAATGAAGCACTTAGCTTATCATTGATAAAAACAATGCAATATCTGCGCTTGAAGTGAGCGATGCGATGTTGATTTCCCAGCTTTTATAAATATTACAAATATTGAAATATTTTTTATTCTTAGATGATGATAGATGTACCTAACATCTGAACTTCAGATGTACCTAACTTCAGAATATGGTCAAAATTGTTTACACTGCCATAACAGGGGTTTTTCACTAACTCGACCCAAGAGACTGGACACACGTGTGTCTAGTTGGTGAAACTCAAATAGGTGCATTCGTTAAAAAAATAGTGAAATTTGTAAACTAATTCTATTTCTAACATTCCGCGAGATGTTTTTTTTTCGGAGAAAATCCGAGTCCTTTTCTTAGATTTATACTATAGGCGTGCCAAATTTCATCGCAATCAGTTGAATACTGACGATGTAACAGACAGACATACAGAGCTGCTTTAGCATTTAGGTATAATATTTGGTAAGATGTAGCTGGACTACAATTCTTATTGATACGCTATTTACTATACGAAATTCATACAATGGTAGTATTAGACAGTCTTTGTCTAGTTCTTTGCTTTTATTGTAATGAAGTTATCGAGTTTTTAATTTCTTCATCACTTATTAGAACTTTTTTTACTACAGCTTTTCAGCCCGCATACTGATTTTCCTCATGATGGGCCAACCAAAACTATGGATATGTTATTTAGTATTAAGTTATGTATGTTGAAGTGTTCTAAGCTCGTTGAAATTAATCTAATGAGCGGAAAATTTAATTTGGTCGCAATCAATACAATATGAGAAGGGCCAACCATAAGAGTTCACATGTGCAGGCGCAGCTTGGGTATAGCTGACTAAAGATGTCTACTGTTTTTGCAGATATCAACACTGCTGACCTCTTTGTGCTCGCTACAGATTACACAGACTACTCTCTTGTGTACAGCTGCCGCAATATAAATGCTCAGAACATGGAAGGTACGATAATATTATTATTGTTTAATTTAACCTTGAATTTGGTCTGTTACAAACGTCGTCTATAAATTTTCCTATTATAAAGGGCAGTGGCGCATTTATAGTCGCCCTAGGCCCCAGGCCATCACTTTCAGTACTAAAGCGTCATCACTTAATTTTTATTACGATTGGCCGCCTCTAATATCTGGCCGCCCTAGGCCCGGGCCTACTGGGCCTTAGGGTAAATCCGCCACTGATAAAGGGTATGTTATGCCCTTTCTAAGTGTTCAAACGTGTACATACCTAGTTTCATCATACTAGTAGGTACAACATTTGACTGCCTCATTGGTCTAGTGGTAGCATGCGCCACTTAAGGACCAAGAGGTCCCGGGTTCAAATCTCGGGTCGGGCCAAAAAAATTTGTGGCTGGGTATTTCAATATTGAAATTACTCAGTAACAGCCCGGAGTCAGGAAGTTGGCGGTTTAATCACCCCCGTGCCTCGGAAAGCACGTTAAGCCGTTGGTCCTGCGCCTGACCTCTCTCCGGTCATGTCGAATTGCCGTCTCACCGGACTATGAGAGTGAAGGAATAGAGAGTGCACAATGTTTGCGCATACACTTGTGCACTATAATATCTCCTGCGCAGTTGGCTAATTCTGTTGAGATTGGCCGCCGTGACCGATATCGGTTAGGAGGACATTATAGGCACAACAAGCCTGAGTGAACTAAAGCGTGTGTGATTTCACCTTGTGCTTGTTTGACTTCATGCGAATTTGATTGGCTCGATGGCGCATTAGGTAGTGACCCTGCCCTATGCACCAAGAGTTGTGGGTTCGATCCCCACCCAGCACAAACATTCGTGCGATGAACACTTGTGTTTGTTCTGTGTCTGGGTAATAATATTTAATATTAAAGTATATATTTGTAACATAAAGTGCTTAAACTACTTACCTCGGAATTAGATCAATGTATGTGATATTGACGGATATTCATTTATTTATTTATTTATGTTTGACTATATAAAATATAATGTTTGACTGCACAAATTACTAGAAAATTAATGTGATGATTGTAAGTAGATAATATAATTAAAGAGAAGGAAGAATTTGATTTTTTAACCATACCTATGCGCTTCGAACGCCTCAGGGTTGCGAGGGTAGGCAGGCAACCCCAGTCCGATACTGATGCTGTTTTGATTCAGTTGGCAGTTGGAAGCTGAGCAGGAACAGGATCCTCAGCGCCGAAGCGAAAGTCTTCATAGATAATTTCATCGCGAACTCCAACATCCTCAACCCGAGCAACTACCAAGTCACCGGTCAAACACCAAACGATTGCTTCTATGTGCCCGAATTCAAACCGGATGAGGAGGTGCAGGTCAGAGGCACCTGTGACGACATCAGGGGACAAGCTAACTTCAACATGGAGAGGGTATGCATATCTACGCTTTAATTAAGCTACTAGCTTCTGCGCGCAGCTTCGTTCGCTGTGTTATCGATGTATCCAGTCTATAATATGTACATATCTCTTTTTTTAACATATAGCATATGTGCTATTCCAGTCTATAATATATGTCTGTACATAATTTCAGCTAGAACCCTTCAGTAGCTTGTGAGTTTATTCGTTATAAACTTGGAAAAAATTCAGTCGAATTGAGAACCTCCTCCTTATTTGAAGTCGGTTAAAAAATACAAATCTTAATACTATTTGTGTACATAACAATAGTGTGTACACGCACTAGCTATTGGCGTGTAAACATGATTCTAGTTCTTCTATTAAGAGTTAAGAATGTCGGATGGCAATCATTTCAATGTAATAACCAGACTCGTTAAAACTAGGAGCATGGTTCGAGTGATTGCCGATGTAAATTGACTATATTTGCATGTTCATCACAGACTCGTTTGCTTCAGCCCTGAGAGAGTATAAATAAATAAGACGATACTATTATTATTGACCGATATATGAAACTTTACAGTTTGTGGGCTGGTGGCATGAGATCTCTAGATATCCCACCGGTCGCGACGATGGCTCCTGCATCAGCACTCGGTACAGACAGTCAGGCAACTACAATTTGTACGACACCACCCAGGTCTTCGACCTAACTGCGCAGATCACCAATGGTACCATAGACATATCAGAAACAGAAGATGGCAAATTAACAAGAACTTGGACTGTTGACGACAATATTGTGGAAGAAGGTACACATTGGAATTTCTCGTGCTATTCATTCTCATCATTGATTTTTCAATTCTTTTAACATTGTTTATGTTTTTTGTAGATGTTTGGGTTGTGGCAACCGATTACCAAACTTATTCTATTCTTCTAACTTGTGCGCCTGCTGAAAATGGGTCGGAATATGTCAGAAGTAAGTATAAATATGTGTATAATTTGTAAACCTAGTTTATTGGTTATCTTTGTTGGAGTGTCAAGTTATTATTTCTTAAATAAATGTTGTTCTAACTAACTAAATTGACGCCAATTCTATAGCGGGGCAGACAGAGATAACCGAGCGCCATGTAGGTTTTCATAGTATTTTACTATGTGTATTAAATATTTCTTACAGTATGGAGTTCAGTGCAAAGCAAATACCGTACTCTGACTCCCGCCGCTGAGGAGGCAGTAGCGTCAGCTATTGCCAGCAATAACTTCCTTATGGAAGACTTCTTCGTGTCGGTGAATCAGACGGATGACGCCTGCTTCCACTACCCCGAGGCGACGGGCGCAAGCGTGGTGCTACCGGGCCAGTGCGACGAGGACATACCCGTTCAGTCAGATTTTAATATTACTAGTGTGAGTTTTCTTACTGATTATTTATTTCAAAATAATTAAAAAAAAAACTTACTTCCCTTTTTAAAGTTTGTTTGATAAAAAGGCGAGATTGCGAGAGGCGACAACGCATGGGAGCCCCAATATTTTTCCGTAGACGCAGATTTTAATAGCCTTCTCCTAATGAGATATAGTAGCCACAGTATATAACTTCCATTCCAAATGATATGTACATAACAAATTATATATAAGCTTATTTAAAATCATTATTTAAGAATATCAGTGTCGGTTCTCTCTGCCTACCCCGCTAGGGAAGTGGCGTGAAGTTTAGTTAGTAAGTTAGTTAGTATTTTACTTTATACATGTACAATCAGGATCCAATTTATCTGGTTCCCTTGTCTGGGAGTTTTGATAGTCAGATGTCGGTAATCAGCTTTAATATAATAAGCAGATTTGCTAATATATTGATTTACTTATATATATGTATATTTATTTAATTTAAATTTCAGTATGCTGGAACCTGGTACCAAATTGAAAGGTACCCGTACCCCCAAGTACCGGCAGACACAAACTGCATCGGAACCCGGTACACTCCGAATGCTGACACCGACGTGGTCGCCGTCCTCAACTGGGAGGTGAGGAATGGCCTCCAGACCATGGCAGGACAGGCCACTGTGGCCAACAGCTCTCTCGCAATTGTCTACGCTACCGATGGTAAGAAAAATGTATGGTATTTTATGATAATGTTAATCGTACCATTGCATATCGTCACGCCCGCAATATCCGAAAGGGTTGACAGACTTCAAAGAACGACGTACCATAAAGGAAAGAAAGATTTTTAAATTTCTATCTGTTTGGTTTGCTAATATAAGTAAGTAACTAATATAAGTAAATACTTAGGGATGTGGTTTGTTCATGTGTTATCTTTTCTTCGCGTATCGTTTTTAGTCTTGGTTCTTTAGAAATTCAAGTTATGCAAGTTAATTTATTTATTACTTGCTGAAACAGAAACGCGAACCGCAAAAGTAAAGGATGCATATCCTTAGCAAGAAATTTGAATTGATATACGAAAAATCTGCATAATTTTTTAGCAACAGTTGACAGCAGTTAAAGGATTTAGGATGCATTGTGGGTATTATTAATAAATAATGGAACTTTGATAATATTGTTTCAGCGACTAAAACCGTGAACCTGCACATTTTGACAACCGACTATGAATCTTATTCGCTGGCGTACACTTGCAGTAACTACAACCAGTTCGAGAGAGTTGGTAAGATGATACTTGATGATTACACATAATGGAAACTTTAGTATTGAAACCATTTTTTCAACCTAAATGATAAATTTGTGCTGCAAGACTTCTACTGTCATTAATATTCAAAAATAAGACATAAGTAAAAGGTTTCAATGCTGAATTGGTAATACATTTATTATCAATTTTAGGGCGAAACCAAGTCCAAGGACGTAAAATTTTCTATGTTAGCATCATATTAATTTGTTGATCCATGTGTGATTTTGGTTTGAGTAAATTTTATCGCCTTAAACTGGCTGGATTAAACTGTTAAGTAACAGAAATATGTCATTAAATCGAAATTGAATTTATCGTCCACTTCATTTCCATAAAATGAAGTGTCGTCAGAATTATTCAGGAACCACAGTTTCTCTGTACTATCAGCAATTGTTTAGCCAAGGTGCTAACAAAGTGAAATATTTTCAGTGGTGGCATTTAAGCTGAGTCGAAACCGTAAGATGTCAGCGAATGGCGACGAAGCTATCAACAGCTACATGGCCACTAGACAGGAGCTGCATCAGCCCTACTTCATTACGGCGCCGCAATCAGACGACTGCGTGGACCCCAACTCTTCGTTCCTGGTCAAGAGCAGTGTCTTCATCGTTCTCATTTGCTACGTCATAAATATGCTCATGTAAAGTTTTAAATATATAAATATATTTAAAACATGATCATACTATCGTATGATGTAGTATATATACTAAGTTATCTAAGGAATGGTGATGTCAAATCAGTGGCTGAGGAAGTAATGTAACATTATTTAAACGCTTGAATAGAGCGACAAAAATCGTTTTTAAGGTTCCGTAGCCGAATGGCAAAAAACGGAACCCTTAAGGATTCGTCATGTCTGTCCGTCCGTATGTCACAGCCACTTTTTTCCGTAACTTAAGAGCTATATTGTGGAAACTTGGTAAGTAGATGTATTCGGTGAAGCGCATTAAGATTTTCATACAAAAATAGAAAAAAAAACAATAAATTTTTGGGGTTCCCCATACTTAGAACTGAAACTCAATTTTTTTTTTCATTTAACCCATACGTGTGGTGGATCTATGGATTGGTCTTCAAAAATGATATTGAGGTTTCTAATATAATTTTTTTCTAAACTAAATAGTTTGCGCGAGAGACGCTTCCAAAGGGGAAAAATGTGTGCTCCCCCCTTTATAATAAGGGAATGATAAATGTAAAAATAATATATGATGTACATTACCATGCAAACTTCCACCGAAAATTGGTTTGAACGAGATTTAATAATTACATTTACATACATACATACATAACATCACGCCCATAATCCCCGAAAGGGTAGGCAGAGTCAAAGAGGCAGCATGCCCCTTCAACCACATTCAGCCAAAAATAAAGCCGGGCTGGGTTAGATGGAAAATTGTGATAAAGCAGTGACAAGCGGCTAACGTGTCGCCTACACAATCACACACCCAAAACCCGATTTATTAATCGCCTTTTACGACATGCTAGGCAAGAACCACAGTTGGCATATTCTTTTTAAGTCCCAGACCAACATGGGACAGTGGCCTGGGTTGGATGGAAAGCTGTGAAAAAGGAGTGACAAGTGGCTAGCTCGTCGCCTACTCAGTCACATACCCAATAGCCCGTAAATCATTAGTCGCCTTTTACGACATGCTAGGCAAGAACCACAGTTGGCATATTATTTTTTTTTGTCCCAGATCAACATGGGCCAAGTCCCAGACCAACATGGGACATCTAATAATTAGTTTTTTTTAAAACGTTATAAATCGTAAACCGCATTTTACCTTTCATTCAATCAACTCCAATATATGTAATAAAGAATAAAGAATTTGTTTAGATGTATAGTGGTACGGAACCCTACGTGCGCGAGTCCGACTCGCACTTGGCCGGTTTTAGTTATTTAGTCAACGTCTTAGGCCGCGTCCTGCACGCCAGCGGGCGGTGCGGGCGACGGCACGCGCGTCTTGATAAATATAGTTAGGGACACTATCGACCACTTTTTGACTGAGATTGTGAATTAAGTAGATAAGTTTAATGGTAAGTACATAAGTACTTACGTACGTATACTATGACAGTCATAAGTCTAGAGAAGAAGGAGTGGAGGTGATATGGACTCATATCTATCCGGGCGGAACATGTAAGTGATAAAATAAAGTGAAGCATGTATATTCTGTTAAGCGCTTCATCTTCGTAACGTCATTTATTTAAAATTTTCCATGACGAATCAAGACGTTATTGTGGCGATATAAAATGTTTTTCTACTTCACGTAGGTACCTACTACTATTAATATTCCATTTTATTTAAAAACAAAATTAATATAAATATTTTTTACGAGTAATATTATATTTACATAACAATAACGGTATATAGATAAACCTATCTTTAAAAAAAATTAATGGCCTTGCTATTAATGCTAATTATATTTCTGCTATAGTCATAGTCTGTACTTATCTCTATAATGTAATATATATTTGACCATAAAATAGTTAGATAATAAAGGTGTATTTATTTAGAAGCTGTATCATTTATGATAGCATGTTTGAATTTGCTTTTAAAGAATAATATGAACGAATCATTAGATTCGGAAGTAACCAGAAAAAGAAATCCCAGGAATAGTAACGTACAGATGAAAAAAAAAAACCATTTTAAAAGGTTAAATGTATAATGTAATGAGACTCTGTTACGAGAGCTCGACCTGACACATTCCCTGCGAGGAATGCAATCAGATCGCGACCACCCACTCGGGCTGAGCTGAGCGAGCGAGCGAAACCGAAGTCAATTAAAGCGGAAGAATTCCACTTTTTGCCTGCAGTGGTCGCCAGCAATGCTGAACTTTTAAAGAAGCAATTAAACTGCTTTGCTCTTCGGAGGATGAGGTTGAGTCCCTTTTATCAGTACCTTATTGTCTCTGGTGGACCTCTCTCTCTCTGGTGGTAGACGGCCATTTTCCGTGATCGGTAGCTAAAAAATATCAGTGTGTTTTTTCATGAATGCTAAAGAAACTTTTGTTTTTGGTTAATGGCAAAGAAAACTTTTTACGAGGTTTTTTCTCTGCCACTGTCACTTAGTATGAATTATTGACATCTGTTTTCTAAATCTGTTTTCTGTGCTTTATGTTAACATAAAAGGCAGGTCTTTAATAACATTTCCTTAAAAAACTCGAAAAACATCTGTTAAATCTACCAAAATTGTTATTGGTTATTTCAAAGCTGTATAACCATCGTAGCTAAGTAGTTACCTAATCGTTGTATGTAGAGGAAATATCGTACTAGCCCACAGGCTGCCAAATGTGGGCTATTCCAACTTAATAGTCCATAAAATGGATAGCTTTCAGCCGAAGCTGATATAGCATACATTAAAAATATGCTGCAAATTCCTCAAGGCTTTTTCGATAGGTAATAATATGAGACAGTGATGAGATATCTACTTTATAAGTTAGTGCTGTAATAATTTACGTGAAAGGTGACTTATACTAATAGCTTCATTCTGTATTTTTGAATAGCTTTTCAATATAAATATGTATAACATATACGCAAATATTATTTAAGGAGTAAAAAACAAAACAAAAGAAATGCGTAATCATTATCTGGCCTCCAAAGTGCCTAACCCCTGATGGAATTAATATGAGTGCCGGATGACGACAGTAGCGCGCCAATTTACTATAATTTCCGATATTGATCTGATCAGGAGTCGAACCCGGGATCTTACACGCCCTACAAACTCCACCACGGATGTTAAAACCATCACAGGTACCATTATAATAACGACGCACACTATTTTCTAGTTTAGTCTAAGAACCAGCAAAACTACTACATATTAGCAAGTTTCGGGAGTTAACTAATCACAGCAATCAAAACCCTAATGAATGGCTAAGCGAATGAAACTCGACAAACGATATTAACTAAACGCAAACTTTTGATTGCAATTAGACGGAACTTGTAAACAGTCGGCGAACGATAATAAATGCAGGTACCCAAATTTGGTCAAGAATCTAATTTCGCCGCCACTTAGATTATAAAAGGAAACTAATAAGTCTAGTCTTGTGTGAATTCTAAATGATTGAGGTTTATGTTAACCGTCCTTTAATCTGTTTGGATTTATTCTCGGCACAAGTCCACGAGATTTTGAATAAAATCCAGGGGCGTAGATGAAGCCTAGTTCACTCAGCCGTCTAAGGCTACCAAATGCCCTGATATATTCGGACTAAATTTTATGAAGACAAAGAGTAGCTTCCTGTGGCAGGAGTATTTATTTAATTTTTTTTAATTTATTTTGGACCACTTTATAAAACATACGCTTATCATGCGCTAGAGCTGTTTCCATTAAAAGTAGCGTCAGTTTAATATTAAAAATAAAAAAGTTAAAATATGTATTAATAGTATACAAATATGATATTTTTATTGATTTTTGCAGTTCACAAATTTTCGGCAGTTCAAAATGTGGCGAGAATTATCATAAACTTACATAGATACGATGTTGAAAATCTTACAGAGGCATAAATATAACGTCCTTCTTGTACACAGATAACTTTTCTGTGTTCTTGTACTACTTAAGCATAGTTTTGAGTTTCGGTTTATCCGGTTTTTGTATGGTAGTTTTTGGTCACCCTACCTGTACTTGAGCGTTCTGACGCTTTGAGATCTCGCTGCTTTACGGCCACCGAACATTGGAGATTCGTTACATTTGGCAGAAGAACGGGAATATTAAATTTGAAATGCTCTATAAAAGTATGAGTTCGCTATTCATTTAAGTGTGTGTGTGCGTATAAATCGCTATTTTTTTATCTTCAGAGAATCATATGCCTTCACACGCTCTATGACCCTATTATTATTTCAAGAAAGAAGCCAGTTATTTTAGGGTTTAAAGTATATCTCTTTGAATCCTGATATGTTCTGTATTGTGCAACTGGTCCCAGTATTAGTTTGCTCAAACTTTACGAAATAATCTTACAGCAGTCATCTTGGTCTCTAAAAGCTTACAACGAGAGGTCAGATGGTGTTCTCATCCTTAAGTCACGAGGCACCAGTCAAGAAAGGACATTGACTTCACCTCATATTCATAAGTATCTGAATAAATTCAGACTTAGTTTTGCAACCTCGAAACAGAGCTTTTTAATACAACCACTTAAGTAATTAATTCTCTTTTCACAAACGTTTTATATGCAAATCAGCAGGATTAACTAACAAAATGCATTAAGCTCCAAAAATAAACAGCGTAGCTTTATAATTTGGCTTCTCACTTTTGTAAAACTACCTTTAACCTTTGTAAAGTTCAAGAGCAGTGACGTAGATAGTCAGGGCAAGACGGGGTAGTGCTCCGGGCCCTCAAGTTCAGAACATAATTAGAAACCCCCTAGGATAAAAATGATTTTCTCCATCAAAAGCTACGTACTCCATGTGTAAGATGTAATCTAAACACAGGAGCCCCATATTTTGCCCCAGGGCAATTGGTCGCGGTAGGTCGCTAGTGGCATGCCACTGAAGGAGGAGTCTTCATGTTACTCAGATTTAGTGCACTGCGCCAGTTTTTTTAGCGCTGTAGAGTGGCGTAGTAGCAGAAAAACGTTAAAGTGCACTGTCGAACCATTTTTTCAAAATGACGGGCTAACCCATAGGGTTCAATTCTAGCTCTAGTCAATTTAATATATATTTTTTATTCTCTTTGATCGATAATTTGATAGCTCAATATGGCCACGTCAGCAAAACCTCAGAAACCACACATAGCATCACGCCCATAAGTCAAAAGGGCAGCAGGCCCCTTTAACCACATTCAGCCAAAAACAAAACTGGGCTGGGTTAGATGGAAAATAAACTAGAAACCATACGACTATTAAATAAGTAATTAGTAAAACGGAGCTGATGGCACGGTTGTATCATAATGAAACACCATCTATAATATTTACACTGTTTCACCCGTGACACTATAAATCTTTCTAAATTCGAACAAAAGACAACCAACGATCACTAATCGTTATTCACTAACTAAACGGATTAAACCGCTTGATAGCTAATTTCGGTCTGCGTCCGTATCTAGACAGACAGGGCTTGAAGCCCTGACGTGGACTATCGCAGTAACGTATCGTATTTAATTAACTTCCAAGATGACTCTCGGATAATACTCGCTCACTCTGCTCTGTCCATTGTTCATGTTCACTCTGAGGCTCGATCTATGTTCGGCATTGTATTATGTGCGTCCTCACACTTTGCTCCCGTAGCTGTAGTATCAGAACTATGTTGTATCTTATCGGCAGAACCATGGCTATTCGGAATGTAAATTCTATGACACACAAATAATCAATTTTTTTTCTTACCCACACAAATGTCGATTAGCTGATTGGTTTTTTTTGTGTTAAAAATTTTTTTGCTCATTTTTTATAATATTTTAAATTGTTCCTTAGACCAATGGGTTAAGTAAGTAGGTAAGAGGTTTTGCATATATCTACTATAAATAGCCTTATATACTAAAGTGAGGTCAGCTTTACAACTGCATGATATTTTATTGGAAAAAACAGCTTGTAATAAAAAAAACATGCTATCTTCTATAGCTTGATTTAATTCAAAGTATAAAGCAAAGTACTTAATTAAATTAAAATCATTGAACGCATACAAACGTCTAGACTAGGTACGAAAATGGTTTATCACATTTTTTTTTAATCCTGACTATATTATAAAAAATACATACATTTAACGTTATCCAACGTTAACAATATATAATTAATAAAGAACTATAATACTTTTCATAGTAATGCCCCATTCAACATCTTATTGAATAGGATCACCCAGGATTTCTAACGTTATTTGTTATTAGGATTATGAAATACAAAATTTTTATTGGTGCAACTGAGTTTCCGAGTTACAAAAGAATATCGTAAAAAAGAATGGCTATTTACTAAGTAGCATATTAAAAAAAACATCACACGGTTTAAAAAAACACTACATGCGTTATGTAACAAGTGCGAATTACCTAACGAGAAAGTGTGTGAAGTGGAAGGGTTGCGCGTGAATAGGACTTTGGAACCCTTTTTACCGCGGATCTTAATTAGTTCAGGCGCCGAGACGTCCTTTGTGTCCTAATCCCATTCTATACCACACGTGAGTTAGGTTTCACTGCCTCTCCTGTTTGTTTATTCTTCTATTTTATGTGTTAAGATGTTTTTGTCGAGTTGCATATTATAGGTCACAACAAGTTTAATAAAGCCTAAGTATTATGTAATAGGAAGGAGCTCCATGAAATTTACGTCCTGATATTTTCTATTACAGATTCATATTAGGATATAATCTTCAACCGCAAGAAATACTAGGAAAACAAAACAAAAATCTCAGGAGATTTTATTCAATCTAACGTTATGGTCAAAAAAGGAAGTATGATAGCTTTTACTTGTCTGTTCTATCGGCAATTGACTGTATTATTTTTGCATTGTGTATTATAGGATGGAGTGTATAATGGACATTCTTATCTCTCGTCCATATTATCCATTTAGATTGCAACTGTTTATGCAGTGTACTGTCGTTTCGTCTATCTACACTTATATTATGAATTGCAAAGATTTGATTGTTTGTTTGTATTGAATAGGCTCCGAAACTAACAGACCGATTGGAGTAATTCTTTCACCAATAAAAAACTGCTTTATCAGCGAGTAATATAGGCTATATTTTATCCACGTTTTTCTACGGGAACGGAGTATGCGGGTAAAACCGCGGGGCGCTGCTATATATACTAATATTATAAAGCTGAAGAGTTTGTTTGTTTGCTTGAACGAGCTAATCTCAGGAACTACTGATCCGATTTGAAAAATTCTTTCAGTGTTTGATAGCCCATTTATGGAGGAAGGCTATAGGTTATATAACATCAACCTTAAACGCGGCTGAAACCGCGGGCACAGCTAGTATATAATACAACGAAAGCACGTAGTAAATAAGAAGTGAATTTTCTCGGAGACTGCGTGACTGCTCAAAGGTTTACAGTTTTGAGTTCATTCCTTTGCGCTTTGTTCCTTATTACGTGTCGCCGCGAGAGCGACCAGACACAAAGAAAATGTATTTCTAAGCCGTGGGGCGGGACAGATTGCAACATCCCGTTCGCTGCGAGTAAATCTACGAGTAAGTACGATATAAGGTCTACGAGTGACCAGATGCATTGTCTTATTGTCTTTTTATACATATTGAATTACAGTTTGGCTATTTTTAATTTTGTGTCCATTATACGAACTTATTTTTTACTAGCTGTGCCAGCGGTGTCACCCGCGTTTATGGTTAATATTATAAAGACTATTTCCGTCATACATGATTTCTATGTAACTTTAACTTAAAAAATGGAGTAACTTCTCCCGTTTTCCCAACCTTTCCCTTTACTACTCTGCTCCTATTGATTGTAGCGTGATGAAAAGAATACTGCCCAGGGGTATGAAAAATAATTGTACCAAGTTTCCTTAAATTTCGTCGAGTAGTTTTTGTTTCTATAAGGAACATACATACAGACAGACAGACAGACAAACATTTTACTGATTGCATTTTTGGCATCAGTATCGATTACTAATCACCCCCTGATAGTTATTTTGAAAATATATTTCATGAACAGAATTGACCTCTCTACAGATTTATTATAAGTAAAGATAATTTATTTAAGAATAGCAGATGCAACCATCTCTTATTGCTGCTGCCGCTGACTATCTTGCAAGCAACTGGAAAACATTTTTACCGAATTAAAAATGTATTCTAGTTCTGAACGGGGATCCAGTGACCCTCGCTTCGCACCAAGGTGGCACTAATCGCGAGCCATTAAGGGCGACAAAGAGCCATCCTCTTTGACCGTTTATGGCTGTTCGGAACTCGCAAATTGGGGCTTACAAAGTAAAGCGGAGATGAGAGATCCATTTACGTGTGTACTTGCTATACCCCTTTAACTCTTCAAAACTTTCTGTCGTTACACTTAATATAAATTAATGGACACATCTTAATAAGATGCTAGCGGTAAATTGTAAGGGTGACTTAAGCAATTAAATTTTATTTATTTTAACGTTTACTAACAAAAACAAGGGGAATAGGGAGCTTCTTTTTACTATAATAGTAAATAGATATGCATGCACACAACACCACGCCCATAATCCCCGAAGGGGTAGGCAGAGTCAAACGGGCAGCAGGCCCCTTCAACCACATTCAGCCAAAAATAAAGCCGGGCTGAGTTAGATGAAAAATTGTAAAAAAGCAGTGACAAGCGACTAACCTGTCGCCTACACAATCACACACCTAAAACCCGATTAGACCTCGACGATGCCGTCACGCTAGCCATGAAGTCGGCTCAGCAGCTCGCAACACAGTCCAACACTTCAAGTCGCCCGTCGTTCCGTCCTCGCCGGCGAGGACTCGCGTCGCGCCGCCTCCGCTAGGTCCTTATTCGCGTAACCGGCCCGGCCCGGTCGCTCTATCCCCAAACCTACGTGTTTCTGTCCTCTTCAGCAACGTCCTGAGCCGAGGTCGAGCCCCACAGGGGGCGCCCTAAGGCTGTTGCCTAAATTTTAGGGGAGAGAGTTTCCCGCTCCCCCGCCAGCCCGGTAGGTAGTAAAGGCCGCCTTCGGCCAACTACTGACGTCCTCTCACAAACAAAAACAAAACCCGATATACCATTAGTCGCCTTTTACGACATGCTAGGCAAGAACCACAGTTGGCATATTCTTTTAAAGTCCCAGACTAACATAGGACAGTAGGCTGGGTTGGATGGAAAGCTGTGACAAAGGAGTGACAAGTGGCTAGCTCGTCGCCTACTCAAACACATACCCAAAAGCCCGTAAACCATTAGTCGCCTTTTACGACATGCTAGGCAAGAACCACAGTTGGCATATTCTTTTAAAGTCCCAGACTAACATAGGACAGTAGGCTGGGTTGGATGGAAAGCTGTGACAAAGGAGTGACAAGTGGCTAGCTCGTCGCCTACTCAAACACATACCCAAAAGCCCGTAAACCATTAGTCGCCTTTTACGACATGCTAGGCAAGAACCACAGTTGGCACATTCTTTTTTTTTGTCCCAGATCAACATGGGCTAAGTCCCAGACCAACATGGGACAAATGTATTATATCATATGTATTATAACACCTTTAAAAATCGTTTAAAAAATACAGAGCAATATTATCTGTTTTAATCTCTAGGAAAAGTCTATCAGGTCCGGAATATTCTCTATTTATATACCTGATTTATTTATTTTTAAAGCTGAGTTGTTGCCCAACGTTGCGACAGAGTTCTAGAGCCGCAATTCAAAATGTTGATGACTGTAATTTTCGGAAGCCAGGGACATACTAAATATGGCTAACTTTAACGAGGAATTTCAGATTGCTCAGTCATTTTGGCTTAGATATAAAACGTGGAGAAACTTTGGTATCGGACGTTGCTGTAATTAACATTTGACATCATGCTATAGAGAAGTTAAATTGTTCATTGTATTGAGGCGAAAGTACGGAAACAGAGTTTTAAGTCCTGGCAAAAGGGACCGCGAAAAAACACATAAGTAGACAGCGTTTAAGGCGCTTGTGGATGAGTTTTCCAATACAAAACGCGAGTTATGTTCCACATTTTCTCCAAGGATTGCGGTGAAGTTCCTGCGGTTTACTTTTCAAATACTGTTTCAGGGAAAGTTAAAGAACCTTGTTTACTTAGGGAACAGGAGATCGTAATCCTTTCGTTCGATTGGTTGGGGACGGGGAAGTTACATATTATCTTGTCCTTATTTGGTTTCAAAGGCTAGCCTTGAGCGCGGTCTGCTTAGGGGCTCGTCACCCGAGTTTAAAGTGCACTTTGTAGCAAATGTCGGATACTGAAAGTTCCTGTCTAAAGCGGTGGAGGCAACTCGCTTATAGAACTACTGGCTCCGGACCGTGGTCGTATAGAAGTTCTGCATACGTGCGGCCTTCGAATGATGGAATGTATTTGATTCGCTTTTGACAATAAGGAACATCAAGAGACGTAGACGTAGACGTATCGTATCTTAATAATAATAATAATAATCATTTATTCATAACCCGTAAATGGTGCGTTTATAATAGTGTTCTGAGAAAATTCTGGGTTTAATTTTTAACATTCTTTCAGATAGGTGAATCCCTGACACCGAAACTAGTATAAACTGTATTTTCAGCATCAGCGAGTCCTCGACATTACAACTTCAATTTAAAATGTGCACATAATTGTTATGATTGCTAATACAGTTACAGGAAAATGAATAATGGGTTCTTATGAACAATAAAAACAAAAAAAATAAAATAAGAATAAAAGTTAATTATTTTAGTGTGTGTATGTGTGTGTGTGTGTGTGTGTGTGTGTGTGTGTGAGTGTGTGTGTGAGTGTGTGTGTGTGTGTGTGTGTGTGTGTGTGTGTGTGTGTGTGTGTGTGAGTGTGTGTGTGTGTGTGAGTGTGTGTGTGTGTGTGTGTGTGTGTGTGTGTGTGTGTGTGTGTGTGTGTGTGTGTGTGTGTGTGTATATGTAAATATATTATTTTATGAGATTTTCAGTATCTGCGTATGACATATTCAGTAGGTAGGCAGTGATTTTCTCTTTAACTTCGAATCTGTTAAGAGTGTAGATGTGTAGTAGCCCATGTACCTTGTTGTATAATTTTGCGGAGAGGGATGAATACTGACGCTCTGCCAAAACTGTTCTGCATTTTATTGTAGGACATATACGGGATGAGGTCCGTCGGTGACTAAGGAGATGCATATCTAGAGGGAGAGAGGCGTGTCGTAGCAATATACTACGCAGAATGTACAATTGCCGGACAGTCAAGACCTGACATTCCTTGTACAGTAAATTTGTAGCATATCGAATTGGTCTAAAGGTCATTATCTTTAAGATGGTTCTTTATCTTAATGTTATGCATTGAACAGATAAAGCGCAAGACAGTAATTGCGCTTCACTTGTGTAAAAGTTATGCTGGAATTGAGATACGTTAAATTGAGTCAAAACATGACCTCTTAAATTGATTTAATCATCAACATCATTAGATCGAAAATGTATGAATTAAGAGAAGAGTAGGTTTGGCATTGCACATTGTTTTTTAGATAAAAAATTACATTGGGGCTCCCTAAGACTGCTTAACGCCTAATAAGGGGGCGCGCCTCACTGGTCGGAAGTTTTGGTTTAAAGGTGGTACATGTTGAAAACAACACCTGGTACCCCCCCTTTTTGTGGGGCGCTTCCACCAATCTGATGGGAGATTATGCGCGGCGAACACGACGTGCGGAAATCATTTCCATTTTGTTTTTGACAGCTCGAGTTAGAATGCTAATCGGAAGGATTTTATGAATTATTCAATAACAAAGCCTGTTTCCCCAATTTACTTTTAAGGGTTCCCGCAAACGAATCCGCTCAATTCATGACAGGGGATTAGAATTTTTATTCATTTTGCAGATGGAGTGAGGGAGAATTGCGATGGTTTATGCAAGACTTTAAAAGGCATTACTGGCCACCGGGAAAGAAAAATTACAAGAATTAGGATTGCTGGAAAAAATCGGAGCTCAAATGGCAAAAAAATGGCAAAGGCCGTTGGACAAGACAAACAAATCAGCACCAAATTTTTTAAATTAAATATTTAGTTATTCGTTATTTGGTATTATTAATTTTCATTATTTCTATAAGGTACGTACATATATACATACATACAATCACGCCCACAAACAAGAGGAAGACAGAGTCCTTTCCAGGCTATAGAACCGCATTTGGCCAAATAAAATATAGTTGAGTTGGGTTAGTTGGAAATTTATGATATAAAGTGACAAGTGGCTAGTTTATCGTCTATACAATCACGAACCAAATAACCAATACCCCATTATTAGCCTTTTACAATATGTTAGCCATCGACCATAGTTGGTTAATTTTATGAGCCCCAGACCAGAATGATATAAACATTCTATGTATTATTAAATATAATAATAAAAATCTTTTATTTCAGACAACATAGTCCAATTGTAGCACATTAAAATTGTAATTCATTCAGTCATTAATGAACCGTGATGTAGTGCTTCTTAATTTTGTATAATTATTTTATTCGATTATTTTTAAAAGAACGTTTTAAATAATCCAAGCAGCAATTAATCATAATCAAAGCACTTAAGACGTCTCTTAACAGGGAAAGAGAATTTTGAACAACCATCAATCAATCCGAAAGTGGCCACTAGTCGCCGGCGCAATCTTTAATGCGTTTGCTGAGAGTAAAGTTTTAATCAAAGGCAAAGATTCCGGACAAGGCAAAAATGTGAACAAGCGACTTATAAGGGAATTCATTAGGGACGGGGGAGATTGATGGAGCGGTAATGATTTAGCGATCGCTCCGGAGACGTTGGACTGGGACATGCTAATTGGATCAGTAATTGGCTTAGCGAATAGTGTCCCGTGGGGGCAATAGACGCTGCTGTGTTCATAGCTCAATTAAATAAGTCTTAAGTTTGATCTGCAGTACCACTAATATTTCAATATGGAAATTTGTGACTTTTCTTGGTGTTACTCGCGCACTACAAACTCTTTAACAGATTACTTTTATCATAGGAAAATTAACAGAGACATTCCTTGCGTTATCTAATAACAATATTAGAGTCTTATGGTGCAAACCAGTCCTGAAAACCATGGTCGTGGTCTGCCTGATATCAGGCAGTCTCACGACAGAGCTGAGCGGGCGCCGTTTTGGCACACATTTGTTATGTTTCTGTATTTCCATATTTTTCTTGTAGCTTGTGTTTATTTTGTAAGTCGAATAAAGCTTATCTATTTTATTCTATTCTTATATAATTTTTATTTATTGCAATAAAATGTCAAATACAACAAACTCTCATTCACAATTTTTTGTAGATAAATTACATGTTTGTAAAACCTAAACATTCACAACTACAAAAGCGCTCCACAGATTACAACTCGTGTTTAAAGTAAAATGGTCGTACATTTTCCTGGGATTCAATGCTATTGAATCTTTTGTTAGTTCTGGACCGTACAAGGTTTTTCCATTGCTTCCTATTACTTTCGGCTCGAAAGAAGCGTTAAATAGTTGTCGAAAGACTCGAAAAATACACAAAGGGGTTCCTAGTAGAAGGCAAAAGAGCATTCGAAACGGCACGGCCGAAAGGCTTATCCGGGTGAAACGTATTCATCTCATTAAAAGGGTGACCTCCTGAGCGAGTTTTCATGTAAGTTCAGTTCTACGTTAGCAGTGTCTAACTTTTTTGTTCCGAATGGATCAAAGAGGTTGTGTTTCGCGGCTTTTTGTGCTTCGTTCTTGATGTTCGCTGAACTTTGTGAAAAATTTAAACACTACTGGAATGTATGTGTATTATGTACCTACCTATAAAATTAGGTAGGTATTTTTTATTTGTCCTGATGTGTATTTTTCCGCGGCTTTTCGTGTTTAGCTATTCTTGTATTATATTGCGCACAGATACACAACCGTATAACCATATATGCATAAAATTAGATCATATTGATCATTCCGGCAACATTGTAATACCGCCTACAAATGATTGTTTCAATGGGGTTATTTAAAAATAGTTTTTTAGATTCATACAGCAAAAAGCAATCTGGCTTTTGGCATAATGTATCGCTGTTATATCCTGGAAGTAGCTGCTGGAATTAATAATTTTACTGTCTTACTTAATTTATAGCTTACCATTATTTTTTGCATGTTTATGTGTAAAGGTACTGACCGATTCTTCAACGTGATCTGAAATAAAAAGAAAAATAAATATTAGTCAAATTTGATAAAATTTCAGCGGTTTTAATCAGGTAAAATTGTGTAGAATTTGTCTTTGAACAAGTCGGTGGTTTATCTGCTATCTTGACTCTACCGCTTTCTCATACTATCTGCGCAGATTTAGCAGTAAGGCTGCAACAGCCTTACTATTTGAACGTTATATAAGCCCTTGTAAACCCCGACTAAAGAATAGCCTTACAACGTGAAATGTTGTCACGGTAAAACCGAATAAAACTGAAATGCATTTCAAATCTGTTGGTTTCGACAAAGTCAATTTTTTTTAAAAATCGGTGCCATAGACTGATTCGAACTATCACCGCCCACCCAATTTTTTACCGTAGGTACACAAAAACACGGAATCCCAATTCAAAAGTCTGTTCAGATAAAGTTGTTGTAAAGGCCAGTGAAGAGGAGCCCGCGATCGGATCAAGTTGTAAATTACCGGCGCCGGGAAACCCGATAACCGCAGCCGCCGCGGTCAACACCGGATCCGAATCACGGTTTACGGCCGCCGTGGAGGATGGCCGAGTTTAAATAAATAATTACACAGCTAATCTCTACTATGTTTTGGGTTTGCAAGGTGTGAATATAATATTGTTGGTACGAAGTGGTTATAATAAAAAAGAAAAGTATTTTAGCCAGCACTTGATGGTAACTTGAAGAAGCGCCCGCCCTGGATTTCCATAATTGAAGTTCAATATAATAAACTAGATTTGCAAAATTCTATAACTAAGATCCAGCATTATGATAAATACTTCAACATTAATTAAGAATTAATTCTTAATTTAGTATTCCTTGGGTCCAATACAACAATTTATAAATTTGAAACTTGGCATGCAGTTCAAAGTTTTAACCAACTCAAACCATACAATTTTAAAGGCTCTCAACTAGATTTACACAGTCGATACGTAACTTCAAGCTGCCCCAGAGACTCTTCAAGTTTCCAAGTTACCGTGTCGTATTGCTATTAATTAAATAGTAACGATGCTAACACAGAAGTCGTGCTCTGCAAAGACGTTAAATTCCGACCCTAAAGTTCTAGGTTGGCTAACAAGAATACTGTTTTGAGAATAGCAAACAGCACCTGACGATAGCAAACATCATAGTGAAATAGTTATGGAACAGGCTACAAATAGTTTGAGCCTTATTGTAATCTCTCAACGGCTAGAGGCTAGGAATTTAGAAGTTTAGAGAATGCTAGTGTAGTAATTTTAATCTTATATTGAAGCTAAATAGTTTGTTTGTTTGCTTGAACCGCTTCGTCCGATTGAAAAAAATATTTTTGTGTTGTATTATTAATTTATCGAAGAAGGCTAATATAGTCTATTTAATGTTAACCATATTGTTGCATAATATCTCTATCTTTATACAGTTTTCTATACAACATGAAAATTTAATTTATGTTAGTTTTTTTAGTTTTAAGATATTTTGCAATGCCCTTACTACAGGGCGTCACATATACTCGTACCGTAAGACTGTCATCTTTTATAACATGTGACTTGCAATAAAGAATTTGAATTAGAATTAGAATTTGTAACTTGGATGTGTTCGGCTTTCTTTAGGGCCACTTGCAGCAAAGTGACGAAAATCTAGATTTAATTATATTTAAAATTAGCCCTAAACTCGACTTAACTTAAACCTCATTAAATTTGTCTTACACATGAGTGATATTCATTGGATTTAACTAAATCTCGATTTAGTACATCATTCACTTGCCATTCTCTCATTACGTTCCGTTTTAACAAAAAAAATTATGTATCCTTGACGAGAACGCGATTTTGCATTTTATTGAGTAAACTTACTATTTTTATTAGAAATAAGGCTAAGTATTCCTATCTTTAGTAGGTAAGTTTAAAAGCCACGTACAATAATAAGTCAATACATGCCTCGTAACTCAGAAATGCGCTTTATAAATTCGTTACACAATAGACAAAATCAGGGCGACTGCCAACCAAAACTTGACTGAAAAGTTTCAAAGTGTACAATCAGGAAAGGAAATTCTGCAATCCGTCTGTTCATCTACCTACTTACAGAGTTCTAGTTACAGAACGTCGCCTGAGGCGATTTAAAGAACGACTTGTTTATGTAAAGCTGCAGCCTTGCCCGCTGAATAGTAACACCGCGTCTTTACTGAGGTAGATAAGTGGGCCGATACGGGCTTTCAGGTACGTACAATTTATTGTTTAGTTTTCTTTTATTGCCTACAGGACTGTGTGCCTTCAGGTTATATTAACTTCGTTAGGAATATAGGGATTTATTTCTAAATTCACATTCACCACTGCAATTATTTGTAGAGGTAGGTGTGTGTGAATTAAAAGAAATTAAGTAGGTAACCTGGATTTTGCATTAATACAGGAAATATAAAACTTGTTTATAAGAAAGGTTTTCCGTAGCTACCAGTACCTAATACGAAATTAAATTGTAACAATTGTTAAACGGATTCATGAGGTGTGATCATTAATTAAATACAGATTAAGATGTCTTTCAAATTACTAATAACCGAGATTAAGCACTACTTTAATGGTTTAGGTTTGTCAAAATATATTTATGGGTTGAGCGAAATCGCCCATTTACAGCTTGACCGACTTGCCAAATTTCCTTTGAATTGCCTTTAAATTCTTCCGTGACATAGAGAAACGAGTAATTGTGGTAGTATTTCGTACCAGAGTGCATATATATCTGAAGGAGGTTTTTAAAAATACAAAATCCGCTAAGTGGCACGGGGGAGTCCCGTGGTCTTATCACTGTCACTATTGGCTCATTGTTGACAGAATGTCAGTTTGTTCTGACAACTAAACAATGATTAGGGTGACAAGACCGCACGTCACAGTAACGCCATCTATTGGACGTTTTAATTAAAAAAACCCTCATTGTTTAAAGTTCGTATACAGAGCACGAATGTCTTATGTTTAGTAAAAGTTTATTATATATTATACATACATACCTATATACATCTAAGTCCAAGGAGCTATAAATAAAGCTCCCGAAGTAGCATTTAGCCAAAAAATAATGTCCCATGTTGGTCTGGGTCGATTTTACTTTATAATGCATACTTTACAATAATTATTAACAGTCCTTTTCAATATAATGAGATACGGTAGACAACAAGAGAAATAATGGTTTGAATTATTGTATTAATACACATCTTGTTTCAAAAAAGAATATCTTGTCCAAAGTAAATTGATAACGGGAACGCGCGCTGATTCCCCATTCATAGCTTCCGTACTCATCCAGGCGTTCAGAAATTTCGTGTTTTCCCGGATTTCATCTGATCTCTTACACAGGGCGATAAGGAATATTTACGGCTTTTCACAAAGTATCACAGGAATAAGGAAATTCATATTTAGGGATCCTTATTTTGAAGGGCTGGAAGTGAATTGCACCTATTGAAGAAAGTGATTTCCTCTTACTCTTAGCATATTTAAATATTGTATCCTAAAAGAAAAAAATATGGGAAGTTTTCTTTTAAGGCTAGTACTTTTTATTTACCAATATTATAAATACGAAAATTATATCTGTGTGATTAAATTTTTACGCCCGAACTATTATAATAGTTCGTATTCGATAATTATCGAATGCGATAAATGGCTGCGTAAAGATGAACCTTGAAAAAGATTACTTTTATCCCGAAAAAAATATATATATCGAGACACAAGACGGATTCACAGTAACATACCGTTTTCCAGGAGCGGCGCCGTGGGCTGGTGTCTAATAAGAATTCATACTGAACCCTCGGGCAACAAGACCTATTTATGTTTGACAGTTTCTTTTTCTTTTGTTAAAGTCCCGGTGGGCGATAAGATGGAGGGAAGTGTTTACTCCTGTTTGATTACTGGATGATAACTTTTTGTAACATTTTCCAATTTTTCTTCCTCCGTATGAATATTTGCAAGTACCTAAAAAAGTATTCTGCATTAACTAGTATGATATTTTTTGAATGATTATGATGGAAATAAAATACATAAATAATAAATACATTAAAAAAAATATTTTTTTTATTTTAATTATATCATTGAAACAATATCAGGCAGTCAGTAGTATTAATTGCATCATTAAAAATATTGTGTAACGCGATGTATTAAGATGTATTTTTATTATACGACATTTGTATCCTAAAACTAAGGTAATTGTTACAATTCTAAATTCGCCCACGCACAATTAATAACTGCTATAAATTATTCATGGCGATGTCGTTAATTAAAACTTAGGAAAGATGAAAAAGATAGCAAATTTCTCATTTAGCAGTAAATTACTTTCTTATACGAGAAATTTAATCGCGCACAAAATTACAACACAATATTAATTAGAATACCGTCTGTCTTATTTCGCGGGGAGTAAAAAAAACTCAACTTTGTTGACCTTTTCAAAGGGCTTGTAAGTTAATTAACTGCCTTTGATATTTGAAAATTATACAGGGGTATTTGTAAAACATCCGAAACCTCTTAACAATAAAGAACTTTTGTTCTTCGACGGGAAACATTTGATTGCGAAGGGTTCAGGGGATGTTGTTATTGTTGGAAACTATGAGGAAAGTGGTGACATCAATATATAAATATACTGGCTGTACCCGCGGTTTCACCCGCTTTTATGGTTAATATTATATATTTTTCAGAATATAAATAAATAAAAAAATCCCAACATATTTGCAACTAAGTCTAATCCAGTTACATTATATATGTATAGTTAATATGTGACTTGCGGCATCGCCATGCATAATTTAAAGCAATTAAATATATAATGCAATAGTGCTTTTGTTATTCCGTTAGAAATAGTAACTTATGAGAGGCTATTTTGCAAATGCAACATGTCTACTCGCTTTCAAAGGTTTTATAAAAAACTAGCGACCCGTCCGAGCATAAAACAATATGAAATTATACATATAAACCTTCCTCTCGAGTCACTCTATCTATTGGTAAAAACCGCATCGACATCCCTTGCGTAGTTCAATAGATCATAGCGAATAGACAGGAGCGGCGACTTTGTTTTATACTACACTACTGGTCTTTTTATATTTACTTAGTTATATTTGTAACACTTTATCGTCATAAAATTACAGCATGTAGTGTATACCTTTAATTGATTGTGCAATTAGTTTTTAGTTGTAGTAAGCTAGATTTATACCTATATAAGTTGTAACAATCGTTGGTGTACCTTAATTAAATAAATAAATACTATACTAGCGGCCCGGTACGTGCTTCGCTACGTATAAAGTGATAAATGAAGAACAGCTCTACCGATTTTGTGCAAACTTCACATAAACCATCTACTAAATAGTCCGAACAAAGCCTAAGCATTTGGTTTGGATAGGTGAGCCCATTCATGAGTTATAAAATTACAACGAAAAGTGGCATTGATTTTTATATATATTGATAAAGAAGTGAATAATCCGTCGGATAACGTGCTGTAAAACGACTTTACGACTAGTAGGTATAGCCGATATAACATGTCTGCGCAAATGTTTATTTTCAAATGAGAAATGTAACATTAACGGTCGCAATGGCGTATCCCGGTAACGAGGAGAGAGCAATATCAGCGTGCCAACCGCACTACAGGGAGTATGAATAGTTTATTATTTGCCTGAGATCGCTCGTGGGCCAGCTAAACGCCCGATTTCAATGAAAATACCTAATGAGGACTATTTACATGGCAGTGTGTGCCTTGAGTTGTTGATGATACATAGCTACTGCCATTTTGCAATACAGGGGGTAATAAATGAAGTCTTATATATAAAATTGGATAATAGTTGTACCTACTTAAAAAGCGAAAGAAGTGGGATTGTGCCTAATCGTTTTTGGCATTTGAAATAGAAGTGTCATTTTCATTTAGCCTTTACAAAAGCACACAGACTTCGTGACAACACAATAAAATTATTTAACCGTTGGGTTCGGAACGTTAATTATGCCGAGGAAAATTGTTAAGAAAGTCGGTAGTAACTATAGTAACAGCGATAAAAAGTCTCGCTAAGTCTAAAAATTATAATAAATGAATGCAATTAATATGTTTCTATAATACATCAAAAAACTATTTACGATGCAGACAACTCCACATTCTTATTAGGTACTAGCTGTGCCAGCGGTGTCACCCGCGTTTATGGTTAATATTATAAAGACTATTTCCGTTATTCATGATTTCTATGTAAATTTAACCATTAAGGCTGCACACGCGACGGAAGCTTAAAAAATGGAGTAACTTCTCCCGTTTTCCCAACATTTCCCTTCACTACTCTGCTCCTATTGATTGTAGCGTAATGAAAAGTATACTATAACCTGCCCAGGAGTATGAAGAATAATTGTACCAAGTTTCGTTAAAATCCGTCGAGTAGTTTTTGTTTCTACAAGGAACATACAGACAGACAGACAGACAGACAAAAATTTTACTGATTGCATTTTTGGCATCAGTATCGATCACTAATCACCCCCTGATAGTTATTTTGAAAATATATTTCATGTACAGAATTGACCTCTCTACAGATTTATTATAAGTATAGATTGTACTTCAACAAATATCCAAACGAGTGGGAGTAAAAGGGAGTGAAAATAATAGATACGTACCTATCAAATATTAAATGTTTATGTATGTATGACAAGCTCGATGGCGGGTCAAGTTGTGGGTTCGATCCCCACCCAGGACAAACATTCGTGTGATGAATACTTGTGTTTGTTCTGTGTCTGGGTGTTAATACTCAATAAGTTTAAGTATATATTTGTGATACCACTGTTGATTCTGATCCGTAACACAAGTGCTCAAGCTACTTACCTCGGAGTCAGAACAATGTATGTGATGTAGTCGGATATTTATATATTTATTTATATTTATGTATGCAAATATATACGACACAGCCAATTTCTAACATCTGAAGAAAATTACGTGTTTGATATATTGCCAACTTAATTGGGATCAAAGAAAAAATATTTTGAGATATTAATTGGCGTATCTACTTGTTCAATTTGCGAGGTTGTAGGCGTTCGTAAATTAGCTGATAATTATAATATATTAACTTCTGTACAAGACGCTGAGCATCAATCACCTTCTTGAAAAACTGTGATTCTTGTGTGGTAGGGATATTAGATGATGAATACCGTCACATAAACCAAAAGGACTCTTAGCTATTACAAATATTACCTGCATATCAAAATTCTAATTTGTAACGAATTTTTCGGCCGAAAATATTACCTGCATATCAAAATTCTACTACTTCTCTATCTAAAATGTTATAAAGAATTCTAGATAACAATTTTTTTTAGAGTTATGTGGTAGTTGATGCAAAATTTTAGGGGATATTTAACGTAATGGTAATCAACAGATCGTTCGCTTTGGTAAACTTTGGGTTAAGTAACTGAATTTTATTATAAACTCAACTTTTAATTTAAATAAAAAGCAGTAATTCATTATTCCATTTAGAAAATTATTCTTGAAGTAATTTAATTCTAACTGTTAAACATTTAGTTGAAGTCTTTAAAGCGTGAAAACCACGAGGAAAAGTCTCGATACTTTTAATCTTGAAATATATACAATTCCTGGGAGTCGCGGGCTACCCGCCTTTGATAAAAATAATGAACATCTATTAACTGAGCGTTTCAATTATTGGAATTTATGGGCCCTGTTTCATTTCCTATACTTTTTGTTCTTTCGCCCTTGTTTCATTCCTATGATTATCTCACGACCTCCCCAGCTCTGACCCCGGTTTTCCTTTTCCGTTTAGGAAAAAGCCGCAATTTGCTTTATTATTTTTCAAAGAATAGCAAATTTGTTATTTTGCGAAGCGGAAGATTTCCGGAATGTGTACTAATATTATTGACGGTCATAGGACATCAAAACAGCTTGTGTGACATTCCTGACTCTGTGTATGTATCGGGTGATTCTTTACACATAAAAAATGTAGCAAACAATAGTATAACTCGACTGATGGTGAGCGGTCATCAACGTCTATTGCTCCAAAAGAGATTTCGCACGGTGATGATCCATTTAAAGTTTATTTTAGGTATCACCGTGGCGGCATATGAGTTAAGAGTTACCCGTCACTGACGCTACAAATCTTCGAGTCGAGTCCAGGCCTCTGGTATTCTCAGGAGCTCTCCGTTATCGAAACGTTCATGAGAACTGCTATTTTCTGCCAATTTTCTCTTAAAGGACGAACCTTGTACAGTCGAGTCGAGTCGAGTCTACCCAGTCATGCCAAAATAAATGTGGCTTTACCGAGAATCTATCACTTTGATACCTGATACCTGTATTCAAGCTTTATGTAGAATCCCACATGAGGAGTCAAGCCGTGATTGGTCTGATAGGTGCGCGCAGCGCTCAGTAACATCGACCGGTCGGTAATTGGCGGTGAGTCGCTGAAATTATTGCCGTAGCTTTGCGGTTGCGTTGAAGAGAATAATCGACGCATTAGCGCTGGTTAAACGACTGATAGACATTTACAGGTTAACTGGTTACGGACGTAAGTGGTAGTAAAATGAAATGAGGAAATTTGTGGCGTTGGATGGATGTATGTTTCTTAATTTTGGATTTAGCGGATTAATTTATTACATGAAGCGACTGCTATAGATATTCGTAATCCATTGATAGGGGAATTAGGCAATTTGGTTATGGCTATACATTCGAGGTTATTTAAATTTTGCAGATTTCCTCACGATGTTTCCCCTCACTGCCGAACTATGATTCAGATACATATGTGTGTGCTTGGATCAAAAGGCATATACCCGGATTGAACCATTCACCCTCGCTTATAAGGCACGTGTTAAAATTGCTCTACTACTGCTCTGTATGCTGCATTCGATACAAAAGTTTTATTGCTTTCACAGTTTCCAAGTAGTGAACTTTTCGATATATCGGGTTATGCAAATCGCTCGCAAACTAGCATGCCAAGCTGGTTCTATTAAATCAGTGGTTCCCAACCTTTTTCTTACCCACGGCCACTTTTCTTTCGTTATTGTTAGCAGTCCACCTGTTAGAAAATCAATTGTATCATAAACATTATGCCCGCAATACTAGAACGGGTACGCAGAGCCTTAGGTTAGTTCCATAATTACCTATAACCAAACATAAAATCTGAAATATTGCGAAAAACAATAACCAATGCCCTGATTGACAAGGAATACAGTCGGAAAATATTTCAAAGTCCCAGACCAACGTAGGACAAAAAAACTGTGGGAATTAAAAAGTAACCCTGATAATTTACATTAAATAAAAACTTAAGCTCTTTCACACACTAAACGTTTAGCTTGCGGACCACCGATGATCCGCAGACTACAGGTTGTGAACCACTGCATTTAATCCTAGCTCCCCGTATCGTAATATTCCGTATTCACACGGCGTCCCCAAGTTAGCTAATTGGCTGGAAACACTTGGAACAATGCGAATGAGGAATTTTCAATAGAAACTGATTTCTCGTCTGTACTGAAAATTATTTATTCATCGGAACTAATAATCTTCACAATGGAACGTTTAAGGGAGATGGAAATAGATAAAGAGAAACGTAAATCATTGCGCGAATTTTATAGTGCGATATATTTTGTATCATATAGCAAAGATAGTCATGCTAGATACATAAGCTTTATACACAGCGATTTGAGAACTAATATTTGTAGGTATATAAGTAAAAATACTAAAATATTTTAATCGTTTCGTAGCAGTATAAACAATTTTTGTCAGGCTGTTTCCGGAATATTGTAACTAGATATCAGCCACTGATAAAGATACTTCTAGCGAACATATTCTATTATGGACTATTACAAATTTTCCACCAAGGAGAATCAACGTTTTTCTGTCAGGCTTGAAAATCTGCAAACAAACATATAAACTACCCACCCTTTCCAGTACACTATAATATAATAATCACAGTAAAAGCGAAATGAAGCTAATACCTTTAGCGTACCTTATGAAATGTAGGCCACATTTCATAAGTGTCACAAATCCGTACCATGAAACACGTGAGGTAGACTCGGTACGCATTCGTACCGACTTTATGAGGCGTGGGCCGCGGAGGCGCTCGCGCTCCGCTGCTTATGAAAGTGCGGTGCTGTGTCGCGCCACTCATAAGTTCACTCGCTGGGTAAATATCAGACTGGGTCCAAACTAAGGGCGAAGCGGGGCTCATAGAATGAATTTTTTCACGTATGGGATGTGCGCGAACGGCGGCTCGCGCTCCGCTGCTTATGAAAGTGCGGTGCTATGTCGAGCCACTCGTAGGTTCTCTCGCTAGGTAAATTATCAGGGCAGGTCGGATTGAGGGTGATGCGGGGCCCATTGTATTAATCTTTTTAGTTTGGCTGCAATCTATTTTGACTAGCTCGATGGCGCATTTGGTAGTGACCCTGCCCCATGTGCAAGAGTTGTGGGTTCGATTCCCACCCAGGACAAACATTCGTGTGATGAATACTTGTGTTTGTTCTGTGTCTGGATGTTAATATTCAATATATTTAAGTATGTATTTGTAATACCACTGTTGATTCTGATATCCGTAACACAAGTGCTTAAGGTACTTACCTCGGCGTCAGATAAATGTATGTGATGTAGTCTAGTAATGAAGAAAAAAAAAAAATAATAATAATAAATAAATAAAAAATCTATCGCATATGCGTAGATATGGTACCTCACGCTCCGCTGATTATGAAAGTGCGGTACTGTGTCACGCCATTCCTATGGTCACTCGCTGGGTAAATATCAGAGCTGGCGCGGACTGTGAGCGAAGCAGGGCTCTTAGTATTTATCTGTTCACGTTACATGCAATATGTGCGATCTAAGCGCATGGTTGCTTTTGCTCTGCTATTTATAAAAGTGCGATGCTGTGCCGCGCTACTCGGAAGTTCACTCGTTGCGTAAATATCAGTGCTGCCCGGGCTGAGGGCAAAGCTAGGCCCATCGTATTAATCTTTTTATTTTGGCTGCAATCTATCGGATATGCGAGTCGGTACCTTGCGCTTTGTTTATGAAGGTATAGTGCTGTGTCATGCTACTCGTAAGTTCACTCCTTGGTTTAATATCAGAGCTGCTCGGACTGAGGGCGGAGCGGGGCCCATTGAATTTATTTTTTTACTTTGGCTGCAATCTATCGGATATGAGCGGATGGAACCTAACGGTCCGTTGTTTATAAAAGTATAATGATGTGCGCTACTTGCAGTAAGCTCACTCGCTGAGTAAATATGTAAAAGTTACGGTAGTAAGTGATTGTTATTGCGCCCTGTAGGGAGGTCCTTAGTGCAGCCCTGCCCCGCCGGGGGTATTTTCAAAATGTTTCGCAGCTAATACAGCTGAGTAACGTAGCCGATCGGCGGCCTAAGAGATTATGATCTCTTTTAGTTCGCGCTTATTGAAAAAACGTTTCAGCTCCAACCCGGTTCGCTGCTCTTCAATGATTTTAGGCTTAAAAGCCTCGCTCCAGGCGAACTTTGTTGCGGAATTGTGAAGAGAGTTCCGCTAACGTTTACAAGTATCGATGCTTTTCTCAATATTGATAACGTGGTAAATTGATGATTAAGTTGATGTTGGTATTAAAATACCATATAGAATTTCTAGATTTTTTTGGAATATTTAAGTATTTGTTTGTATGAATTTGGAATATTTTAGTGCCTTTTCGTTATAAGTCCAGGATTTGAAATAAAGAGAAGAAATGACACTTAAACCTGTGTTGTGATTTGTGATTGGATTTTTTGTTTTTTTAATTAGTTTGTACGTTATGTGAATAAATCTATGCAATAAAAAATTAGGATGTCTGTATTTTTTTTTTGTTTATTTATTTATTAAGTTTCACCAACAACACACACATTAAGCATTTACAGTAATACATTACATACTGTTCATGTTGTTCTGATGAACATTTTGTTTTAATATATTCCAATTTATCAGTTTTGGTAATAGATTATATTATGTCATTATTACAATCTAATTACGTAATTAGTGTTTCGGTGTTGACAAAAACTGATGTCATAGAACAGTAACTCTATACTTTTTTCTTCCTAGCGTTATGTCCCGTGTTAAGACGGGGTCCGCTTAGACCATGATCCAGGATTTAGCGAGTCTGGTAATAACATTGAAGCGACTGCCGATCTGACCTTCGTAATCCTAAGATAGGGGAACCAGAAAATTTTTGGATCATGGTTACAAATCCAAAGTTGTTTGAATTTGCAGGTTTCATCACGATGTTTTCCTTCACCGTCGAGCTAGTGGTATAAATACGTACATAGACTTGAAAAATCCAGAGGTACGTGCCCGGGTTTGAACCCGCACTCCTCGGTTTAGAGGCGCGTGTCCTTACCATTGAGCTACCACCGCTCTCAACAGTAACTCTATACATGTGCAATAACTGCTTTTTTTATATAAAATGTATATAAGAGTAACTATATAAATTTTATATAAAATTCATTAAAATTAAGTAATTAATGACGTTTTATTATTAAAAGTATCGATAACTTAGGGGGTCAACATTTCGCGTCCCCTAATAGTGAGTGGTTCGTTAACTGCTGTACGTCGAACTGGTATTAGTCCCGAGGGTCATAGATTGGTTTAGGTACTCCTAAATATCGAGTTGCCGCCTAGTTTGTTAGTTACATTTTATTAACGGTTTCGTCGGATTTGCCGGGGTTCAAATGGACGTGGGAATTTTATTCCGTATTTACCACATTCGCGCGGACATAGGCTTTGATTTTTTTACTTTTTGTTAACGATATGAAACAGAAATCTATAATTTAATAAAGTTAGGACGAATAGAACGTTTCGTTTTACATGGCATAAAATTTAAAGTTGTGAATATATTTTAACAGCTACAGTTTTTTAAAGTAGTAACGAGCAACGGCAATATAATAAATAAACAAACAATTAATTTAAGATACAGATTCACGTTGCTACTTTTCTTTGAATCGAAACGAACACATATCTTATTAACTGATGTAAAAATCAGGTTTTGTAATATAAATATATGTTTTGTCCCATGTTGGTCTGGGACTTGACCCATGTTGATCTGGGAGAAAAAAAAAAAGAATGTGTCAACTGTGGTTCTTGCCTAGCATGTCGTAAAAGGCGACTAATGGTTTACGGGCTTTTGGGTATGTGTCTGAGTAGGCGACGAGCTAGTCACTTGTCACTCCTTTTTCACAGCTTTCCAATCAACCCAGCCCACTGTCCCGTGTTGGTCTGGGACTTAAAAAGAATATGCCAACTGTGGTTCTGGCCTAGCATGTCGTAAAAGGCGACTAATGGTATATCGGGTTTTGGGTGTGTGATTGTGTAGGCGACAGGTTAGCCGCTTGTCACTGCTTTTTCACAATTTTCCATCTAACCCTGCCCGGCTTTATTTTTGGCTGAATGTGGTTGAAGGGGCATGCTGCCCCTTTGACTCTGCCTACCTCTTTGGGGATTATGGGCGTGATGTTATGTATGTATGTAAATATATGTTTGTACATATAAGAAGTAAGTATATTTCTATTAATTTTTTTTACAAATATTGCGTGACTTGACAATCTGTAGATCTCAATAGAGCGGTTATAGAAGTAAAACTTGCATGTTACCTTCAGTAAAAGATTCCCAATAATTTCTTAGAGATGACAAAATATGATAAAATATCGCCGTACAAACTTTGTCCGCCATGAATAATGTTTGACGCGGGTCCTCCGCGCCATAAATATTGCGTCCAAACTATTGTAGTTTATGCTTTTACAGTTGTTTACTCGGTATACATCGCTAAAAAGGCTGTTTATGTAAATGTTACAAAGATAAACACATGACCGAAACATGATGTTATTTACAGTGAGACTAACATTGTTGCTCATAGGATAGGTACTGAATATGGCTGTCACCATTGCGGTGCCATCGAGGACTGTGCCCAGCACACGCTGGAGGTGTGTCCGGCTTTTGCCGGCGAGCGCGCAGCGCTCTCCGCCGCCGTTGGGCAGGACCTCTCGCTGCCATCCGTGGTGTCAGCCATGGTGGCGAGCGAGAGCTCCTGGGAGGCGGTGCTCTCCTTCTGCGGAATCGTCATGTCGCAGAAGGAGAGCGCCTAACGTCAGCGCGAGCTCGACAATCCCGCCCGACACAGAAGGCGAGGCCGCCGTGGCGATGGTGTCTAGCCCGGCGGCGCCCTACAGGGGGGGCTCCGAATACTCCTGTGGTATCCCTGCCTGTCGTAGGAGGCGACTAAAAGGGCCTTTGGGGCTGTGGAGTGTTTGCGGGGGGGCCTACATTCACTTCGTTAAGCAGCCCCAGAGAAGATGACGACACGTGGATCCTCGTCCGTTAAATAGGATGGGGTGACCCTGTGGTCTGTGCCGTCATAAGCACCGCGAGGTGTTCTGGGGGCGAGGTTGCCTCTCCCTCGAGATGGGCCGCATGGATCGGCAGCGGCGTAGACGTAGATTTCGCGTAGAGTCCCGAGTGGGGAGCCCGGAATCTGCGCCAACGCCCGAAGAATGACCACCGTGAGGTTTAGTCGGTAGTAGAGTGCTTTCCCCGCCTCTGAGCCCGACACATCCCTCGTAGGCCGAACCTCGGTTTACTTGGACGGTGCGTAAATGCATTCCTCACGTAAAAAAAAAAGGTACTGAATATGGCAATCAATGTGTTACATTTGATCAAAAATGATAAGTTCATATTTAGTGAGAGACTAAATGATGAGTTTCATCTAGGTGGTGAACTATAATGATAATACTGTTCATCTCCTAGATAAAACTCATCCTAACCGAATTTGATGAATGAGGAATATATTAGAGCATCATCACACTAGCCATTTGAAGGTTCGTAACGAGATAGAATAAGTAGTTTACAACATACGTTATGTTGTACACTTGCTTCGTTATCGCAGCTAAATCGTGATTACTTCGCTACGTTCTCGCCTCGCTTAGATATTGCTTGCAAATCGTCAGTTGATGGCGATCATCATTTATTTCAATAGTGCCAAATGTTACATCTAACTAACTATCAAATCCTTACGACGATAAAATAGGTTAATATCGACAATAAGATTTAATTTCGTAAATATAATATATAACTATGTAATTTTAAGGTTTCAAGATAACTATAAAAAAATATAATATCAGACTAAATGACATACACAGACATGACTCCGAGGTAAGTAGCTTAAGCACTTGCGTTACGAATATCAGAATCAACAGTGGTATTACAAATATATACTTAAATATTCAATTTTAACACCCAGACACAGAACAAACACAAGTATTCATCATACGTATGTTTGTCTTGGGTGGGGATCGAACCCACAACTCTTGGCGCATGGGGCAGGCTCACTACTGAATGAGCCATAGAGCCAGTCAATGTATAAAATTAAGGGCCAGTTAAAAATAAAAGAAAAAATAAACATTACTCCCAAAACTAGCAACGTTCCTCGTGTGAGTTCACTTGGGTAAGCATTTAAGCAACCATGTAAACATCGTGGACCGCTAATGTGTACAAAGAGGCGGTTTGATTAATACAGGAGCGGCGTGATTCCGTCCCGGACCCGGACATAAGTCAGCTCTGTCAGCCCCGCGCCCCGATTAGCCGGACATGTCGACTGCTGCTGGCAGTACATCTTGAAAAAGGATTGAAGAGGACTAATGCGATTTCGGTACGGTACGGTACATATCCGTGTAGATATTCATCCAGTACTGTACCGTACTGCAATCACAATACCCATCTTATCCCTTTAGGAGGTCAATTTGCAAAAAGCCCTATGTTAGTGACCGTTTGATAAAATATTTTCGTAAATAGCCTCTGTATGAAGTGCTAATAAATCTAAATTTTAAACAGTGAGTGACTTTTATATAAACATTCAACCTTCATTCCCGTCCAACGCTCATAGATGCAATAGTAGGTTTTCATGTTTATTCATCTGGATTATTTTACCCATAAAAATAATATCGTACTGGCATTATTGTAGGTAATCTTAAATGGGCTCTACATCAAACTTTTGTCACATGTTGGTCTGGAACTTAAAAAGTAATGTACCAACTGTGTTTCTTGCCTAGCATGTTGTAAAAGGCGACTAATTGGTATATCGGGTTTTGGGTGCGTTGAGTAGGCGACGAGCTGGCCACTTGCCAATACTTGCCGATTTTTTTTCGCAATTTTCGATCTAATCCAGCCGAGTTTTATTTTTGGCTAAAGGGGCTTTCTGCCACTTTGACTCCGCCCACCCCTTCGAAGGGTCATTTTATTGCCAATATATTATTATGGATAACATTTTACGGTTTTTCTTTTCAATGTGTAGGTAACTACGACGGCATCTGTAAAAAGCATATCCCGTATTTTCTACTGAATTAGGGAACCTTTTATAGCTCATAAAATATAGTAACGCCAACGTTCAGACAACATAGTTTCATTTTACTTTGCTGCATCATTTATCACGTGCGCACGAGGTTTGGACGTGCTTTTAAAATATTGGAAATTGTCCATTTGAAACCATACTGACACAGTTATCTCGTAAATAATACATACTTTAAACACATTTGCTAATATCTTTTTGATTAGTCATGAGCTCACTGAAAAATTCTAATTAAAAAGAGACAAAACCTATATCATTGAAGTAGTCTAATCGTAATGATTTGACGACTATCATACAACGTTTGCATATTTATACATAATGTTATTGCATCTGATAACAACGATAAACATGCAAACTATAAGTTTGAACTTGAGAAAACAGCTTAGAAAAGTGATAGTTTTTTTTAGGTATATTCAATTCTACTGCGTTTTCTGTTTTCAATTCTACATGTTACATATATGTCTACAGACGGTTAACATCAAAATGATAAATTTATTTACTTTAGTAACCAAAAACTCAACAAAACTGAACCCTTGACATCAGCAGATGGCGCCGAACGATCCCAAATCACTGTTACAAAGTTCACATCAACGTTATACTCGTTAGATCGTAAACTTTGCGAGTCGGGCGTGATATCAGAACAACCACCGTACAAGTAGTTCCGGGGATTCCGAACAGCTGTTTTCTAACATTTGATTTACATTTGAATACATGGTGTGTATGGTGACATCAACTGCAACCAAAAGACTTAGATTTTGGAACTCTTTTTTTTATACATCTAGCCCGACTCAATGCTATTGTTCGGGGATTACGAGCCCGATGGTATGTATGTTTTAATGCAGTGCCTGATTTGCCGGGCGTGATAACCGATCAACCACCGTATAAGTAGCTCCGCGGATTCCGAACAGGTGATCAGCTCTGTTCATATCCGATTATATTATTATCGCATTTTTTAATACAAACTAATATTACAATACCAACTAATGTAATATCTATATGTATAGTGAGTGATGATAGGGTTAATTTATTTTATTAATATGTTTTAAATACTTAAATTTAGCCCTTATCTTTTTCAAGCTATTATGATTGTTTTTATAAGATGGCGTAAGCCAGGCGGTTTGATTAAGCATGATTATAAATTATTTGTTATATTATGCAGTGCCGTGTTTAACCTAGGCACATTAGGAAATAAATATATTTTGTGTTAATAATAATAAATCGCTGATCTAATGAACTGGTAATCTGGGACTAGGGTGGTCCTCTCTACCGCGGGCCCAGAGTTCCCAGTGAGGCTCTGACCAGAGGTGTTACAAGTGCGCTGTTAATTTTGTAGTAATAGAATAATTGAAATCTAAATTTAATTTCTAGTCCTTTCTGCTCGGCATATAGACTTGTAATGGTGAACTAACGATTAGGAAATATTACTATTTCTAATGTTAGTTTGTTAATAGATAAATTGTACTATAATGTTAATAAATAACGCGAAGAGTTAGTATTTATGCACTCATGTTAATTTTAAAACATCCCGTACAAAGTCTGAATGTCATTAACTTTCTTAAAAAAAGTTCCGCGTTTGAATCAGTCAAGACAACCGTGAAGAGGACGTGTTCCGCCGCCGAGTCACGGCGGCACAATGACGGAGTTCCCGCGGGCGGCGGAGTTCCCGCTTAATCGAAAAATTCCTCGGCCGTTCCGCGGATGCCTGCATGATTGAGGAGGCACACCCGATAATACCTGCAGATATTTCGCGAATCGCCCGTGGTGTGACTTTCAGATTGATTTTCTGCGGTTTTTTTGCACTGGCCACTAAGGGGATATTTAAAGTAGCAAATATTTTCTTCTTTTTTGTTTTTGGAATTGTTTCGTAAGTAATATTCTATGACGTTTTAAAATAAAAAACAAAATAAGAATATACTTGTATTATCTTGAGTGGATTTTAAGCCGTGTTTCGTTACCTATATTACTGTTTACTAATTTTGAATTATAACGTAATTTTATTGTTTTTCAGATGTCTCAGGGTGGTGCTGCACATTCTTAATCATAAGTAGCGTCTGTTTACTCTATATTAAAACATACTACCTAGGTAATTTTAAAGTAGGTAACATTTTTACTTTTCGCCTTTATAGCATGTAATTTATTCATTGTATTTTTTAACTGGATTTATAATAAAAGAATTGTTATCAAGGCATTTTTTGCCGTGACTGTTTTTTCCTTAAAGCTATCGCTTCCTTTTTTAATAGGTAAGTGATTTTAGTACGCTACCCGAATTTCCTTACTTACCGCCGAGATTTCAATTTAAAATTTTAACTCGTCGAAACACCCGTTACAACGCGAAAATTGTGGGGAAGTTTTGAAACTTTTTCGTTGGTGAGTTGGGCAGCGCTCTTCTCAGTTGGACGCGCCAGTGTTAAGGCTTGGGCACACAGCCGGCGTGACGGGGTGGAGTGACTACAAATGCCGGTTGATTACGGCCTAGTATAGAGGAAGTACTTCAGCTGTTGTAGTTGAAACTAACACTGAAACTCAACTCCGGAGCCATCTGGCCGAGTCGTAACTAAAAAAAAAAAATAGATAGGTAAGCAACGTGATTCCACTATGACTGCAAATGGAGGCGGCGCGTCATGTAAGTTACGGCTTACGGTTAGCAGCGAGATACATAGACCTGATAGGTCTACTTCGTAGTAAGGCAGTACGGCGAGTAGATTGTATACATTGACGCTAATAAGCTAATGTGTCCAGCAGTATTCTATTTTTGTTTATTCTAATAGGTTTTAAGTACGTATGTCGTATTTAGGGGTTCCCAAACTGTGCACCGCGGCGCGCGCCCAGGTGGAATAGTGAGGAATAGTGAAGAGGAGCACGTAACGGCGCCCTTCCATAGATATTATGGAAGGGCGCCGTTACGTGCTCCTCTTCACTATTCCTCTGGAAGCTTTACTTAATTATTTGGGGGTACAAAATGAATAGGAAATATGTATGATATGAGCTGTATGACTTACAAGACCTGATTTCTTCAAGTAATAGGTACCTTTCGGAGCTCAATAAATACATTACCGAAGATAATGTTAAAATCACTTAGTATCACACTTTGCTATTTTGCAAGCTGAGTTAGAGGCGCCAGAACAAAATAATAATCCTGTAAGTGCGCCGCGGCCTGATAAAGTTTGGGAACCCCTGGTATATTATAATGATGTGTCGTATCGTATTTAAAAACGACAAGAGCAACCACACCAATGGCTTTCGTTAAACCGACAAGACCGCTTTGAGAACATACGTTACTGACGCTTGTCGCCCCAGCCCCTGTGTGTCCAAGCCTTAAGTCACCGCGAATTAAATGCACGTACAGTTGTAATTTTGCGGCCGATTGTGACTACATTTTGCCACAGCTACGAGTATTTTATTTGTTCGTGTACAATACATTTACATTTTGGAACGGTATTTTACTAGGCGTCTAATATTTTCACAGAATGTTAACATGGATTCTGTGAACAAAACGCAGTGGTAGCTGAGCGGATAATGATAGTAGTTCACATGCAGTAGGTTGGTTCCTACGTCAGCACACGTAGTCGGATTTTTATGTAAGTGCTTTTACTATTTTCAGAGGGGAACATTAAACGAGAACCTGCATATTCGTTTAGATTAGGACTACCCAACTAGGGGGGCGTAGAGAAATGTCAAGGGGGCGTAAGAGATAATATGTTTGCATTTCCCAAAGACTGGTCCGAATATAAACTGGTCCGAATTGCAATTTAATGGCAACACGACATCTAAAATTAAAATATAATAATGAAGTTGATAAAATTAAGTGTACCTATTTCTTATTTTTGTTGAGCGCTTAAATAAGTCATACAAATATTATTTTAGGTTCGGGGAAGCTCGGCGAAATAAAGGTTGGGAAACCCTGCTTTAGATAAATATGTGAAAAGGTGTAACCATAATTCAATTTGCTAGTTGCCTTGCCTGAGGAAAATGTAGATTCTGTTTTATTAGACACATCCAAAATAAACCATTGAACAAAAGCACAATGACCAACTAACTAACTAATGGGCTAAATATTAAAAATATATATCTGTAGCTGTTTGGAAAAACTGAAACGTAGATGGGTTTAAACTCAAACAAAATCCTCGTATCGTTGAAGAAAACTCCCAACTCCAACAAATGGTGAGGAAAGCAATAAAGCGGAACGGTCGGCCATGTGGCTTGTATTTATATTGTAAACTCATCGAGTGGCCTCCATCGCCAAAGGCAGTCTGTTTAGGGTTAAACCGGCGTATCGGAACGTGGCTTCATCTTTATTTCCTAAGCTTGTTTGAGTTTAAAAACTATTTTTACCATCGTAGAGCACAGGTACGACCCATTAACACTCAATAGGTACCTATTTTACAAATAGTATCAAATATTCCTTTGGTTAGCTATTAGGATTAGGATATCAAAATATTATTGACTTCGTAGAATTTAGATAAGTCTTTTAAAGATACCCGTTATCTACGAATCTACATCTCTTAGTTCCGGACACAGGCTTGAAAATTCTGATAGAAAACGCTAACGGGACATTGACGACACGACGAAAATCGAGAATGTAAAGTAAACTGAGCCATTTTCGCATGAAAATTATTTTCGTAGGGCACGTTAATCACGTCTTGACTAAAGTGAACGATGATTTCATCAATGAAGCAGTTCCAACCAATTTCAAATTCTATGAGACTTTATCAAAAAAGCAACTGCATCTAATTACGAACGACAAAATCATTAGTTATTATATTACTGTGGCTAAAGAATAAATCAAAAGTGGTTTAGTATGACAACAAAGAGCGGATCTGGGAGCGTATTCCGCTAAACACGACTCGGTGCGAAGATAACATAATTTATGACGCCTCGTGCAACGATAAATCCTCTTTACTAGCCACTATTAAATTTTCCGCCTAGGTTTCACGTGCTTTGGTTTGCCCCTCCTCTAAAATTCTGCTTGATTTTGTTATATCCGATTGTTTTACCTTATTAATGTGAAACTAAAAAATATCACGCTCATCGGAACTAAATACTGTAAAGTTTAAAATTTTAAACTTTTTCGGAGATAATGGCTGGGATTTCGTTGGTTTGATTACGCATAAATTTTAGTTGTAATAGTAATTTAAAAAATGGTGAATATAAGCTTATTTAAAAAGTAAAAAAAAATAACGACTGTTGTTACTATTGTCTGTTATCCTCAATAGATGCACCTGAATTCTCCAGTAGATTTGTAATTGATTTTCTAAAGCTCATAGAATTAAATATACCTATTTTTATTTATATAAATAATCCAATTACCACCACTAGATGACATTATCTGCTAATTTGACTACCATTATCCTAAGCAAACGCTTAGGTTTGGTTGTGAATTGTATCCAACCCTCATGCATTGTCCAATTTTGCCTCCGCTGAATCTCAGAAACAGTATCCTGCACTGCACAGAACTAGTTCTTCAAGAGCTTAGCTTCAAGTAGTAAATTCCTCACTGTTGTGCGCATTTAATTGTGCTCGGACGAATTGCAATCCTTCCGGCGAACTTGAACTGAGCATTGTCGACATTGCTAAATCTTGATGAGCAAAGTTTAACTGCGGGATCCTCATGCCCGACGGTACTACAGTTATTTCACTTTAGTCCGCAGGGATCAGAGTTTACAAGGAGAGGTTATTTTTAACTAAAAGCGCTGGTGTGACGACAGTGTTAGTTTTACTAATGAGGTCGATTATGGAGTTGCTTACAACTTTAATTTTGTTTAAACGTAGTTATGAATTGGTCTATGTTAATAAATCAGTAAAGAAATATTTCTGTTGAACCCTTCAAGCGTGCATGGTGCAATACATGGGATAATAAATTTGTTCGTATAAATAGATTTTTTTAAATCATTTAGCCAATTAATAACTCCATATTTTGGAAATATTTACTCATGGTATAAAAAGAGAAAGCAAACTATTTTTAATTTAATGAAACAGAGAACAAAGAAGCAAAAAGAACACAATACACACATAATGTTTCTATGAGTATGTACCAGGGTTCTAAGACCAAAAATTATAAACTATTTTGTTCGAAATTTAAAAAATGCACCTTTTTTCATTATTTATCGTCTGATTGCGCACGTGATATAAGCAATAGGAATATCCTCGTATTCAAGTTGGACGTATCCGGGTATTGTCTCCTCAATTTCCGTAGTTAACTATTTGTTCAACATAACTAACTATCTGTCCAACATGTTACCGAACATTGCAGCTCATGTTCAACATTAAACTAGACCAGTCTAGAGAGGTATGTTCGTGTTTAACATCTGAAATGTGATTCGAGCTCGAGGACACTAGCAAATAGAGCGAAGTAATATTATCTCTGTACTCACAAAGTTAAATAAGACGACACGTGTCGCTAGTACGAGATGATCAAGTTACATTCAAATACATCCATTAGTATATTAGTTTGGTAAGGTAACAAAAGTTTGGGAAAGTTGAGATGACACGTGTATAAGCCGTACCGATTGTATGTGAACATAACGTACCTAATGACTGAGTAGATCATCATCTTCCTAGCGTTATGTCTGTGCTTAGACGGGGTCCGCTTAGACCATGATCCAGGATTTAGCGAGTCTGGTGATTACATTAAAGCGACTGCCTATCTGACCTTCGTAACCCTAAGATAGGGGAACCAGACTATTTTTGGATCATGGTAAATAACTGAGTAGATTCTTATTGTAAAACTAGCTGTGCCAGCGGTGTCACCCGCGTTTATGGTTAATATTATAAAGACTATTTCCGTCATACATGATTTCTATGTAACTTTAACCATTAAGGCTGCCCACGCGACGGAAGCTTAAAAAATGGAGTAACTTCTCCCGTTTTCCCAACATTTCCTTTCACTTCTCTGCTCCTATTGATTGTAGCGTGATGAAAAGTATACTATAACCTGCCCAGGAGTATGAAGAATAATTGTACCAAGTTTCGTTAAAATCCGTCGAGTAGTTTTTGTTTCTATAAGGAACATACAGACAGACAGACAGACAGACAGACAGACACACAGACAAAAATTTTACTGATTGCATTTTTGGCATCAGTATCGATCACTAATCATCCTCTGATAGTTATTTTGAAAATATATTTCATGTACAGAATTGACCTCTCTACAGATTTATTATAACTATTAGTTTGTCATATTTACCCTTCACCAAGGAATATGCATTAAAAAGTAATGAATATAGAAGAAGCGAAAAGTGTTAGCAATGACCGTAGTCAATCGGTGATGTGATATTTGCCTAATGTCATTGGAAAAAGTCGTGACGTAATGTAATGTTAAACCGAGAAGTTACTGATACATACACAACGCATAGTAAACTGTACCTATATTTATTAGGAATCTGTTAGTTCATTGGAAACCACTACCGAGTTTTCTACATTATATAGCCAAAGTGATAGTTGATTTTTTTATTTGAAACCAATATGATCGTTTTTTTTTTTGTAATATATTTCAACAGCAAACTGTGTATGGTAGGGTAAAGAGAAAAGTATTGTTTCATGTTACAGTCGAGTTAAGCCGAGGCTGCCTGAGCGCCACCGTCTGTTTGCAATAATCAGCATTCCTGTTTCCGCACCCCTATCCTGTTTACATCTCACTACGCGCACATGTTCCCATTCCGCGGAAGTTTGGGCCATTAAACCTCCACTTTAGCTCGATCGTCTACGATATTATTGTAAGTAACAATTATATCTACGCATGCATGTATTGCTGTTTACAGCCGGTTGCACGCCGTTGATGGTAAATGCGTTAGTGCTTGGTATGTTCATTTGTAAATTGACATACCTATACATATTTATTTGATTTTAATTTATACTCCTTGTCACAACTTTTTCACAATTTTTCACCTAACCCAGCCCAGTTTTGTTTCTGGCTAAATGTGGTTAAAGGGGCCTGCTACCTCTTTGACTCTGCCTACCCCTTCGGGGATAATGGGCGTGATGTTATGTATGCATGTTATTTCATACTACTAGCAATTGTTTTACCAAAAACAGCATATAAGTGCGCATCACGCCCATAAATCCTTAAAGGGCCAGGCACAGTCCAAGAAGCAGTAAATTCCTTCAACCACATTAAACTAAAAAATATTGGTTCTTGGTTAGTTCAAATTTTAGTGGTAAATATCACAGTTGTTATTTAGAACTCTTAGCCCATTCCGTACCTAAAAAATATATTTAAATGTTTAATTATGTGGTTGTTCGACTTAAAATTTATAGAAAGTTTGAGTATGTATGTAAAAATGAAGTTTCTATGAAAGTTCAATGGTCGCCATACGAAATGCAACTTGATGGAATGTTTTTTACCGAAGTCTTTACATGAACTAGTGGTCGCCCAGTGCAGCAGTGGTCTAAATTCGACCATAATTCATTTATATTTTTTATACATTTCTAATGCAATATTGCCGAAAGCGAATATTCTAACTCCTTCCTCTTTCTTCATATAAACTTCAACTGTGCCAAATGGCTTACTTCTTCGTCCGGAATGTTCGTAAAAAGGGGTATAGAGATTATGCTTCACGTCATATAGATTGCTAGAAATGTGCATTGATAAAATACTTCGTGACTGTTTATGGTATCAATTGGGGTTGTAAGTATCAAAGTTTGGATCCGCTGAAAGCCTCTGATATTAAGCCGGGTGATAACAATGATATAACAATAGTTGGTTGAAGTTCAGATTAGTTTATGTACCCGATGTTTTCCAAGTAGTTTGGAGTTTTACAAATATCTGCTTATGCATTACAGGATTGTTTATATAATTCAAAAATTCGGATAGAATGTATAGTAAGAAAAGCAAAATTTTCGTACCTACATTACGTCGTCCTATGAAGCAATCGTATCGTCGCTAAAAATTTCATCAGATGCCCCAAAAATGTAAAAGCTCTATGAATCAGTATGAATGGGGGTTGAGGACGTTACGAAACATCCCCGTACATGTCAGTCGATGTTAAATATTTTATGTATGAGGTATGGTGCTTTTTGTTAAGACCTGCCATGAAATTTTTATAGCGAATTGAATAGCTGTCCTCGATGCCCGATTTATAAAATATTGGATATTTTGGGATTTTTTCAAACGTATTTAATTTCACGGTTGTAAAACGTTCAGCAGACATTTTTCTTTATGTTACCCTTTTTATCATTGTTTAATGTTCTCTTTTATGAAGTACGGACAATTTTTTTCTTAGTCTTTTTATCTGCAAGGAACCTCTGTAATATGAACTGCATATTCAAACATAATAATAGGTACATACTTAGGTATGTATAGTGTGACCATAAGCGCTGTGACGTACTTTTGTGGCTGCGCGTGTAGGCAACTTATTTATTAATGAACTAGCTGTGTCAGCGGTGTCACCCGCGTTTATGGTTAATATTATAAAGACTATTTCCGTTATACATGATTTCTATGTCCCTTTAACCATTAAGGCTGCACACGCGACGGAAGCTTAAAAAATGGAGTAACTTCTCCCGTTTTCCCAACATTTCCCTTCACTATTCTGCTCCTATTGATTGTAGTGTAGGAGTATAAAGAATAATTGTACCAAGTTTCGTTAAAATCCGTTGAGTAGTTTTTGTTTCTATAAGGAACATACAGACAGACAGACAGACAGACAGACAGACAAAAATTTTACTGATTGCATTTTTGGCATCAGTATTGATCACTAATCACCTCCTGATAGTTATTTTGAAAATATATTTCATGTACAGAATTGACCTCTCTACAGATTTATTATAAGTATAGAAAATTTTACTGATTGCATTTTTGGCATCAGTATCGATCACTAATCACCCCCTGATAGTTATTTTGAAAATATATTTCATGTACAGAATTGACCTCTCTACAGATTTATTATAAGTATAGATTAAAACGACAGAAATTGTAAATAGCATCTGCTTTCAATATTTCTCACATTGGTCCTGAACGGCAAAAAAGTACCAACTGTTATTTATACAACATGCCGTCAAAAAATCCTTAGGGGTTTAATACAACCAAAATTCAAATAGTGTCCGTCTGATGTTATTTTTGTAGTTCTTACACATCGACAGAACTACTATTTCAATGTTTTCGCTCACAATCCATGGAAAACAGTGTTGCGACACACACTAACCGCGCTATAAAGTTTAGAGGGAAACTCGTTTAATCTGTGACGTAAGCAATTGCAGCTCTGTGGGAGTACTTGAGGGTGCATTCTTTTATTGTTCCAGCGACATTCGGTGCACCCTGGCGGAATGCGCTAATGCCCGGCAAGCTGTTCAGATCGTACTTTGTCGTGTTCAATTTAGCTGCTGCAAGTTTGGGAGGGAACCAAAATGTTGGTACGAAAAATTGGTAACTTCATTGGTTTGAATTGATGAATAACTGGAACTAAGTATTTAAAATTTGTTTACTTATATAATGAACAACGGTTTATTCTTCCATACCTTTCTACTTCCTAATATGTCATATAAATAAGAAAGTTTGTGACGATGTATAGATGCTATTGTTATTAATTTGTTAGTTTCGTTTCATGTTCAATATATTTGCTATATATACATCTCGTATATTCTTTGGCCTTAGTTATAGCTCTCGGAGAAGTTCACGAACCGTCGCTAAGAAAACGGGTAAACATAAATTTATTGGAACTCTTTTTGACCCGGCTGGTACTAAACGACTAAAGTTAGTTTAAAGTTAGTGCTTGCAATGTTTCTGCAATATGATCTGTAACATAAGCGAAATCGCTGTACCAGTGCCAAGTCGGCACTTGTAAGCAAATTATTCTTTTATAGTTTCACTTCACGTTCTGTGCAGTCGCGTGGAAGCTCGTTAATGGCAGAACAATTATTTATTCTGTGCTAATGGGTCGCTTTTGGATTAAGCTGGCCAAATTTGAGTGTAGAGGAGAAAACAAAATAGCCACTGTTGGCATGGTAACGGCTCGTATAGAAAAGGAGAACCATCCATTTCCAGTGGTGATGATAGCTGCTATATATATTCTTCAGCAAACTTAGGCTGGCGATCAAACGCTATTTTGGCTAATTTTACAATAGACAGCCCAAAATTATTAAATAAATTAGGAAGAAAAGATAATGTCTTTTGATATTTTATTTACGACATAACCGGTAACATATTGAAGACAAGAATTTAAGAATTAAATTTATTGATTAATTGTATTACAGGTTATTGAAAATTTCCCCTAATTAAGTAGCATTAAATCATGGATAGACAACCCACTAAACAAAATCCAATTGACATAATAAAATGAAACTAGCAAGATTTGAAAGAGCATTTGAAAACAAGCACAAAAATTAACTAACGTCTTCTATCTCTGTGAAAGTAGATAACGTGTATATCCCTATATACTTTGTCTCTTTTAGAGAGCGGTCAACATCGTAAGGTTATTGTTCAGTCCGTTTGGTATATGGCTTGAAATAGATTTCACCAGTTATCATGTCACAGACCCGTCTCGTCTTGCTCACAGAGAAGTGTTTCGGTGGCGACAAAAGTCCTGGAGTCTGTTTTTGGCGTATTTTTTCCTCATCCGCTCTATTGTCTGTAAACAACGACAACTATTATGTAACGGCGAGGCAAAATTTCCAAATGGAGGAAGGAAAATATTTTCACGAGTGACCTGTTTCGTGGAGCCGCTTAGACGAAGCGACTGCGGCAAATAGATATTTTAAAGGGTTGTATTCTTGTTTCTTGTCCCATGTTCGTGTGCGACTTTAAAAGAGTGTGCCAACTATATTCCTTGCGTAGCATGTTGTTAACAAATAGTGGTTTTTGGGTTTGTGATTGTGTAGGTAACGAGCTAGCCGGCGTTCACAATTTTTAGTAAAATTTTATATACATTTACAATGTATTCATTTCGATGTTTCATTACTATAAATACTAAAGTTAAAATATTTTCATAGAATTTTGCTTTTTTTACTCTAATAGAAGTCTTAGAAAATATACTTCATAGCATGTTTCCAGAAATATGTAATGTAGATCATAATTTAATTAGTCGGAAAATTGGCACCCGTGGGTCGAGAGCTTTTAATTAAATGTTCAACTTATGCCCGCGTAATATAAAGTGGCGGGATGTTGGATGTACCTATTTACATAACTTTTTAAGGCAGTTATGACGTCATATTCCACGTAAAGGTACTTTACATTTATAAATATCAAGACGTAACTACGGTGAAACTGAACTGCTGTGCACCTATTAGTTGATTCTCTTTTTTGTCTCCGATATCCTTGACTGAATATTTACTATAAATTTAAAAAATAAATAATAAAATTATTAGCTGATTAGTAGATCAGTTGCACTGGTCAGGTGATCACGGAAACAAAGGTGGCGGTTTCGAATCCCGCTGGGGGCAAATGTTAACGTGATAACCATATAAATGTGTTCTGGAGTCATTGCTGTTAATAAAAACTTAAAAAAAAAATGGTTATTACCTACTATTTATAGTGCAAACTTCTATGCTTAGTTTGGTATTCTGAGCAATTTATTTGCCTATAAATCGAACATAGCTCTCTCTTTTCCCCGATGATTCAAGTGTTCCGCAGCTCAGCTTGGCTTCGCAGTGCGATTTATTGTTTTACAAATAATTATGTTGACTTTCACTCCACTGATTTATTTACCCGGGCGCGCACTTTGATGTTCTTGCCTGTTGACTTTTAATCCGTATTTCAGCATTAATGTAACGCCGGATGAAAGCCGACGATTTGAAGTAAAGTTTGCTTGAGCTCAAGTATTCACGGTTAGATACGAATACGAGGTCAGGCGTTTTTGTGAAGGTCGAGACTTAGTTATGTACGAGTAGAAATTACTTGGGAATTTTGTTTGTTTACACTTACGCGTTTGGGGCTTAATTAGGACTAGATTTTTTTAATAAGTTACAAGCGTTTGACGGCGGCTCTGCTTGCATAAAATTACGAGTATATAGTGCATTTATAATATTAGTAAGGGTTTCGATGATATATTTAAAGTATTAACTTCAATATTATTACAATAGTTTTATTCATAGGCCGAGCATACAAAGATATACGAGGTTAGTCTATGTCGTACAGCGCATACGTACATACATCATATGAGCATATCAAATTCAAAGAAGGCAGAATAAAGGCTTACAATTTCTAATGACTAGCTTCCAACCACGGCATCGCTTGCGTGCTACATCGATTTAACATACCCTATGTGCTATTCCAGTCTTTAATCAATGTCTGTGCCTAATTTCAATCTAGACAATCTCAGTAGTTTTTGAGTTTATTCGTTACAAACATACAATGCTTTACGGTCCCCAATCAGCAACCCTATAATGACTCCTGTTTGCACTTGCTCCTGATCAGGCGGTAACATTGTGGCCGCTTCACGCGACGCCAAACAGCGGCAAACACTCCACACCCCTCGGAAAATACATTTTTCTTCATATTCTGTAAGCGGTGACATCATATCCTTAAGCCGAGTGAATGATTTATCACTAAATACGATCTTTTTCCTTATTAATTTTAGGCGGTTAATATAAAATAGCTTGGTAAAGCAGGAATCTTTAAAATTACCTTGTTATTTGAGAAAACTTTTCTCGTGTGGTCACTGTCAGAAATATCCATAAAAATGTTAAAACAATTGAATTATTCGTTTTAACGCTTTCAATCTTGTGAGAGAATCTGAAACTAACGGATGGCTGTAACTGAGATAACTACGAGTAATCGAGGTAACTACGAATGATTCCATGATATGATACTATGATATAATTGTGGTTATAAAGTTGATTTACTATTGAATAAGTTCTTTCTCCCTTTCAAGCAATCGAAACTAGTTACGGTCAAGACTGTTCTGACTGACTGACTGAATCTCAATTATCATAGAAAGTCGAAACTATCAAATCATATTGAAAAAAGAGTTGTTATTTATATATTATTCATTGTGTACGCAGGCAACATCCTACTTAAAACAATTTTATATAACATAGAGAGTGATGTGCTGTTTGAAATGTCGCCTGTATTTGTTTAATAATTCATTATTGTTTGTACCACCCCAAAAATTTTCCCCAAATTGCCGGGCCTCATCGGCTCATCAATTCCCGTTAACGGGTAAATAAATAAACGCTAACCCTCTCAAGTTATCAATCATCTCGACTCCAATTTAATAAATTTCGACGAGATTAGCCACTCTGTGTTGAGATTTCAAGGAAACAACAACCGTAGAGTAGGGAACACAGAAAGTAATTAAAAATTTGCAAACAATGTTTTTAATAACGATACGATTATTGATTGGAATTATAACTAAGTAATTTAATCTGTAAATCATATTCTCCAGATAAGTTATCAATGGATAAAAATAAAAGTATCTATGTATTTACGTCTTCTCCATGAATTTCAGAGTTTGTTTGAAAAGAGCGATACTGAAAGTGAAATATTGGCATAAGTCAAGAAATATATTTTTTGTTAAAAATTCTGAATAGCAATGTTCCTTAGTTCCCATTAATAGGGAAGGCTGCTAACAGTTTAGCTATTTGCTTGAAATGGAATAAACGATAACTATTGTCGTATTCCCGTATGTGAGTTTAAATTGAGTTCACACCCCAGTTAAAGTATAAAAATCCAAAAGAAAGTTTGAATAAGAAGTTGTTATTGTTAAATATGAAAACCTCAATTTATTTTTTATGTTCAAGTCTTATAAATGCGACGATAGAGCGTTGACCTTATGTTAGACGAGCCATTGGCCTTACTTACTTACACATCGGCCTTACACTCCTGTTGTTATTCTCGGATAATATAGAGTTTACCTTAATATCTAGCCACCACAGACCCTTGTTTTCTCATTTAAATCTGCACGGAAACACCGCGTCTGGCACCTGCCAAAACCAGCCACGATATACGATGATGTACGGCGCTAATTTTATTTCTGCATTACTTCTCCTTTTGTTACTCTGTGACCACGAATGCCCGGGAAAAGCTTTAACTACGACTTATTTTGGCAAACTTGGGGAAAAACTATTTCGAACAATAGCAACTAATTTAACAAGTTGCCCTACAAGCAAGGGCCCTCCTAAGTTATCGTCTTAATAACTGGGGAGATCGATGGGCCCATTGAATAGGATATTTTCGCCGCAATCCAAATAATTGATGTTTCCGTTTCAGATTGCTTTTTGCGGACCTCGCTTGTAATTTTATGCGCAATGAATAAAGCAGACAAGGAAAAGGATGGACTCTTGAACGAATCGCTGTATGTTTATTCTGTTTATATTGGTATTAGAATACAACGTTTAGATGAGTATTTAAAAGATAAAGTTTAATGGAGTGTTTATAGATGAATGGAATATAATACCCACTTACTTCATCTCGCAGACAATAACTAAAACAATACCTTCAATTACCTTTCTACACTTAAATCTTATTTAAATTAAGTAACTAATGGTAGTATAAGCTTTTAAAGAAATAAATAAATAAATAAACTATATAAGAATACGTAGACATAGGTTATTACTTAGTATTCCTCAAAAGACGATTGATGTGTGTTCTGGGTGGAATCAATGTTGTTTTCCGGCACAGCAATTTATAAATAAAAAATAATGCTTACCTATGTATGTAAACTACACAGTATTTAAATTGTTTGAGCAAATTTCAATTTAAGAATATGTTGAAGATTTTGATGCATAAAGGAAATCTATAACAAACTGAAAGACAAAGTTGATGAGATTTAAAACTTTCCAAACTGCAACTAAGTACAGACTGGAAGCACTTACCCTGATATTTAGTTTCGAAACTCGGACTGGAACGGACATTTTTGACACCACTGATTTGGCTTGAAGAAGTACTGACTGAAAAGACTTAATCTATGGCATATTTAGTTGTTACAATTCGATATATCCGATCCCTGTATCTAGTAATAAAGAGTAATTGCTGACATTGACTTATTAAAAAAAAAACATAATGACTTTTAAACGACAAAATGACATTTTGACTTTTAAACGTTAGATTCAAATTACTTTTTTCAACTTTTCTCACATTTTAGTGAACATGGGAAAGAATACCTATTGTCACAGACTGACGATGAATAGTGTTCTATAATACGTATTGGCAACATACGAGAAAAGTTAAGTTTCCTGCTAGTTCTTATTGCATTATTCTATGCTGTTTTGTTTTAGTGTTTGTTTCGTAATACTACGTTTTACAAGAATTGTGTAAAAGTTTACTACATATACTTGCCGATCTTTTAAAAAAGTTTTGCTCTTCCAACGAATGTCTCAAATTCCATATTAACGATTTGACATTCATTGCATTTTTAAAGATAGATCGATCCATTGTTTTACAATTAGGTACATGTATGTCCTTCCAACATTATGTGCCCGTTCCATATTTTCCAAAGGATTCACAAAACATTCAAAAGGTTTACTCGAACAATATATTTAGGAAAAAAAGATTCTTCATCCCGCCAAATCCCAACGACAAAAGTCTGGGACACAGAAAAAAATGTGGGCTGTACAAAGTGTCCGTAGGCCGATTTCGTCCAATTTTCCTTTGTTGTACCGTTTTCATTATTTTCGTAATGTACTTTGTTTCTCCAATACTCATCTCTTTACGGAGATAATATCTTTGAGGCGACCGTCGATTGTGCTTGACAAACGTTTGAAGTTACATATTTTTCTAAGGTATAACAAATACAAGTTATCCGCGTCTTTGTGGAATCGTTGTTTACGAGAATGAATGGTGTCTTTATTCCATTCTCCGTCTTTTTATACGTGTTGTTTGCAATGTGTTGCTTTTGTCACTTTGTCTAGAAATAAGAGATTTTGATTCTCTTCGAAATCTGGTAGTTATTGTCAGATTGAATTTATATTTAGAACGAAACACATAGGATACGAAAGGCTTTATTTTTTTTTCTATTCTGTAAATTTGCTTGTCTTGTCTTTCAAAGACATAAATTTTGTCAATTACTGATAAACGGTAATAGTGTGAAGTGGCTTGGAGTTAACGAAGTAAAGATTATCATACTTCACACCACTAGGTATTTTAAATGTAACTGTGATATCAGGCGCTATTTTATTTAATACTTAATTTACATTTTTACCGTATATTACAGGCCCGTTGGTCGAGTGGTCAGATACTCTGGCCACGAAACCGAGGGTCGCGGGTTCGAATCTTGCTAGGGGCAAATGTTCCGTGTGATGAACATGGACATTTGTATTTGAGTCATGGATGTTTATAAACATATTTATCTATCCGTTCGGCTAGTATCTATAGCACCAGCTTATAAGCTTAGTTTGGAACTAGGGAATTGATGTGTAAGTCTGGAGAATTATTAAAAAAAAAAGTTAATAGATAAGACTTAAGGTTCACGCCATTTCTCTAGGATGGTTGGCAGAGAGAACCGGTCGCCATATGGTACGGTCCTTCCGCACCTCACTCGCTTCTTTAACTTTCATAATCCTTTTCATGCAGGCTCTACGGTTATTATGGCTCCTAACATAGCCTTCTTTTAAAAAGTGTTTTTTTTTTAAATTCAACCATTCTCTTTGCGTGGCTACCAAGTCAACTTTTTCACGGTTTATAAATTTTTATTCGATTTACTCGGTTTAAGGAAAAATAAATCCTTGCCATGTATATTAAAGAAGGGAGCCTGTTTCACGGGGTTGGTATCCATATCCATATTTGATGAATGGAGTGGAGTTATCCCGACAAGCACAACGTTGGAGATATTATTCTTGCCAACATATCAAATGGTTGCAAGATTTGTAAATTTTAATGCGCGTATATGTTTTTCCATGGCCTGGGATTTAAAAAGAATATAATAACTGTTTTCAATGCATAGTATTGGTTTTCATTGATCTCTGACTGGCTTAAAGATTATCATTGAAGCGCACATAGTTATTCCAAAAAATCTAATGAAAATTACAGTCCTGATCGGAATGATCCTCCCCAAACTGCTGAGTCGTAAAGATGTATTGGATAAAGGGATTGTGTAGGCGGCGAGTTACAATCTTGTTCATTATTTTCTATCTAACTAACAAACTAAACTTCACCCCACTTCCCTAGCGGGGTAGGCAGAGAGACCCGAACCATTTTCTATCTAATAGAACACAATTTAATTTTTGGCTCAATGTGGTTAAAGGACCTGGTTACTTCTTGGAATCAGTCTAACCCTTTCGGGGGCTATAGACTGTTGGAATGTTTGGTGTACGTGTTTATAGAAAGCAAGATTAAGAAAAATTTAGTTCTTTGCATTTGCTGTTATAGATCGGTTGGAAGTTTAGAAAATTTTAAGACTCAGGAAGGGAGAAACTGTTCATTAATTCTTCCCTTAGTTCATGTAAGGTAACTTACCAACCTTAATCTCAGGTGCAATGAGGCTTTTATTGGTCTCTGACTAGCTTAAGGATCCTCATTTAAGCGCACATCGTTATTCCAAATATATTTGTAATGTAAATTACAAAGCTGATCGGAATGATCTTCCGCGAACTGCTGAGCGTGTAGTTCTACGTCCAAGTCGTTAGCAAGTCGTTCCCGCTACTGCGCCACAAGCACTCGGTTCAGTAAAATGGGAACCTCGCTACTAGCAGTAATCAAACCCGAAACGCCGAGTGGAATCAATGGCGACGTTGACAAATTGCTGCACGCGCCTTTTTCGGGAAATATTTTAAACATTTTCGACTGAACAGGACCTTATATTAGATTCGCCGAGTTTAAAATTGCCTTGAAATTATACTTAAAAAGAATTTCTCTTGTTTTATTAATGCTAATTGCAATTACAAATCGAGTTAACGAATCTCTTTGAAGATTTATTATTTCACATTTTATAAGTTTCAATGGTACCTACAATTTCAAATCTTTTATTATTGTTGCCATGGCCTAAATCAACAAGCATTTCTTAGAAACTTTGAAATGATTGTCATGAATTGCTTAACTTACTAAAAATGCCATGCCAAGTCAATTCGACTCCTTAAATTTTTTGAAAATTTTAATATTTTTCATTTTATTAAGCTTTAACATTAATATATGTGTCTTTATGGTGTAAAGTTGCTTTTTAAAATCTGTCAAATAAAGCTATTTAATTTATGTAATAATAAACAACGCCTGGTCTGATAACTGTTGTTGTTGGGCACTCATTGTCTTGCTACATAAAACTAGTTTTAAGTACTTTCATGTAATGACTGTTTCGTGCCAAAATAAGGGAAAAAAAAATAAATAATAATAACTGAGCTTCATCGTACAATCTGTCACATTAGCTCAGTTTATTTCTGCTGAATTTTTTAGCGCCTCTAAGCCTCGCACAGCGTTACTAGAACCGCAGTCTCATGGTAGAATTCCCAATCTCTCCAGTCTCAATCAAACAGCTCTCCTCGGGAGCACTGACACTACTGTCATCGGAGTGCCTTGTCCCAGCCGCGTCGAGTCGACGTTGACAAATTGCGGCACGTGAGTCGCTCGGGAAATTATTTAGAACACTCTCAATTTGACCTTGTATTAAAGGTATGTTTTTTATATTAAAAAGCCTGTTTGAAGTGCTTTTTGACAAATAAATTCTTAGCTAATGTTGGCAACTAGACTGGTTGATAAGATTTTAAGTGACTGTGAGCGACGTTGAAACGATAGAACAACGGCTTTTAAGAAAATTCTATAAACAAACGGGAATATTGTCTTTAACAATAACTGTAAATTGGAACTCTAACGTTGTAGATTTATTGTTTGATAAAAGACAGTAATCTGAGAGCCAGATCATTTGGATTATGGTGTGTGGATATGTAGTCATGGTTATATTTAAAAAATCCAGAGGTTTGAGCCAGTAGCGCCTGGCGCATTGCGCTGCTATTGCTTTCTTCCTTGCCATAGTAAATGTCAAAAAAACATGTCGATCCAACCTTGAACTAAGAATACTATCATCTTATAGATGAGATAAGGTATCCTGCGCATCCTCAAACGAGCAAAGGTTGATACATTTCGAACTACCCGCAAACACTATGTTAAGCTATATAAACTACGTTGACAAAAACTATAAAAAATGAACTGAATTAAATGGAGTATCAACATAATCATTTGTCATTACATACATAACATACATAACATCACGCCCATAATCCCTGAAGGGGTAGGCAGAGTCAAAGGGGCAGCATGCCCCTTCAACCACATTCAGCCAAAAAATAAAGCCGAGCTGGGTTAGATGGAAAATTGTGGAAAAGCAGTGACAAGCGGCTAACCTGTCGCCTACACAATCACACAATCACACACCCAAAACCCGATATACCATTAGTCGCCTTCTACAACATGCTAGGCAAGAACCACAGTTGGCATATTCTTTTTAAGTCCCAGACCAACATGGGACAGTGGGCTGGGTTGGATGGAAAGCTGTGAAAAAAGGAGTGACAAGTGGCTAGCTCGTCGCCTACTCAGTCACATACCCAAAAGCCGGTAAACCATTAGTCGCCTTTTACGACATGTTAGGCAAGAACCACAGTTGGCACATTCTTTTTTTTTTGTCCCAGATCAACATGGGCCAAGTCCCAGACCAACATGGGACAAAAATGTAAACAGAGACACGACTTTGCTACAAATTCAATGCTGTTACTATCGCTCATATTTTCCCAATCAATAATAAACGTCGATTGATTCAATCGTGAAGTTTATCAAATGTGTTATTTTCATATAGATGAAATGAGGTATTCTGCGCATCCTCAAACGATAAGGTTTGATACATTTCGAACTACCCGCAAAAGGCGAGGTGCGGTCGCTTCGGCGCCGACGTTGACAAATTGTGATAGCGACACGCACGTCGCTCGGGAAATTATTTAAAACACTCTTCCGGGCAGGATGTAGGCTCATTTTCTATCTTAAAAACTCTCTAAAGGCAATATATTTTGAACTGTCTCAAGATGAGGTGGAGCGAACATAGAATAAAAAAATCTGAAGTAGTTTTTATAATTTTTTTTGGCGATAAAGGTGAAAATATTGGTTTGTATGGGATGGATAATGTGAAATGTGAAAGAAGCATTTGTATTGAAATACGATAAAACTAAAAACAGTAATGATATAGATAAGATATAGATATTAGATTTGGTAATACTTGATTTATTAGTAAAATAAATATAAGAATTAAAAGACTAAATATAAGGATTTTATTACAGCAGACATTAGAAAAAACATATTTTAATGCATAAAATATACTGTGAGGCTTTTTTTGAAAATCATTGATTCCTTTGACATTCCATTGACAAAAATAAACATAGTTTGCTGGTATGTAAATTGAATTCTAAATTTGAAAACAAAGCCTAGAAAAAATAAACGATATTTTGTGGTAGTATTGGTCCCTTATCGCTAAAAAATGAGGACGCTCTTCGGTTTTTGTTTATGCCTCATTCTCTGAAGGCTTCATTTAGCTCCAGCATCTTAATTTTACCGTCGACTGCTGCCGTGTTAAATGGAGGCGCGATTCTTGGTGACAGTTATTGTTTCATCGATGCCCGGTAACGGGTTTTCGCTTCGAGGTGCTGATTTTGATCGGTTCTTTTGTTATTCACCGCAAACAAGTCACGATTTTGAAGTAGTTCATAAATATAAATAGCGTTTATTTATATTTCTATGAAATTTTAGTTGAAGGAAGTACTGTTGCTTGAACTTTGCCTACTCCTTCTGAGATTGGGGGTGTGATGGTATATGTGTATGTCGATTTTAGTTCATATTTTTAAAAACTGGGGTTGAACTACAAGATAATGAAAGAAATCATTCACCCCATTTTTACTTTAAATGTAATCAAGAATAAAAATTTATAGCAATTGTGTATAACAAGCTTACGGTATTTAAAAAGTCAAGAAATACTGTATTTAAAAGCATATAAATATTTTTAGGTTTTAATTTATTCACAGCTAGAAAAGGCACGATATTACTCATGACAAGTTTATTTATTACCGTAGCTCATATATTGTATGATCTATGCCTAACATTGTGTCTATGTGTTGTAGTTAAGCTAATATTTGTTTATATGAAACATTAGAATTTACTTTATTAATTAAACAATGTAATGGGCAAGGCCGTTTAATCAATTTACTTAACACAGTCTATGAGTCATTCTATGAAAAACCCTTTGAAACAATTAAATTAGTAATTATTTCCTACGTCTGCGTTGTACTTTATTGCGTTTAAAATTCTGTGTATTATATTAGTATTTTGTGGTTTAAAATATAGAAAATATTTATTAGAGTGAAATATGTGGCTATTTTAGAAGGCCTCCAACTATTGAGTATCTACATACATGCTATTTGATATCACCAAAAAAGTTCTATTGATTTAATCTTTGCTGAAAAGTTAATTAATATATATAAAATATAACTGAATAAAGACAAATATAAACACAGACACGACCTTGCTACAAATCCAACGGGTTTTTACTATCGCCCATATTTTACCCGTCACTATAAAAAGCGTCGATATATGCGCAAATGATTCCCGGATACTGTCCAATTTATCGCTGACAGTATTTATCACCATCCAGGAGTTGGTGCGTCTCCCAAATGGCTCACATTAGGGCCGGATTGCTTTGTTATCCAACGCAGCAGTGTTCCCTACGTCTTAACATCTATTATAGCCATATTTCCACCTAGCTATTCGCGTAAGATGCCTTCGAGGACTCGCTATATTTTGAGTCTTACAGCAACGTCATAATATAAAAGTTAAATTTAGTTTATTTTTCTCCCTCTTGTCGGAACTATTGTATAAATATAAAATTTTAGGTAGCCGTTGTCAGGGGTAAATAATTGGTTTATAGAACCTAAATTACAACAAAAGTATTTTCCCGAGTGCTTCTAAAACCTTTATTATCAAGAATGCAATTTATATTTTAACTACCTTTTTTTCCACTTACAAACGGAATAAAATCATTAACATAAATATCTTGTAGAGGTAGGTGTTCGCTTGCATAGCATCTAATGGGGCTGTTAGTGGAAAGAAAAACCAAATGAATTTATTTTTATAAACTGAATATGTATATCGCACATTCCTCAGAAAATATAGTTCCAGCAAATAGAAACCTCCATATCTGTTCAAAGCATAGTTAACTGGAAATGCTTAGGTAAAGTCGTATAGCCATAAAAAATAAACAGACTGATATGGTATCTTTTATATGAATGTACATGGGTACAGAATCAGTATTTAAGTTTAAAAGAAATATTAAAAAATATTTACTCTGTATTGTACCTAGTTTTATCTATGTTAGATTTCAGAAGGCCGCTATTAATTTCAAGTTTCTCCAGGATTTATGTAGCTCCATACATCGTCCCCAGTATTTATCTCGTTCAGAAGCTGATGCGGCCCACAAATGGCCCACATTAGACACGATTGCATTGTTATCCGACCCAACTGCTCCTTACGCTTTCGAGATCTATTATGGCGATTTTGGCCTGTCACTATCATGATCCATTTGAAAGATTTAGGGCAGTGATTCATCATTGCTCCTGAGATCTTGTTCTGAGACTGATGATAATTTTACTTAGAATAAAGGGCTAGTGTAGATTAACCGTTATTATTAGTTTGGTTTCTGCTGAAAACTGCCTAAAATATAAAGGTCGACTCAAGTCTGCCAATGAGGTAAATTTCACTCATAAGTGCCTACGCGGTTATTAATTTGTTCGTAACTAGGTTTACTTTTAGTTACGTCTGGTTTTTTGTATGGCTTTTACTTCTAGTCTTATATTACTTCTCTTATTGACTTCGCTTTGATTACGATGCACACATAAAAACAAAAAAAAAAAAAAGACCATGGATAGACTATAGATCCAGTTTCTTGCAAAGCACTCTCTCACAGGGACTACGCATACAACTGCATGACAACTCTATTCAATAATAAAAACACCTGGCTGAAGGCAGTAGTATAATTTTCAGTTAGCCAAGACAATGGGGCCAAGATTAGAAAACTATTTTCATGGTATGTATTATGCAAAGCGAGCCCCAATTTATTATAGCTGCAGCGGTAACATAAGAGGGGCGGGAATTAATCACAGCGCTTTGTGGCCGGCCAATGGCTAATTTCCATGACAAGGAACAGCCATGTTTCTTTTTCCTGTGCAGTTTGTTTCGTTTTGTGAGTTTATCGCAAGGAAAGATCTTTTTTACGTGACCTGGGTTTTTGTTAGTACTAGTCATTTCGAGTAATCTCTACAGCTTGTGCATTTATCTATTTCGGGGGATTACCTAGTCTGGCAAGCGGCCCGCAGTTATCTCTGCATTTTTTATTTGTTGCGTTTTACGAAATAACAATGTACTGGAAATGGTAGTTAATATAAGTAAAAGCGTCCTAAACATTGTTATACTTGTAGTATATACGAATTGCTGCATAATTAAATAAATAATTATTACATACAAATTAAACACGCAATCCGAAAAGGTAAGGCAAAGTTCATAACGGACTTAAGCAAGCTCCTTTAAACAAAACATTATTAATGTTAGACAAAATTTTAATAAAATTTATAAGTGTAGATTCAAAAAAAAAAAAAAATTAAATAATGAAAAAATTATATCTCGAAATATTTTCATTTCCACTTCAGTCTTGACTGTCTTCCGGGAGCTTTTTCTTTACCCGGATCACAATAGACGTTTGTAATATCCCACAATGTCTCGACTGACGCCGGCTTGGTGCGGAAAGTTAGTGCCATAGATAACAGTATGGGGCGGGAAATTAATTACATCGCTTTGTGCCGGCCAGCGGATAATTTACATGACAACCAGGACGACCCGAGTAGCCATGTTTCTATTCCCGTTAAGCTTCTTCTAGCATAAAAATTATACTACTATATTACTACCTTCATTATATACACCAGCCAGCGGTGTCACCCGCGTTTATGGTTAATATTATATAGACTATTTCCGTCATACATGATTTCTATGTAAGTTCAACCATTAAGGCTGCACACGCGACGGAAGCTTAAAAAATTGAGTAACTTCTCCCGTTTTCCCAACATTTCCCTTCACTACTCTGCTCCTATTGATTGTAGCGTGATGAAAAGTATACTATAACCTGCCCAGGAGTATGAAGAATAATTGTACCAAGTTTCGTTAAAATCCGTCGAGTAGTTTTTGTTTCTAAAAGGAACATACAGACAGACAGACAGACAGACAGACAGACAAAAATTTAACTGATTGCATTTTTGGCATCAGTATCGATCACTAATCACCCCCTGATAGTTATTTTGAAAATATATTTCATGTACAGAATTGACCTCTCTACAGATTTATTATAAGTATAGATATGATGGAATGTATGTGTATAAATTTCATCATAATAAATGGTTAAACTGAAATGCTAATGTATTTAGAAAAAATATCATTTACCTACTCCGTTGTAATTTACACCGCGAACCGTGAAATGTGGAGCCTTCCAGGAATCTGAAAGACAGAATAGAAGTCAAGGTAAGAAGAGGCATGATCCGCTGATTCGGATATGTGGAAAGAATGAATTACAAAAGATTGACTAAACAGATATACAATGCGAAAGTGGAAGGATGTAGGAGCCGCGGAAGGCCATCTGATCGACGACTAATCTGATCATCTACCACGATCAGATTGTTCGTCTGTTAACAAAAGGTGATGTTAGGAGTCATAGAAACCGTACAGCTAGTATGAAAAGGATTATGAATGTTATATGTAGAAGCAAGTAAGGTGTGTAAGGATCGTGCCATATGGCGTTCGGTTTCCTATGCCTACCCCGCTAGTGAAGTGGCGTGAAGTTTAGTTAGTTAGTTTCAAGGGGTGTAATAAGACCATTTTTTTTTATTATGCAGAGCGGTGTTATGGAAACATTTAATACAAATCTATTACTGATTAATGCAGTGTACGTATAATATCACCAACTTATGGTAGGTAAGTAGAATATCATGTTTTATACGTTATAATCAAGGAAAATTAAGCATTACAATGTACAGTTTGTAAAGAATATAAAATCTCCAAACGATGAATGCTAAATAACTAAAATAAAACATGCTATAATACACCATGAAGTACCTTGACCAGAATTTAATTTCTAACCATTAGAATGGACCCAAAGGAAAACATTATAAACACCAACTAAGTCTCAAAAGTTCCCCGAAGGAAAACAAGTTTTATGAGAGTTTCACAATAAAAACCTTCGCTTCCATTTCAGCACATAAAAGACAGCATTCATTGGCGTGGAGCGATAGGCAACAAAGATTTAAATATAGTATCTTAGCTAACCTACGAGAGCTTCGGTCATCACAATTGTAATGTTGTTTGATATTAAGCTTCGAGCGTATCGATTACGCGTAGAATTATTAAATAATTGACATTATTAGTGCCTCTTACCTGTGTGGAGTTCGGTCTGAAAATTTTATGTAAGATTGTCGGGACTAAAATTCAACGTGTTCTATGTTCCTATATCTATTCAGAAATTTATCAAAACTAGTTAAGAAGTTAAAAGCGTAAAAAACTTAATATCACATTTACACTTTTTTATTTACAAATTTATTATTTACTAGCTGTGCCAGCGGTGTCACCCGCGTTTATGGTTAATATTATAAAGACTATTTCCGTCATACATGATTTCTATGTAACTTTAACCATTAAGGCTGCACACGCGACGGAAGCTTAAAAAATGGAGTAACTTCTCCCGTTTTCCCAACATTTCCCTTCACTACTCTGCTCCTATTGATTGTAGCGTGATGAAAAGTATACTGTAACCTGTCCAGGAGTATGAAGAATAATTGTACCAAGTTTCGTTAAAATCCGTCGAGTAGTTTTTGTTTCTATAAGGAACATACAGACAGACAGACAGACAGACAAAAATTTAACTGATTGCATTTTTGGCATCAGTATCGATCACTAATCACCCCCTGATAGTTATTTTGAAAATATATTTCATGTACAGAATTGACCTCTCTACAGATTTATTATAAGTATAGATATTGTATGAAAATATTCAGTTATGTTAAAAAAAATACTCAAATATAGTCAACACGAAATATGCCAAGATTATTACAACGAGACATTTATTCCATCCGAAAAATTGCGCCGTAACTGTCACAATATTTATCGTAACTGTCCTCCCTATCCGCTTAAGGATTCTTGTAAAGAGTCAAATAAAGGCGTCATAAACACCAACTAAGTCCATTTACTTGCGCAAAAAGAAGTTTTTGATAAAAGTTTCACAATAAAACTAGCCTCTTCCATTTCAGAGCACGTCTGAGCGAAGGCTGCCCTTTCACCGAACCCCACGCACTGCAGGGATGGTCTCGTTGATAATTCAACTGCGTACGGACCTGGCATTATTTGACCCTGGCCTGGGAATTCACTTTCTATGGCAGTGTAACGTAGGCAAATCTACTTTACGACTTTTAGATAAAGTGAAGAAGTAGTGGAGGGATTCATTTGCATTCGCTTCGGATTCAGGAATCGTGTATATGCCATTGTGGCGGTAGTTGCTTCTGTGATCGTTTTATATGGTAGGAGAGTGCCTAGATTTCGTTATTAGCCTGTCTAAACTTTCTTTGTAGTATTTTATCCAGCGATTGTCGTAGAGTAGTACAAACACTGAATGTTCCGTATTTTTTTCTATCACAAACCTGCTAAATGTTCATGATACATATAGTTTTCGAACGTAGTAATATTTTAATTTTCTATAATGTTCCATTTTACTCACTGAATTAAATTGGCTAATTGCAGTTTACGAAACTTATTGGCTTCTTAGAATATGGTTAACCCTTAAGGGATTGCGGGCGCGATTGTATCTTTGCTTGATACTGTCCTGATATCATAATCGAATACTGTCTACATGCATTCAATGGCACAAAAATCCTTCAGTTGCACTCTGCCGGTACGTGCAATATGACACGGGACGTGCATTACGTCGCACATAGTTACCACTAAAAGGATCGGTCTCGCGTCAGCGGCGACGAGCCGAGATCTTAATGGACCGTTAGTGGCGCGGTCGAAGTCGCATTCGACACTTAAGTGCCGAATGAAGCGTTTATAAAAATGTATTGCCGTTAAATTAACATTTACGTACTATACTTGCTGTTTATAAAAAATCCAGGCACCTGAGCTTTACAAGTTTAAGGTAGAGTAATTCCGGGGTGGTTTCGGTGGATTCTAGAATGTGCTGGCATTCTTTCAGCGTAGGAGCTTTGACTCGGAGCCATTACGCAATTATTGGGACCATCACATACATATTATCCGGTAAATAAACATCATATGAATGATAAGGTATGTCTTACCTTTTTTTTTAGAAGATGTCATCTGGTATTTTGCATAAAAACACGAGTAATATTTTTGATTTGAGAAAGTATTAAAATTTTGATAATATATTAGAAGTAAGAACAAATGATATTGTGGTCTATCATCTTCCTAATAAACGCTGCAAAACTTATTCATTCCTTCAGAATGTGATCTGACAGATTGATTTAATGTGGCTATTGGCTTTATTTGGACGAAACCTCTTTTTTAACACATAAGGTTGTTGAAATGTTTTAGCTAACACAAATCACACATTCCAGCCACAATGTCACAATGGCACTGACATAACATTGTGATACAGCAGCTATTTCGATTTGCGGCCAATATCTCACGAAATCACGGCCGCAGCGCGCTGTGCCGTGCGGAATGGCGCGCGCGATACATTATAAATGCGAATGAAATAAACAGCGAGCTATGCTGTTTAAATTTTATTTATTTGATTTAAATAATTATCTAAGCCCAAAAGTAAGTATTGAAAAGTAATATTTAGGAATTATATAAAATGACGGATTATATAAATTTCCGTTAACTCAAATAAAAAATAATTAAATAAAATGGATTGCTGTTAGTTGGTCACGACAGTCGACTAGTGGGAATAAATAATGTTTACTTTGTTGTACACAAATTAAAACTGAAAGGTATAAGTTTTACAAACGGTACTGTACTTTAGAAGCATCCCAAGGATGCCGAAATGGGAAGATGCCGAAATGAAACTAAACCTAATATTGGTGTGTCAGTCTGGAGAATGTAATTATTTATTTATAATACGACATTGCGAGGCATTCTGATACAGGTAGGTTAATCAAAAATAGTGCTTCAATGGCTTCAGTCATATAATTTATAATAGAATAAAGTATTTTCATTTTTAATATCAGTTGTAATATAGGTACTCTATTGGCCTATTAATTATAATCTGACTCTTTAAATTTTTATCGGTTCATCATCTTCCTAGCGTTTTGTTCCGTGCTTAGACGGGTCCGCTAAGATTTTTATCGGTTATTTATCAAATTTGTTACTACAAGCAATATACTTTTGCTGTCATAAATCAATGCATTCTTCAGCAATGCCCCGTGCAATGTAAATGCCATTTCGATTTGCGGCCGCTATGGAATCGCAGTCCTGCACTAGTTATGCGCAGAAGCGGAATAGTCCAGCGCGGTCGCGCGGCACATACTAAATGAGACAAATTGCACGCGCCGCGCTATTTTAATTAATACAATTTTAAAACATTTTTATTTATTTGCTTCCATATTAGTCTGGGACTGGAAAGGAATATGCCAACTGTATTCCTTGCATAGCACGTAAAAGGAAACTAATAGTGTACTGGTATTAGGTTTCTGATTGAGTAGGCGATCTAGCCACTACTTGGCTTTGCCTTTTCACAAGTTCACAAATTTCCATCTAACCCAGCTCAATTCTATTCCTAGCTAAAAGTGGTTTAAAAAAAAAATTGCTCCTTGCTCTTTTACACGTTGGGATACTGCGGGCGTGAATGCGTGATGATATGTTATTTATTCTTTCGTGTTGTTTATTCTAGAATACTCATCATTCCCTTAATATTGTGTTCCGTACCTAATCGGAGGACATAATGCTATGATGATGAGATGATGTTAAAACCCGTTTCTATCTGTAGCCAGTCCACGGCCAGGTGGCTGTATGCATAATAATTGTTCCTCTGGGATATCGTAAAACGTTAGCATCGGGCTCAATTAATTAATATCGATTTACAGGAGTTAGAGATAATCTTCCTCTAATCCTAATCTCTAACCTGTGCAAGTAAATGGATTACTGAGTCTACATACTAAAGAGGTATTTGTGAAAAACTATATTTATAAAAATAATTAGTCATCATCATCTTCCTAGCGTTATGTCCCGTGTTTAGACGGGGTCCACTTAGACCATGATCCAGGATTTAGCGAGTCTGGTAATTACATTGAAGCGACTGCCGATCTGACCTTCGTAACCCTAAGATAGGGGAACCAGACAAATTTTGGATCATGGTTCCAAATCCAAAGTGGTTTAAATTTGCAGGTTTCATCACGATGTTTTCCCTCACCGCCGAGCTAATGGTATGAATACGTACATAGATTTGAAAAATCCAGAGGTACGTGCTGGGTTTGAACCCGCACTCCTCGGTTAAGAGGCGCGTGGCCTTACCATTGAGCTACCACCGCTTATAAAAAGAATTAGTGCCAGCTATTAAAAGTGGTGTAGAAAGTAAGATTCTGTCGTTGTATATGTTACTAGCTGTGCCCGCGGTTCCACCTGCGTTTATGGTTAATGTTATATATCATATAGCCTTCTTCGTTAAAGAACTAAACACAAAAAAAAAACACAATTTGGACCAGTAGCTCCTGAGATTAGCGCGTTCAAGCAAACAAACAAACAAACTCTTTAACTTTATAGATGTAGGTGCGATTGCTAATTATTGAACATTTATTTGTACATAATATGACGCCTATAATCCCCGAAGAGGTAGTCAGAGTCAAAGAGGCAGCAGGCCCCCTCAATCACACTCAGCCAAAAATAAAACTGGGCTGGGTTGGAAAATTAAATTAAATTAAAATTTATCTGTTATTTATTTAGTTACTAGTAAATATGGGAAGCCAAGTGTGGCGGAGGGAGGAATTAATTTGGGAATGACATTAAATAGAAGTGTTCTTAAATAGATAAAAATAAATCTGGTTCCGAAGGAAGTTGTTAAAGCACGGCTTTGCTTAAGTACCAGACTGTGACATATACTCAACAGCAACAATTAGGTGCGGTAATTTAACCTACGCCCCTTGCATTCGTCAAAATCTAAACCGCTGCACCAATATAGTTGTCTATAACATCAATAAGCACTACAAAGCATAGTTTATCTATACTAATATCTGACTGGCTCGATGGCGCATTCGGTAGTGACCCTGCCCCATGCGCCTAGAGTTGTGGGTTCGATCCCCAACCAGGATAAACATTCGTGTGATGAATACTTGCGTTTGCTCTGTGTCTCGGTGTTAATATCCGATATTTAAGTATATATCTGTAATACCACTGTTGATTCCGATATTCGTAACACAAGTGCTTAAGCTACTTACCTCGGAGTCAGATCAATGTATGTGATGTAGTCTGATATTTATTTATTTATTTATAATATTATAAAGCTGAAGTTTGTTTGTTTGTTTGCTTGAACGCGCTAATCTCAAGAACTACTGGTCCTATTTGAAAAATTCTTTCAGTGTCAGATAGCCCATTTATCGAAAAAGGCTATAAAACATTAACGATAATACGGTTAAACCGCGGGCACAGCTAGTGTATAATATTTCTGTTACAGGTATCATCCAACGGTTCTCATTAAAATACCCTAAAGCCAGAATAAGTCCTCCATTATTTCAGACACAGAGAATCCTACTTAACATTACATGGCAATTTCACTACAGAATTTATTGTGTAGATAAAACGAATTAACATAATTATATTCATTTATTTTCTCAAGGTTAAAATAATTATAAAAATTTAAGACTGGATGGACTTCTCCTGCCTGATACTAAAAATGGACATGAAATAATGTAAGTACCTACTTGAATTTGCTATGCAAGTATACTCCGTCCGGTCCCAAAGTATGGACTATAGTCATAACAAATTCCAGGCTCCGAAAATCCTTTGGATATTGAGACTGAGCTACCTTACCTTCTATAATAATTAATTAATCAACACATCCATTAAGAGAAATAATATTCAGCTCTAAATATGTGCGACTAGTCAAACTAATACGCTAATGCGAACATAATGCTGCAGCCACTGAATACTGATCAGACAAACATGGTTCCCTTGGGTACTTTGTAAAAAGAGTCGGTAAAGTGTGAGCGAGATTTCTGCGCTGGGGTTCCGTATTTGGGATAATGAATTAAAAATGGAGTAGTTACTCCACTTGTCTCTATTGCTGTGACTGTTAATAATAGAAAACTTTTTATTTACAGACAGATAAACGAATCGTCACAGAGTAATCCATTCTGCAGCCACAAGTGGTTCCGAAATAACACTGTCAGGATAAGCATGATACGAGTAATGTAGCCTAAAGGTACAAGGGTTTAGCTAGGTAGTTTTGTGTCCGTTTTTTGCACTTCATTTATAGACTTGTTTAGTTTGCATTGTGTTACAGACCCCAAGAAAACCAGCACATCTTTTGTAGGCGAAAGATTAATGAATATAGATGAGGGCAAGTGTATTTTATCGGCAGCCCGCTCCGTCCGGCCCGTAACGAAGTCCGAGTAGTTGACGGGCCCGCTCACGTGCGCAGGAGTTAATCAACTTCCGAGGTGCGCATTAGCGCTGTAATGTAATTTATTGCTGCTTCCATTGAGCAGATTGAGGGTTGATTGTTTTGGCTAATAAGGTTTCTGTAGTTGCACAATCGGGATGAGTAAGTGGTGGGATTGTTAGGGAGTGGGCGTACTTTTTTTGGATAATTAGGTAAGATTTATTTTTCGGGCAATAAAAATTCTTAAAACTGTGAACACCACCCGGACGTTGAATATGATGAAACATACTTATAGATGAAAATTATTCTTGTTAATTTATCAATTTACTAAAGAACCCAAAACAGAACCAAAATTTGTCCAAACACAGATGAGCAAATTCAATTCAAATAATAATAACTTTATTTCCAAAAAGGGTAAGTACATGTTTTAACTTATTATAATGACCACTGCACTGCACAGCTTGTATCGCAGCCGCCAGGTAATACAAAGCATGAATAATAATATAAGAGCATCCTTCTGAAAAGTCCTGAACTATACAGAACAGAGAAAACTGTCTTCAGAATCACCGCAACGAAACAACGAAATAAGTGCAAAAAAATATAGCAACAAAGTCAACGATAAAGAATGCAAAACGGAGATTCATGAGAAAGTGACTTTTCTAATGAAAGCCCAAAGTGGATTCTTTTCAATTATTTAAAGGGAGCTGGCGAAACACGGAGAACAGATTCGCTTTATTTTTCAGCTCTGCAAATTTCCTTTAATTCCGTTTTCTCATCCTTCTTGAAAATAATGACACTGAAAAATGTTTTGAACACATTGAACTAATATAAGCTTTTGATGTGTCTTATGAGTTGTTAACATGCATGTTAATTTATTAAACACTGCCTTTATTATACTTTATGTTAATTTCATAATAGAATCATAAGTACAAAAGCTTTGTATGTTGAAGCTTCTTCACTTTATCAGTTTTATCATAGAAAAGTTAGCAAGTACTAGCTTTATACGTAGAGTGTTTTACTATTTTAAGTGTTATCACTATAGAGACAAATAATATAATGAAGTTATGTATTTTAAATAAATACATACAAGTGACAAGTGGCTAGCTCGTCGCCTACTCAGTCACATACCAAAAGCCCGTAAACCATTAGTCGCCTCTTACGACATGCTAGGCAAGAACCCCAATTGGCACATTCTGTTTTTTTGTCCCAGATAAACATGGGCCAAGTCCCAGACCAACATGGGTAATTTATATTTTAAATTATTAAATTATTATTATTTTTCCGTCTAACCCTGTCTGCCGCCCCTTTAACTCTGCCTACCCCTACGGGGATTATGGGCGTAATGTTATGTATGTATGTATTATTTAGCCTGGGTTGTCGGTCCTGTTTTTTTTTTCTAATTAATTACAACGTGTTTAAACAAACATTAAAAAACTTTGTGTTTTATTATCTTGTAGTTATTGCAGTATGATATTAGACATGCATATATAACTGCTACTAAAAATGTATATATTGAAATATATATCTACAGATATGTAGAACATAATTCATACAATTGAAAATTTTATAGCACCACCATTCTCCATTTACGTAATATGTCGTTTAATAAATCATTCATTGGTTTATAAAACCTGCATGAAGTAGTCCTTACTTAAAAAAACAACATAAATCCGTGGCTACCAAGCTCGGCCCTTAGGTAGTAAATCTCTCGCCAGACGTTTGTCTTCCTAACAATGGAAATTCCGTGAATATTCCTGAATTAGAACAAATATGGTTCCAGGTGGACGGGCGGGTTCCACTTCCTTCCCCATTAACTTCACAGTGAACTTTGTTTTCAAGTCTTTTAAACTAGTTAGGAAGCGAGTCTTTTGGAGAAGTGTCCACAAGAAAACTACTAAGTATTGGTTTTATTCGACGTAAAAATTGTCAGAGCAAACTTAGACGTACTCCTTAAGTTATTCAGAAAGTGCATTATCAAAGTCTGCAAATGTAGTCTAGAAAAATAAAAGTCTATTTTCTCGTTCCAATGTTGAGGTACTTCATTTGAATACTTTGTTTAAATGATAGTTAACATTTACTAACTTAAACAGATACGATTACAAAATTAGTTGTATGGTTGTCATTGTCCGAAACAGCACGAAACCATTTTTATGATATTACTAGCATCTGCTTGTGGCGTTGCTCGCGAGGTACATCAATGAAATATAGCTTATGTGTTGTTCTAATGTTTAAGCTATACTATTGTTAAGATTCATTAAAATCCATGCAGCACTTTTTGCGTGAAAGAGTAACAAACATCCATACATCCACACAAACTTTCGCGTTTATAATATTAGTAAGATTAGGTTATAATTTCTTTTGGACAACTTTTATTCCCAAAAAACGTGCATTAAATGATAACAGGAAAAATAAATATATCTATTAGATGTCTTTTAAAAAAGCGTCTGCTGTGGGTACCATATGACTGCCCATTTTCCATTTGGTAAGGAAAAATAATTTTATCATATGGCATAGTACAGTATGTAATTGAGTTACAGAGATTATATTTATCTATTAGATGTCTTTTAAAAAAGCGTCTGCTGTGGGTACCACATGACTGCCCATTTTCCATTTGGTAAGGGAAAATAATTTTATCATATGGCATAGTACAGTATGTAATTGAGTTACAGAGATTATATTTTTGTATGTCAAACCAAAATTTTCATTATTGTTCCATAATACAACAGTGGTACTTCTAAATACCTAATTGTTCCGGTCATTCAGGCATCCGGGTACCATTATTCTATTAAGTACCTACCAGCTTCTTAAACGTCAAGAGAGCTCCCTGAACTGGGACTGTCCGTGTCTCAGTCCGCCTGGAGAATGTCCAACTGTACCAATTAGTGTCCGCGCGTCGAGTTGGCGGACTGGCGGACTTAACTATACATTTATTGCGTTTTACAGCACCTTTATTGTAGTTTCCTTTTGTTACAGTATTGTTTCTTTTCAATTAGGCTTCTCACTTGCCTTCTAGCTAGTTTTAATGTTTAGTCCACTTAGTCTTTGATTTTTTTTTAATATAACACTACATGATATATCTACTTACATTGATCTGACTCCGAGGTTAGTAGCTTAAGCACTTGTGTTACGGATATCAGAATCAACAGTGGTATTACAAATATATACTTAAATATTGTATATTTACACACAGATACAGAACAAATACAAGTATTCATCATACGAATATTTGTCCGCCGGAGATCGAACCCAAACTCTTAGTGCATAAGCTCGATGGCGCATTTGGTAGTGACCCTGTTACTATTGAATGCGACTAGTGAAGCGGTTATTCACATTAAGAAGACTGATATTAGTTTTTACAACTTCTATGACGACAAAACAGACATATAAATTGGAATATGACTTAGGCAATACGCTTATGTAATCTTAATGTTTACGTTTTTTTGTTACGTACAATGTTTACTTTTCACCAAACAGTAGTTTTATTTGTTATTCGTTTATCTGCCACTGCTTGCATTTCTAAGCTGCCTTTAATTATGTTTATGCCAAAGAGTTGTCTAATATACTCGTAAAGGCATGAAAGGCTTGATAAATTAGTACTCTGTGGTCATTTAGGTAATTGATCAAATACAGGCCATTTTCCCCCTCTAAGTACTGATTCTTCGTTCTCGTCGGTTTGGAGCGAATCCAACTGAACCAATTAGCGTCGCTTGGGCGCATGAGCGTGGTTAATTTTTGTTGCGCTTTACAATTACTTTAATGAACTCCAAATTTGTTGGCCTTTGAGCTAAACGTATTAAGGCATAGCTTCTGGGCCTAATTTAAACAATTGGTTGCACTGTACCTATTGTCTTTTTCTAGCTAAAAATGCACATTGTTAAGCGCAGAATGTGTTATTTATTTTCAAGATTCCTATTTGTGGCATATACTGGTAAAATATTATATTTTGTGTTTTTTTTATGTCTTTTTTTTATAAATTATTACGTTCTAATACGAAGTTTATACGAGTTATAGTGATATCGTGACAAATAAAGAAATAAAATGTGTGTTTATAAACATTAGGCGACATTTTATTACAATTTTCATGACAAAATTTTGTTGGTATATTCAAATGTCACGCTATTCTAAAATGACATGAAAATATGTAAAGGCGTATGCTAAATGTCGCTGTGTAAAGGTTAAACCTTTTTATAATGATGAGTAATTGGATAGACACGATTGTCGCACCCTGCCCTCATTATCCAGAGAGAAGGTTAGAGTGACCTTGGGAGGTGACGCTTTTACAACACGCGATGCGTTGTAAAATAATAAAGTATATTATAGTATAGTAATAAAGTGCAGTCTCCGTCACGAGAAGCCGTAATTCATGATGAGCTCGATGGCTTATTCGGTAGTACGCCTGTCCTATGCTGTGAGTTCGATCCCTAGCCAGGTCAAACATTCGTGATTTCCGTAACACTACTTAGCTCGGAGTTATTTAAATATTTAGGTATTTTTAAATAACATCTCTATGAGGTCGAGTAGGTATGCCTGGTACATACGGATTGCAGTCTGGAGATACGCAGGATAGGGTGAGTTAGGCGCTCGCTACCGGAGGCCAAGACTCACTTCCGGTCGCTGCGCTAACTTTGTTAGTACCAGCTATTTGCGGTATATTAAGAGCGGTGGTAGCTCAATGGAAATTACACGCATATTACATGCGAGGGTAACTGGTTCACACCCCGAACAGTTTATATGTACGTACGGATTTATACTATCTGCTCAAACGGGGGAAAAAAATTAGTGGGTTTTTCTGCACATTCAAATAACTATGGACCATGATCCAATTTGTCCTGTTCTCTATCCATTATTCCGAGTTTTTGTCAAAGCATCCAATTCCCTTTTACTCATATCGTTTACACAATACTTTACAACTTCTTCAGTCACCCTTCAGACCTAAACCATCTAGGAACATTTAAGTCTTAATGACGACTATTGACATTTAGTTACCTACTAGCTGTGCCAGCGGTGTCACCCGCGTTTATGGTTAATATTATAAAGACTATTTCCGTCATTCATGATTTCTATGTAACTTTAACCATTAAGGCTGCACACGCGCCGGAAGCTTAAAAAATTGAGTAACTTCTTTTTCCCAACATTTCCCTTCACTTCTCTGCTTCTATTAATTGTAGCGTGATGAAAAGTATACTATAACCTGCCCAGGACTATGAAGAATAATTGTACCAAGTTTCGTTAAAATCCGTCGAGTAGTTTTTGTTTCTATAAGGAACATACAGACAGACAGACAAAAATTTTACTGATTCCATTTTTGGCATCAGTATCGATCACTAATCACCCCCTGATAGTTATTTTGAAAATATATTTCATGTACAGAATTGACCTCTCTACAGATTTATTATAAGTATAGATTCTACGACCTAAGCTATGTTACCCATTTGTTCGAACTTGCTAAGTCGTATCCGCGTCGTAAACCATAAAGTGGCTGAAGGGCGTGAATTCATCTAATAGTGTCATGTTACCGAGCCATTACTCATTGCAAACATTTTCGCAAAAGGCCGTACGCGGCGTAATTTATTTGCGGTTTTATTAAAACGTGACGGGAGTGGCCTCATGGCGTGTAGTTGCGAAGAGAAATGTAATTTCCAAGTCATCCGTGAATTTTAAACAGTTGGATGGGAATTCGATTGTTTGAGAATAGGAATGTACACGTTTTATCGGCTCTATTAACGCATACTTTACAATTATATTTTTTTACTATTCATACGTAGAACCCTATCAGCTGATCAACTTTTGTATGGAAAAAAAAATATGTTACGTTATTAAGGGGTAGGCAGAGTCAAAGAGGCAACAGGCCCCTTTAACCACATTCAGCCAGAAACAAAACTGGGCTGGATTAAATGGAAAATTGTGAAAAAGTAGTGACAAGTGGCTAGCTCGTCGCCTACACAATCACATACCCGAAACCCCATATACCATTTGTCGCCTTTTACGACATGCTAGGCAAGAAACACAGTTGGCACATTATTTTTTAGTCCTCGACCAACATTGGGCTAAACTAACTTACCCTCGCATTTATAATACTAGACACGATATTCGCAATTTACCGCTAATTCTTGCCCTACAACCCCGTGAGGTGGCCGCAAAACTTCAAAATTACATCCCCCGTCACATGAATATCGATGACTTGCGAAAAGCTCCTAGGATTATTGAATAATTCATAGAGGGCTCTCGTTTGCATTCTGATCGCAATCGTCCGCAATAGGGCGGCCTACACGCACGGCCGCGGCCGGCGAAATCCCTGATACTGTAAACACGATCTATTGAATCGATTTAAAGGAATACTTTAGTAGGGTCCTCGGGGTTTGTTTCACTGGGACTGTTATTTGGTTTATCATAGCAAAAATATGATTTTCATGTTAATATTTGCATATGCTCAATAGAGCAGGGATCTCTAAAGTGGGTTTCGCGGAACCTAGGAGTTCCGTAGAATAGTTATTCGGGTTCCGGCAAAACCCTAAAAAAAAAAATTCTTACATAAATTTTAGTGTTAATTTGTATGGGGTACGATAAAATTAAAGGTGTTTGGTTGAAGTTCTATCTATCTTCTATGCTATCTTTAAAGTTTAGAAACCCCTGCAATTAAGCATTCTAATACTTGACTTTTTAAAGCCTCTTATTTTTTTTGTTTTAGTTTTTTTTCAATTACTTAAATATTTCCAAAATGATTTATTGGAATACTTTATTTATTGTAGGTTTTCTTTTCTACGATTACGGTTTTTTACAATAATAAACAGATTTTCTTATTGACGTTTAAACATGTCCTTATAGACGATGGTCTATAAAGATTAAATACATATGAATTATAAACTCTTTGGCAGTATGTTTTGAAAAAACAAGCTGATTGGCGACATTTTGTTAAACTATACGGGTGGCTTAGCTTTGAAAAAGGTAGCAAAAGCTCTGAAGCATCCTAGTAGGAGTTAGCCTTTAAACCCGTTCTTATCCGAGCCTAGGGGATTGTTACTCGTAGCTCAGGCGTCGACGCGATATAAAATATTCCTATGTACAACTTGGCTCCCGCGACGCTTACTTATTTTCTTTAACTTAATGGGTTTCGGAAAGAAATACGAAGAGCAATAAAGTATGATATAAAGTTCGACAAAGAAATCTATTCTCTGTTCTCTGGCGGGGTTTTTAACCCAAAGTTTAACAATAGTTACCTTACTTTTATTTTGTCAATAGTAATACAAGCTCGATCCCATCAACTAAGAATTATTTTCTAGGTCTTTGGAATTTTGGTGATTCTCCTCAAATTGGAAATCGTTAAGAAACACTTTTGATTTATAAGCACCAAACTACATTTGCTTCATAATAAGTTGGCAAGTGTGGAGCTGATTTTGGAGGAGTGTGTTGTAAATAAAAAGGCACTGGTTCAAACTTGCGTAGCGCCCTTAAAAAATGTTAAGTTGGTTCATATCAATAGCTCGACAGCCAGGAGTTCCATTAGAAGATATTGGTGTATTTATTAAATTATAGATGTAATAATTTAAATCTATAATTTAATAAATACACCAATTAATTTTGAGGTTATGGTAAGGTGTGTTTCTAAAGTTTATTACATTACTACGATATATGAAATTATAATACTGAATTTCACGCTAACGGCTTATAAAGCCTACACGCGGCGAATCTACGTACTTAAATATTTTACTAAATAAGCTTTGATTTAAACAGTTGAAACATTTATGGAACATAATAATATCAATATACTGCCATTGTACTTTACATTTACTTTATATTCGTTTTTATACATTTCAAGACTAAATAATAGATTTAGTGAAAACCTACGCGCATACATACTTACGTAAAGTATGTTTAATGTATGAAAACATGATTTTTTCAGTCGCAGCTTTAAATAAATGTGATTGATTAATTACTATTTTTCGTCATGCGATGCACTTTAAGTAAGGTTTATTATACAAATCAAGTTATATTTAGCCAAAAAGAGCATGCAGAAGGAAAAATACGTATAAAATAAACAAATTGAGACTAACTAGACGAGACGTGACCTGCCTTAATGATTGCGATTTAAAACTGGGAGCTACAGTGTGACGTCACTTAGCTTCCAAAGCTTGTACATAGAGCAGTTACCCTACTTATATTAAAACGGTAGTTGCATAATGAAACGTTGTCTCATGTTGGTCTGAAACTCAAAAATAATGTACCATCTGTGTTTCTTGCCTAGCCTGTCGTAGGTTTATAGCAATGACTAATGGTGGATCATACTACGTGGAAACTACTGGATTCATGATTACGTATCCAGTAGTTTCCGTTTCCGTTTCACTTGTTACTGCTTTTTCAAAATTTTCCATCTTATCGGAACTCAATTTTATTTCTGGCTGAAGGCGGTTTGAGGAAAATATCGCTCTTTGGGCTCTACTGTTTGCATAATAAATCGAACTAAACTCACGCCACGTGGGGTAGGCAGCGAGAGCAGAGCGCCATATGACAAGGTTGTTTGACATCTTAATCGCTTCTTGTGACATTCATAATTCGTTTCATACATGGTCTACGGTTAATACGGTTCCTCGCATCACTTTCTGTCAACATATGACCAATTTGACCGTGTTACGTGAGTCGATCTCTTCTGCGATACCTGCACCCTTAATAGAACAAGTTTAAGTATACGGTGCTTCAAGTAAAGACCCTCAGGGGCCTATGCTCAGGTACAAGGCTTCTTCTCCTTCAACTCTGGCCTCAGTACAAAAAAGTAAAGAAATACAAATAATATATATCTAATGAACTACAACAGCACATACAAAGATGGTCCGTTTTTAAGAAAAATAGCAATAGGCAATGGGTCGCCGCCGGTCAACATATATTGAGAACCCCTGGTATAAAGTCAGATTTGCACCTAAGCATCAGATTCAGATCATCGTATCTTCTACTAGCACCTACTAAAAGTCCCGTTTAGTGATCATAAGGCGTTATGAACTTTTATATTAGACTAGGAGCCGAGATTGCCGCTCGTAACGGAATTTATACACGGTTCCGTGGTCAAATATCAGGCGTTCTAGGTAATCTATGTTGCAGTTGAATCGTAAAATCCACAGTACGGCATTAGGTAAGATTTCCATTTTAAGGAATAAAAATAACAATGTAAATCACATTCATGTACACATGTCACAGTCACATTAATGTAAACTGATTTTACCATTATTACAATTGCAGATAGATATTCTTCTGTTTCTTTTTATTGTTATAAAAGATTTGTCTTAAAAGCTTTCTAGTCATGCTTATACAGTCAAAGACGCTATCAAGTCAAAATTTGCAAATTGTAGGTCCTTTGATAATCGTGAATCCAACTCGAGCGTCAAGGGACATCAAATTTGGCCTGTGTTAGGAAGAGTAGGTATTCTAAAATTCTGACCTTTATTAGAATTCGTTCAATTTCAGGGATAGAGACAATAACGCTCCAAGATATATGTAGTTGGTTATGTGGGAATACAATTAATTATATTCGCAAAAAATTACTTTACGGCACACCTTACCCATAATTATCTCTCTTCTTGGTAACCATAAGTTTGAGAAAATATTTTGATGTTACTTCGAATTAATTTGTGATTCGATCGGATGTTACGAGAACAAAAGTTTTTGTATATTTATTTTATGTATTACGTTTCAAACTACCGAATTAGGACAAATAATATAATGATTACATCCGTACCCAAACTATTTCTCTCGTCTTTATGTTGATTAGATTAAAAATCATCCAAATTAATCTTAAAATTTTGATTTCTTATTTGCTAGTGTATTACTGAATGATCGCTAATACATAGTATTGTGTATTTTGTCAAACAGCTAGGCACATTGTTAAGTGACGAATGAAACAACTGAACGAACAGCAGCACACATTGGAAACTTTTAGAAACTATCCATTGCCATACCGCATTTATCATCATAGCAATAAGCTATATTTTGGCCTGACATATATGTGCGACGCGTCTGCAGCGGGTATAAAATCTGTGCTACGAGCGATATAACATTTTTCTACTGGAAATTGCGAAGGAACATCGGATGACAGATTTGCAGTCCCCACCGATTGGCTATGCTGTATGAAATATGTGAAGCAGTATGTACACTCGTGGACAGTAAGTATGGCATAGATTTCAATAAGGTTTTTCTGTCAAATACTTTTTTCGAAGAAAAGATCGATAATTAAAGGCGAGATAAACATGATGATGTAAGGAGTCATAAAAACCGTAGAGCTTGTATGAAAAGGATTATGAATGTTGAAGAGGCGAGTGAGGTGTTTAAGGATTGTGCCATATGGCGTTCGGTTCTCTCTGCCTACGTCGCTAGAGAACTGGCGTGAAGTTTAGTTAGTTAGTTAGTTAGAGATAAACGTTCACATGCTACGATCAATAATGGTAAAATCAATGGAAATGTTATATATAATATACCTTATCATAAGTATACTTAAAAGAGTATCTATAATCTTTAATTTTATTCCAATATCTATCAAACTTAAAAGTATCGTGATTTATTGCGGTTACTGTTTTAAAAGTTAAAAAAAGTACAATTAAGAGCTGCAATTTAGGCCTTCTAAAATTTGAACGACTACAATTTTCCGTTCCGCATCCAACCGGAGCGGTTGGTTCGCGCGTCTTTAAACCACGAAGAATTGTACGATATTTTAATTTCCGGTTTCGGCGTGACACAATTGCTTACTTTGACTGAAAAGTCTAACCTCAAGTGCATGAATATCACATGAATATAATTTAAATAAAATAAAATTGATATTTACGTTATATACAATAAGAAAGATGGACTTAAATATTAATATAATGTAAAGTATTTAAAGTTTCAAAGACACATAACATAAAATGCAAATAAGAGACGGTATAATACAGTATATATATAGACTTTGTAATAAGAATATTTACAATTAAATAATTAATTGTGATTAATAAATAAATGTTCATCAAATTTCATAGCAAAACCGCGAAAATGTTCGTCAACAATGTCACTGTCACGATGAGTAATGTTGCAGACCTGATGGTAATTAATACGAATAAGCAACGATTAAATCCATTTACGTCATTTGTGACAAACGATGATGATATTTTTTATATTGGTTAAGTGATTGTGATCGTGAGCAAATTGAGGGAAAACGTTATAATTTCCTTTCTAGCGTTATATTCCGTTTTAGAAACGGTATGTTTACCAAAAAGGTACTATTAGGTGACGATCGTATATCATTTAGTTGTATTTACACGCGACCCTAATGCGAGAGAAGTTGATTAATTTGATTAAGGTCGCAACCCGGTGTACGTACTAGTTAAATTAAAATATTTATGCACACACGGGTTTATTGGATGATTCCATTAACAAAAAAAACCTTAGACTTTTTATGGGTCCGAAGAAACATTTCGCGTGCGCGATGTAAGATACATACAGTGCCATCTATGCCAACAATGTTTCGGAACTATATTTACTATGGTACTGTACAAATTTCATTTATTATCTGGACCATAAACTACGCCGTGTATTCATCACAAAAAGGTTATCTATCACCCAATTTGCTGAATCCTGGATCATGGTCCAAAGAGACCGCGACCTGGAGCGGGTTTTAAAGCGAAGACGATGATGTAGCTCTTGCTGCCGCTTATCTTGTTAGACACTTCACCACAATTTATCGTACTCCTAGTGTAACGGATTACATAGGACCGATGGCAATCTTTAGTTTTATAACTACGCTAGCTTATTTAGGGATTAACCCTTGTTAGGAACGGGACAAAGTCCAATAAAGATTAGTATCTAGGTTTGCCTTTCAACTGTTCGCGGTATTTAGAGGTTATAGTGGTACTTACTTATGTGATATCATCTAATTGGCGCTTTTAGTGGTAATTTCTGTTGACTACTTTTATATATGCAAAAGTATTCAAGTAGGTACTCAGTTTAAAATATACGTTACAATTCAGAACGAAAACGTGAATCACTACACATTCTATACAATGGTATACACTCACAAATAACATTCACAAAAAACAAAAACATTCATAAAAGTAGCCTAAGATGCGCACACAACATTCGCTTACTTAAAGTTAGGACAAATTTTGGTAAGAAAAGTATAATGTTTGAGGGAGCAAAATTGTATAACGCACTACCTTACATTGCGTGAATTTAAATCCGTATTAAAGAAATGAAAAGTCACATTTTAAAGAAATGAAAATCTTAATTAAAATTTAATGTTTAACATGATGGACGCGCCTTTACTATGTTTGCTTTGGTTTCTACCCAAATCATATACTTTTAATTAAACTACCCACTTCTTTTGTGTTGCTTTGTACGAGTCAAATATTTATTAAGGAGATACAGAATTTTATCTTTGTAATTTTGTTATTTCTCGTAAGTGATTTGTAATCTTTAGAGGAATAAGTAAAGATCTTAAATCTTAAATAATAACACCAAAAGAAATCTTTATTGATACTAAAAAATTAAAAGACTTAGAGTTATGTACCCTTGGTCGTCGCACTATTCTATCACTGCTCGATTTCTCTCGTGCCTTTGATTGCATTAGTGTGGAGCTTCTCTTGGCTAAGTTAGAGTACTATGGCTTGAGTGATCTGTCTATGAAGTGGTTTGACTCATATCATAACCGTATGCAAACTGTAAGACTGGTCGGTGACGACGGCAGATACAGCTACTCAGATAAAGAACTAGTAACACGGGGTGTGCCACAGGGTTCCATTCTCGGGCCACTTCTATTCATTCTCTACAGTGCCGATTTAGTCAGGGTTATCAAACATTGCAAATTTCATCTTTATGCTGACGATGTTCAAATGTATATTTCAGATACACCGGATAAAATACCATTTGCAATTGAAAAAATTAATGAAGATCTCAGCAGAATTGCGGAATGGTCTAGCAACAATGCTCTTCTTCTGAACCCGATCAAGTCCAAATTTTTAGTTGTTGGATCGCCGTTTCAGGTTCGAAATATACTCGAAACGAACCCAGTGGTTCGTATCTTAGGTGAGACCGTGGAGCGCGTGGATGAAGCACGGAACCTGGGCGTTATTTTCGATAGTCACTTGCGTTTCGAGTCCCATATATTAGGTCTGGTTCAGAGTTGCATGTATCGTCTTAGCGTATTATACAAAATACGTAATCTTCTGACCACTAAATCGCGTGTAATACTTTGTGGGAGCCTGATTCTATCTAGGCTCAATTATGGTGACATCGTGTTTGGCCCACGGTTGCTGTCGAGAACAAAAAGATTATTGCAACGTGTGCAGAATGCCTGTTGCAGATTTTGTTATACAATACCGCCTCGCAGCCATATCACACCTTACTTGAATGAAGCTTCTATGCTCAAAATCGAAGCCAGAACCCAACTACATCTAGCGTGCCTCCTGTTTGACGTGTTGAAATTCAAAGAACCGGACTATCTCTTCCAGAAAATTAATTTCTCACCATTCCATGAGCGATATGGTACCAGAAGCATCCGCTCACACTTGGCTACTGGTAAACACCGCTCTGTAGCCTTCAGGGGCAGCTTCCGTTTCAGTGCAACGAAATGTTGGAATGACTCCACCTCCGTTAAGAAAAGTATCTTCCAAATTCACTTTCAAAAATAAATTAAAACACCACCTACTTGAAGTACATAAATTATACATTCCGAAGTCGTTCGCTGAATTTCGGTTGTTGTCCCTCACTGATTGAACATGTATCGGTCTCTCGTCTGTAATTACTATTATTATTTTCAATTATTTTCTCCTGTTCTTCTTGTCTTCCTATGTTTTTCGTATGTATGATTATTTATTTGTTTATTATTTGCACTCTCACTATATAGTATTATTATTAATTTATTTAATTTAACCCCTCTTACACTAACCAGCCTATATTATGATTCCTTTCATTTATTTTAACTTTTATTTGTGTACCCGCGCAGCCTCTGGGTGACGGCTGAAAACCAGTGTTTTCGCCTTAGGCGGATGCCTACACTGAGCCATGACCCAATTCTTTCTGCAGAAGAGATGCATTTTTTTTTTAAATTGTATTATTTATTTGTTTGCTTATTTTTTTTGTATTAATTGGTTTTATTTTTGTTTATAATTTTTGTGTGTAATGTGAATGTAATGTCAAATATGTGTGTTTGTTGTTTTAAAGAATAAACATCTATCTATCTATCTACCCAATTGCTATGTCGGACAATATTCTTATTTTGTACGAACTTATTAGAACCACTCGGGTTAACATCTATTGGATCATTTTGCTTCAGACACATACTAGGTGTCTTACTTGATTGGTGCCTTAAACTTCAAGATGACCAAAATGACGTGATTAAAGTATATAGGAAAAGTTGTACATAAAAGTGTGTAGTGAATCACTTTAACATCGGAGTGTTAAGGCCTCTCACATCATAGCAATAAAGTGCAATTTACCTTGAACAAGTGCTCTGGAGCGCAAGGGTAAAACGGGGAGTGTGCCAGTAATGTCACCGTTCCCGATTTCACTGTCATGAAACTTTGCAACTTTACTTTTTGTTGCTGTCAGTACGTCCGCGCCAGCGCAATACGTTATAATCATTTAGCGGTGCTTTTAGCGTCCACAGTGCATCCGCAGTGCATATGTTGCGCCTATTATTGTTGCGAAGTTTGGTGCTACCACGGATCAAATATTAAGTGGAAGTTTTTAGTGAGCGTGGCATGCGTAGACTGCTTGTGTTAAAATGTACACCTTGTTTCTATTGATATAAGGTTATAATTGCTCTAATAGAAATACGACGCCATATATTGACGACGAAAAAAAATTCGAGGTATAGTAAATTGAACCGTTTTTAAAAAGGTTGAAGGTACGTTTTCTCATGTAGAACTAATGATATAAGCTGCTATTGACTAAAATAAGAATGGCCAATCCTGCTCATCACTTATCTGTAGGGTAGTATGTAATTAGTGGCGTATTTGTGTGAGTTTGGCTTCATCAGTTCTCATACTAATTTTGTGACATGCCGCTTCTACTGGTTTTTTTTTTGTTCTGTGGGCGGCACGCACTAAAGTTCGGATTTTACGCGAACATTTTAGTTAAACGTGCTGAAGTTCAAAATAGTTTCCCGTCGAACTAAATGCTCAAACTATTGTTGAACGTTGTTAGCTCGTTATTAGGCAAGAACAAAGTTGCTTTAGTTGCTAGATATAATTGGTGCTTATGTGATCATACTCCGTGTACTCCCGACATCTTTTTTCTTTGTTATTTCGTTTAATATTTAATATTCACTTGCTTCAAGAACCAAAATCCTTTGCCTAAAGTAGTGATGAAGGCCTAAAAAGGTTAAACACATTTTTTACTTTTTTACCTCATTCATGCGCTGTATACCACATATATATATTGGGTAATGTGTCCAATTTTGAAGTAATTCAACTCTGAGTAATCTATACTAATACGTGAAGAGTTTGTTTGTTTAGGTACTTGAACGTGCTTATCTCAGGAACAGTAGTTCCTGCGTTCTGCAGGGGCGGCTCCGAATACTTCTGAGGTATCCTTTCGTGTGAGGCGACTAAAAGGGCCTTTGGGGTCGTGGGAGCTAGCGAGGGAGCCTTCTAGCACTCAATCGTCCCCGAGGAGGACGACAACTCGTGTCATACTCTGTCGGTTAGGATACGGGTCACACAGCTGGCTATCTGCATTGTCGTACACACTAGATGTTTGGGGGAGAATCCAACTCCTTCGAGATGGGTCGCAAGGCGGCGGCGCGCTCTGCGTAGACTTTTCGAGCGAATCCCGGCAGTGAGGACCCCGATAGTTTTGCGTTCAGCGCCCAAACAATGGCCGCCGTGAGGTTTAGTCGATAGGGCAACTGGTGTTGCCAGCAAAGTTTCGAGCCCGACACACCCTTGTAGGCTCTTACTCAGGTCTACCTAGACGGTGCGTAAAGAAGTTCCTCACGTCTAAATATAAAAAAAAGAAACAGTAGTTCCTGAGATAAGCGCAATATAATTTATTTTTGTGTTGTATAGTTCATTTATCAAGCAAGGCTTACATTAACCATAAACGTGGGTGAAACCGCGAGCACAGCTAGTCTGAGATTAGAGTTTGCGGATAACATAAACTATGTTGCCGGTTATATATCAGTTTGATATATTATAAAATTATTACTGAAGCTACTGAAAGAATGAAAAAGAAATATCTTTATTCACGTAGGCTCCACAAAAGCACTTATGAATAGTCATAATAATACAAGAAAAATTTTCTACTGCCAGGTTCGGAACCTTGATTCTATCGAGAAGAAACGGCAATGAATTACCTATACGAAATAAAATAAAATTAAGTACATGAAAAGTGAATATTTTTAATACATATTAAGCTCAGTCTGAGCTTAAATAAATACTTTTAACAAATTTTGTGAACTCGCAAAGAGTTTTCGGGACAAATGTAAAATTCTATTGTGAAGAGTGTATTTGCTGCAAGCGAAGCTATCACATTATGAAGTCATTAACTGAGATCAGGTTTCGAAGGAAACTTGCACAGGTGTTACAAACTAGGTAACGTCGTGAGCACTGCTGTATCTCGAATTCCGAACGAACTTGGAACGAAAATCCCTGCTTTAAGTAGTAAAGAACTTGGTACATGCTGATTTTGTGTTAGCGCGCTTAACATGTAGGTACTTGTTTGAGAAGAATCCAGCTATAATTTTTAGCAGGATTTTATTCTTAAGATTTAATTTTATGAGTTTTTTTAAATTATTATATTGTAGCTGGGTTGACAATATTTTATAGATTTCCATTAACTATATACTTAATAATTAATAATTTTTATTTATTATCTATTTATAATTTATATTATGAAGATTTTATTATATTAAAAAGAATGTTTGTTTTATTATTTATGAGAGTAATTAGATGGAAATATGAAAAATATATTCCTTTGGCTTGATGATAGTATAGATAGATTCATTTATTGGTTGATATTCTGATTGACGATTTGTAAGTGTTTGCATCAAACCGACCTATGTAAATTATGAGTATTGTGACATTGACTGTTACAAAATGGAATATTCTTTTATTACCTGAAGTTGAAGTTTACGGAAATCCGACTAGCACAGCGCTAGCTGAATAATAAATTCGGTGTGATCCCTGTAACAAGAAGAAAAATAAATAAGTGACAGTTATCCCCATGATGTTTCAAACCATTAAACAATACACACATTCAGTATAAATAAGTAAAAGTGATCATGCTATAGTGGCAAAGAACTAAGATAGGTATAACAATTTCCGCATCAGAAATGAACAAAGGATGGAAAACAATAAAAATCCCTGAATGTAAATATTGCGAATTAATTTAGACGACATTATGAAAATTATATCTGCTACAATTAAGTAGCAGATATAGTAGTAGAAAAACTGTTATTTATACAATATATTAAATGAACTTAAACTAAGAAAAACATCTATTAGATTCTGCGTTCTAACGAGAAATTTTCATCGCGTACTTTCATAAAATTTCATGACTATGTAGTTTGAATTTTATATTTTATTAAGATTTAGTTTTACCTGCCTTGATTTGAGGGCTACTAATAACTAAATTTTACTTTGAAAAAAAAAAGATTTAATGAGTTAGTTAACTAATGACCAGACTTTTTGTTTGTATGCCAAAAATGTTTAATGTCGAAAAAGCTTTTTCAATTATAAAATATAATTCCAATAAAGTGTGCCTATCTAAAGGCAACATTTTAATTGGTAGCGCAAAGACAAACACAATTATAAAATTGGATTGTGTTTTCACAGGCTAGCGGTGGTATCCCGGTAATCTCACGGCAGATTAGGCGGGGTCCGACTGTCGATATGGTCGATCACAATAAAACTAATAACAGTGAAGAATAATCTTGGAATTACTATACACTATAAATATTAAATCAGATTGACGCCTATAATTTGCCATTAGAGTCTTGTAATTGTAGTATTTCCGAAAATTTTAATTACACATACATTTTGACGTTGCTAAACTTCCAAGCAACTGTCATCAAGAGAGCATTTCTATGACTGTGGGTCTTAATATGTTCTCCCTTATTTTTTTTACTAATTCATTTAATTGTGGTGATAAATATATATCCAAATGACTCCATTGAGCGGCAATAAAACCATTTAGTCTTTATAAGTCAAGCATCAATACAATTACTTGCAATGAGAATAGCTACAACAATTTGACTGATTAAATTTTTATTGTACCTATTTGAATTGTAAGTTTTTTCTTAGAGTAACTTCTGGGCGAATAGGCGAACGAGCTGGTTATGAACAGTTAGCAAAAAAATATAATTCCTACCATTGCGCGAACTTTGAACAATTGACCAATGCAGACCAAAGTAATTTGGCGGGCCGTAAGTTGTTACTTCACGGCTGACCCATTTCGTTGTGGCGGAACCGACTCGCCCAATCGGTGTAACTGCCGGCCCGCCCGTTAATGGCCAAGGACACCTGTTCCACACAATTGATAATATTAGCGATGCGTATAATTCAATGGGGGCGGTATTAATGGCCGCTCTTATCGCTAGACGGAGTCGGAGATGAATGAGAGTCCCTATTAGTTGAATGTTTTCATCAAAGTCAGGATATGTAGGTACGTGTGAAGGGTTTGGTTGAAGCAGTTTTGTCGAACGGATTTTGGACCTTCTTTCTATTTGTTTGGGTTAATGACAATTAAAGTTTTTGATGATGACCATAAAACATAAATAAATATATTTTTTATTCGTTCAAGCTCCCATTTGACGGCGAGACGAGTATAAATAAACAAGTAATATTTATTATACTAATAGTATATGTTAAAATTACTTTATAAAAAAGTATCAATAGGGTGATCATACTATCATACATATCATACATTGAATTACTTCATTGAATCAAGCTTAAAAAATACAGTATCTATGTTTCCCACACTTAATACACAATCAGTCTGGGATTCTGGATTGACTGGACGTCATCTAGGTACAAAAGCAGCGACACATAGTGCTGCACATTATATGCATAAAAAACCTAACTAGAAAGGTATGTTAATTTAAAATACTACTAGAGTATTATACGAGTACTTCACTAGAAATGGATAATATTTTCATGTACTTTTTCTTGACGTACACTCGATATTCCAGGAATACCAATATATCGATTTGGTTCCAGTTCCATTTCAGTTACTGAAGTTACTAAAGTCATAGCCTGTTAAAGTAATTGCCGACGTCTTTTGAAGACACAGATGGAGACTGCACGTCTATAGAATATGGTTTATCTTTTGATGTTGTGATATTTATTTTGCTATTTAAGGTATATAGGTAGGTATACATAAATTCGATTCAAATTATTTTTCTCATTTACCTGTAATGAATTATAATATTTAGTTTTGTAGAAAAAAGGTCATACTATATTTGATCAAAATTTCAAGATTAGGTATAGTAATTTAGAAGAAAACTTTTCTCATATCATGATGGATACCGAGATTTCAACGATGAAAATAACGTATTAGGCCTTACTAGAAGGTGAATCGTAACTTTACGAAATTGTGCGAATTCTGCATAAAATTCAATACAAAGACAAAACAAAATGTACTTAACTGATACTATAACTTATGTAGGAAAGAAAATGCATTTGTCAGCAACGATATCTTACATCAAGAACCAAGTATAACAATCATACTTATGCAATAGCAGAAGGTAATATGTACCATACCAGGCCACAATCGCAAACTTGTCTGCAAAGTTGTGTCTGTTTGAATTTTAGTTCGCGTACTTACGTTGCAAGCGTTGAGTATTTCTCAAAGGTTGCTAATTTAAAATTTCTTCAAGTTTCGCAGCTTTAAGTTAAGTTACTGCAAGCGCAAATCGAGATGTTGGAAAATGCACTGAGCATCTTATTAATGTAAAGAAAAAGGTATTTCTTTTGGTTTCTGTCTCAAGTTAATTTTTACGAGGAGGCTCTATGCCTTTCGATTTTAAATTGCTCCAATTAACATTATTTGAATTCTGTACATTCAGCTTTACAACTGAAACAATATATGTTGATCACGAGACAAAGTTAATTCCTTAGCTATAATGTATCATCAAAAAGAATAACGTACCTATAATAAAAATAAACCTTTGCCTTTTCTATCCGGCTCAGGCTGAATATACTCATATTTCCGAACAACATGGAAATGGTATTTAACTATATTACAAAGCAAGAAGTATCATCAAGTAATTTCTGATTGGTACAATCAAACGTTAATTGCATTATCCATTACTCTATCAGGGTCACACGTGTAGACACAATATATATCACATTTATCATCTATAATAAATATAGCATAAATTTCAGTCTCGTATCATATCAAAATATATATTCGACCACTCATCCGTAGCTGCCCCAAATCGTTACCGATGTACGTACGCTCTAGCCGCTTTTATTAAATTTCATTCGTTCGCTGCCTAACTTTTCCTAAAATACGACCAAAACGTGATAGAATTGGAGCTATTTTATTTCAGTGCGAGACAAACATTATTTAATGAGTTCACGAAGCAGTATTACAACAGTTAAGTAGAAAATTTCCAATGATTGCAAGTTCAATAATAGGGTCTAGAAAATTTTGTCTAGGTACTTATAGTTTGGGTTGAAATTGGTCGTCTAGAATTCGTAAAGTATTTCTAATTACCTACAACTTTGATGGTCTGGGAAAGTTGCCTACATTTTATTTATAGATTTTAAATATTTTATTTCGTTCGCAGCGCTTTCTGGTGTATTTACATTCAGAGATTTTATTTTATTATTAATGCTACTGATAGAAATGTTATAATCGGGGATTTTTACTCGTGGCGGTGTTTGAATGGAATTTTCCAGCCTGATTTTAATACAGGTAGAAACAGTTTCTAACAAAGTAGTCACCAAATATAATAGTGGTAGGTTAAAGTAAAATACTTATTAAGGTAAACGCAACAGACCTGCTCTACGATACGGGAATATGATTTACCAAAAATAGACGCAGTGTATTTCTGTGTTACACACATCACATTTCTCGCAACAAATAATTCCTCGAAAATGATGTGCAATAACCGAACCCAGGTGTAGAGAGTCATCTCAAAATGTCCTTCGATTCTTCGAAAAAGGACAAATAATTCCATACAACATACAGTCGGGACAGCGACATTTCGCAGAACACCCGTTTAGCCCCACAGTCTTACCCCAATAAACATTCACAAGTCACAATCCATCTGTTCTGTTCCCATAAACGCACTCGTTTATTCGGGTACATCTCATTTCTCAAACATGTGCGTTTTACATAATTCTGTATCACTACGGAAAGGGATGGCCTTTTGCATGCAGACGACTTTTTACGGGGACTTGCAATGTTGCTATGGCAGGGTTGAAAAGTTTTTAGGTGGCATTTTATTTTCATAGATGCTTAGTGCAAAATTTTTGTTGAATAATTTGTTCAACGGAAAAATACGAGTAGTCTGTAAAAATAAGTCTAAACATGTAACAATGTTGTTAAATAAAAATAAACTAAAAACTAAAGGGTTAGAAACGCGCTTGTAAAGTCTCTAAATTATAAGCGTAGGTACATAAGCTACGGTAAACACGTATAGTTAGGAGTTTATCGCCTCTGTGGTATAAAAAAAAATTAAATTCAAAAGTGACATTTGCATTTGCTAATGTAAGAAATATTGAAAGAAGTTTCAAGTATTGATTATGTGTTATTGGTTGATGGTTGAATTGAACTTGGAAATTGACCATTTGGATACTGCTTCGTTAAATGGATTCCTGGATGAGAGGACGTGCATGTAGACAGTAAAAGAAGAAATAAAAAAAGAAAACTAAAGAATATCTAAAATAGTAGAAAAGTATATTTTGGCAACACTGTCTAAACTACAACATGAGGTCGTAGGGACGCGTGTCCGACTTACGGCGCACAAAAGTCGCGATGACAAATGGCCACGGATGTTGTGCGATTTTTTAGGATTCTCCGCTACAAAACCGCGGCTGGGATGGGAAACCTTTTACGTTAATAGATTTGGAGGCTGCACGGTCACATAGCATTATGGGGTGTAGGAGCGATGGTAGCTCAAAACGTAACTACAGTGCCCTTTATGGGAGAGTTGCTGGTTCGAATGCAGGCGCGAATATGTATCTGCATTTAAAAAAATCTTTTTTGAGTACCTACACTTATAGAGCTTCCAAAAACACAGGTGCCCAATTTGAAATTGAAAAACTTAAACGCAATTCACCTTACCTAAACTGTCGGACAAATACATTTTGCATCCATAAAATGGAATAAAACTTAGTGTAAAGTCCTCGGTTATACTGTCTGCAGTTTAAAATATCGTTTTCCGATAAATGCAAGGCGCAAATGCTTATTATTTGTTGACGTTCTGCGTAGTCAGCCAGCTCTAATGTAAGTTTGTGCTTGTTATAACTAGCTAACTGTAAATAATGGAAAAAAATGGAATTGGATACAATGTAATCCTGTAATCGTAGGTAGACACAATAGTAAGACCTTCTAACCATAAGCTCACCTCTTTAGGGGGAAGTAAAGAGATCATAATAGGGTAGATCTTAATATGGATTTCTCTTTGGAATGATAGTGGACAAAGTGGGTTCGGACCTTTCAAAAGGAAATCCATTTGAAGTAATTGAGAGACAAATAACAAATGTGGTGATTTTTTTTTGGGAATGAAAGAACTTACTAAAATGATTGGGAATCTCTGTTAAGGGCTTTAGGTAGGTATCAGCCAGTTTATGATAGATTAGCATAACAAACAAACATAACATCACGCCCATAATCCCCGAAGGGGTAGGCATAGTCAAAGGGACAGCAGGTTCCTTTAACCACATACAGCCAAAAACAAAACTGGACTGGGTTAGATGGAAAATTGTGAAAAAGTAGTGGCAAGTGGCTAGCTTCTTACCTACACAATCACATACCCAAAACCCTTTATACCATTAGTCACCTATTACGACATGCTAGGCAAGAAACACAATTTGCACATTATTTTTTAAGTGCCAGACCAACACGGGACAAAAGGCATTTATTGGAGGTACTTCGTTCTTAATAAGACGACATACATAGTATATACTGTGTATGGCATTTCATTTTATTTCATGTTCTGTTTTTGGAAGAATATATGTATATTTAATGTCGAGTAATGGTTTGCAGTGTACACAATGATTCAAGGAAAATTACATACAGGAAAATATTAATTTTTCATTATGTACTAACATTTTGTAATATGTAAACGTTAGGTAAGACCATATCTCTTGCGATCGATTGTTGCTATACGCTGATCGCATCCATATTTCCAACAACAAAAATAATAAAGAGTAACTTTCAGCTACATGAGAGATCACAAGATTATGCTAAGTTTTAAGAAGAGACATAACGATCATGATATCTTACACAGATTTTCCCATTTGCGAGTTGGGTACAAATACTATTATATCTAAGAAGTTCTTCTTCTTTTTCAGGTCGTCTTTGACTGTTGTTCCCGGACGTTACGCTGAGTTTAATATCAAAAGGAACTTTGGACATTTCCACGTCAACAGTTGGCCATGCATACTTCCTTACATTTGTTTGCGGCCGAAATTTATTGTTCTAGATTCGTAGCAATCAATCTAGGGTTTAACGAGTATATGTAATAAGTACAATATAAAGCTGACAACACTAAAACAGCAGAGAGGAATTTTTCCAACACACAATTGTATGTCATTTCTACGCGCTAAGTGAAATCAGGATGAAAAAAGTTAAAGTACTTATCTATATGCTGAGATATGGGAGTGGTGGTAGCTCAATGGTAAGGACACGCGCATCTTAACCGAGGAGTGCGGGTTCAAACACGGGCACGTATCTCTGGATTTTTCAAATCTATGTACGTATTTATACCACTAGCTCGACGGTGAGGGAAAACATCGTGATAAAACCTGCAAATTCAAATAACTTTGGATTTGTAACCATGATCCAAAAATTGTCTGGTTCCCCTATCTTAGGGTTACGAAGGTCAGATCGGCAGTCGCTTCAATGTAATTACCAGACTCGCTAAATCCTGGATCATGGTCTAAGCGGACCCCATCTAAGCACGGGACATAACGCTAGGAAGATGATGATGATATGCTGAAATACTAATTTCTTGTTACCTTTTTTATCTACTGGGATCATCCCTTATTTAATACGTTCACAAATATAAATAATTGGCGATAAATTAAAGGAAATATTTCATGAGACCACCAACATTCGTTACAGTGGCGCACCAGTTTTACATATTGTTTCATCGCGCCAGCTGCGCAGACCACGGCGACCGCGTGTGGGTGCCTTTTGATAACATTTTTGGTGTCACAGATGAATGATTTCAATTGATATTTTCATAAACGTACGATAAGCCTGCAATCCCTGAAAAGGCATGTAAGAAGCAATAAGCTCTCTAAACCACATTCAACTAAAAATAGAATTTAGAAGGGTTTAGTGCGAAATTGTTTAAAAGCAATGACGGGTGGCTAGCCTACCCAAAATGTATAAATCCAGTAAATCATCGATCATCTAGTTACAAAGTAGTTTCATAAAGTTAGAAGATTTCATGAATTTTGAGTTTGACCATACGCTGGACCATCACATGGAAGTCATTCATCTAATTCCAAAATGCTCTCCTATTCTTGCTTGACTTTCTTGTAAAACTTTAAGTACTAGATCCGCTAGTGTAGGTGTAGAGTGGTAAGTCAACATGGTCTGGGTCCTATGCAGTGCTGGATTTAGCCAGCGCGGGGCCCGTAGCAAATGCCTACCTTTGCACAAAAGATAGGCTTTTTGGATCTTTATGATGGGGTCCTCGTTTACAATGTAACGGGGGGCCCTCAAAGCGCGGGGCCCGTAGCATTTGCTACCTTGCCAATCCGGCACTGGTCCTATGGCACCAATGCGGAGACTATAAAGAGCACTTTGGGGTTTATTAGTGAGTATTATCATTATGGAAAGGGCGGTTGAAACCCATACAAAACATCATCCTCCCACTTATGAAGGAGCAGATTCAAATAAGTTCGTGTCTAAAATTATTCACTGGTTGTGGTTTAAGTGCCCAAATATTTGTTTGGCCCCATGTTCTATTTTGAGGTCTGCAACGTGCCGGGTATTAATTTACAATCGGCAATAAAAATGAAATGAACAAGACAAAAATAAAATAAAGTACTATTTACAAAGCAAAGATCAATATTTCAACAACGGACCTCGTGAAAATAACATAAACAACCACTCCAAAGATAAAAACTGGAGATGATTCAATAAAATTTTATTACTCATCATAGATTCGTATTGCCAACCGACTTCATTTCGGTGCTTCAAAGAAATAATTTCCTGGTAGAGGATTTTTTCGAGTGCTGTAATGAATATTTGAATTATTCATGCCTTTGTACTGGAGTGGATATCGGTGGGTCTTGACCTTTGGAACGCTCACATGATTAAGCTTTTAGTGGTGTTCTAAGATTATTTATGTGTGTACCTACTCGCTACAGCCTTTATGTACTACTTCTGGCGTATGGTAAAAATACCTGCCTATATGGACTTGAAAAAAAAAACAGTAATCGCACGTGTCCGGGCTTTTAATGAGCACTCCTCGAGTTTGACACTCGCGATCTTACCATAGAGCTATAATAGCAAGTAGCGAAGGAACATTTCGATGCGTCGCGTCAGTCTATATGAGCCTGCTTTATCCATTACTTGACTACAAATAGCTACATAATAATACACAGTTTGCTACGATTCTAATATCAAGTCAGAATACCTTTTACCCCGGTGCTACGTTAACGTAAATCCTTGCAAACATAATATGGTTCAACTAGTCGGTAGAAAAAATCCAGCTACCACATTATTCGCATCACCAGAACGAATGCGTCATGTCGCAGAAGGAAGATTTGGTGCTGACGTGCGAGGGTTGTGATTTAATCTGGATCTATTGCCTGCATAATGCGATGTGACGTTTGATTCCCCAGGCATCAGCTGTTATTAAACTAGTATTTTTCTTGTTCCAAGAGGTTTATTGGAGCTCATTGAAATAAACCTCCCGGATTGAAACGTTTGATGTTATACGCTAGGTGGAATAAAAGAAAATTTATATTTTGGCAAGTTTATCTTGTTAGAGCAGCCACCGTTAACCACACACGTAGGAGCTATAAAATTGTCTTTTTCGTTCGGCGGGTAGACGTGAATATTTTATGATTTGTGTCGTCAGCGTAATGTCAACTGATTACGTTACTTCGTGACAATTCTGTTTGCATTGTTTATTAAAATTGACGTTCTTGAAAACATATGAGCTTCATATTGATCTCTTATATTTTCGGAAGAGACTTTATGGACTCAATATACAAGCTTTGGAATGTCTCCGTAACTTATACTCGTAGATACGGAACAACAAAAAGTACTTTAAGAGGAACTTACCACGCCCTTAACGCTACAGCTACTAAATTTAAAATTATCTCTTTTTATTGTAACCCCCGTTAAAATATAATGTCAGTTATATTATAAAATAAGTGAAATATGATAAATAAATAATACATTTATGCCGAAAACTTTTTTGGAAGCGTCAAGTGGAATTATAATGTCACAATTATAACACAAACTTGGTTTGTTGTTTAAACATATAAATGGTAAGATTATAGCAAAATAAGGTTTGCGCTATTAACATGCAGAGATCTTAATCCATCCAATCCAAGGATCCAAGGATCTTAATCCACTACATCAAAAACAAATGAAACATGAGCTACCTGACTATCAGGTGGCTCACTTAAGCTGAGCGGGCGCCGTTTTGGCACACCTTATATTTGTACGTTTCATTCTTTCTTTTCAACCGACTTCAAAAACGAAGGAGGTTCTTAATTCGACCATGTATGTATATATTTTTTTATTGTTTTTTGTTTGCTTTTTTTTCTGTATCCCCTGTGTTTGTGTCAAATAAAGTTTCTAAAAAAACAATCATATTTTGCTCAGGAAAGAAAATTTTGCCACTTGCCTGAAGGTCGCGCTTTAATGTCACTTTAACATCCATTTGAGTAAAAGAGAGAGAGGCGTAATGGAACAATATACAGGATTAAAGCTATTCCTTTCTCAACGGGCGGCAAAACTTATTTATATCTCCACGATATTATTGCAAAAGTGGGACGCATTAATGGACTCCGATATTGGAATATCCATTTTTATGAACATCGTAACTTTGCAACTGGGAAACTTCTCTAACTACTGTAACTCAATTTCTTAAGATGATGTTCTTACTAGCCTTCGCACTCCGGCTCGGACCAGCGGCAGATCCCAACCTAACTTATTTGTATGTCATCATCATCATCATCATCAGCCTGTTGCAGTCCACTGCTGGACATAGGCCTCTCCAAATGTTCGCCACTCTGATCTATTTTCGGCTACTCTCATCCAGCTCCTGCCAGCCGTCTTGCGCAAATCGTCACTCCACCTGGCCTGAGGGCGTCCTACACTACGTTTTCCGAGGCGCGGTCTCCACTCCAGAACTCGTTTACCCCAACGGTTGTCGGCTCTGCGGCTGATATGGCCAGCCCACTGCCACTTCAGCTTGCTAATCCTGTGAGCTATGTCGATAACTTTGGTTCTCTGCCGGATCACCTCATTGCGGATTCGATCCCTGAGAGAAACGCCGAGCATAGCTCTTTCCATAGCCCGCTGAGTGACTTTAAATCTGTGAACCAGTCGTGCCGTCAGTGTCCAGGTCTCGGTTCCGTATGTCATAACAGGTAGGACGCACTGATTGAAGACTTTCGTCTTTAGGCACTGTGGGATGGACGATGAGAAGACTCGACGTAGTTTTCCAAACGCTGCCCAACCCAACTGAACCCTTCTATTCACCTCGTCCTCTAAGTTGTTTCGACCCAACTGCAATGTGTGCCCGAGGTACACATATTTTTGAACAACTTCGAGGACGGTGCCGTGAACCGCAATCGGTTCCGGTAGAACATGTTCATTGAACATGACCTTGGTTTTATCCAAGTTCATCCGAAGGCCGATGCGTACAGAAGAGTCAGCTAGGTCATTCAACATCTGTTGTATGTCCTGCAGCGTCTCTGCCATTATGACGATGTCATCTGCAAATCGCAAGTGCGAGATGTGTTCACCATTTATGTTGATGCCACGTCCTGTCCAGTTCAGCGTCTTGAACATATCCTCCATTGCATTTATGAACAATTTCGGGGAGATGACGTCCCCTTGTCTCACTCCTCGATGCAATGGTATAGGCCTTGTTTGCTGATTTTGTACTTGGACGGACATATTGGCGGCTTCGTAGAGACATCTCATCACTTGGATGTATCGCCAATCGACTTGGCATCGCTGCAGAGAGTCCAAAACAGACCAGATTTCAACCGAGTCAAAGGCCTTCTCATAGTCCACGAATGCTAGACACAGGGGCTGATTGTACTCTTCGGTCTTCTGTATAATCTGCCGCACTGTGTGGATGTGGTCTATAGTGCCGTATCCGCTCCGAAATCCAGCCTGTTCCGGCGGTTGAAACTCGTCGAATCTTCGCGCAAGACGGTTCGTGATCACTCTTGAAAACAGCTTATAGACATGGCTTAGAAGGGAAATGGGTCGATAGTTCTTCAATAGGGTTTTGTCCCCTTTTTTGAAGAACAGGACGACCACACTCCTACTCCACGCTTCCGGAGTTCTTCCTTCAAACAGGACAGCGTTAAAGAGCTTTTGGAGTTCCCTCAGTACGGGCTTACCTCCAGCCTTTAATAGCTCTGTTGTAACGCCGTCCGCTCCAGGGGCTTTTCCATTTTTAAGCTGTCCAAGAGCAATCCTGATTTCGCCAACGCTGACTTCCGGCAGGTCTTCAGTGAAATGGCGTGTTAATGTGGCTCTAGAGTCTTCATTTTCGGGTACAGGTCGAGATGTATGCGATGCATATAGTCGGGTATAGAAGTTTTCTACCTCCAAAAGGACCGCCGGTTTAGAGGCAACAACTTCTCCACTTGCTGTGGTCAGTTTCGTCAGGTGACTTCTCCCGAGAGATTGAACGAACACCTTAGACCCCCGGTTTTGCTCAATAGCTCTTTCGATATCCAGAGTATTAGAGCGCCGAAGGTCGCGTCGCACAAGTTTATTGATCTCCCGGTTAAGAGCCCGTATGCCCAACGAAGTGGTAGGTGGGTCTTCACGTCGTTGCCTCATTAGCCTCAAGGTCTCTTCGGAAAGTTTTGACTTCTTACCTTTACGCCGCATGTTGCAAAATCTCGTACCTTCCTCCCTGAGTACCCGAACCACATTCTCAAGGTTCTGGTTAACGTCAGTTGTGGTTTCCACGGCAGCAAAACGGTTCTCCAGGTTCGACTGGAACGTTTCAGATCCCGCCATGGTTTGGAGCAAAGTAGGCCGGAGTCTAGACTTCATCAGACGGACACGTTCGGCTTTGAAATCGATATTCAGAGTGCCTCGGACAAGTCTGTGATCGCTGCCGGTGTTAAACCTGTTGATCACAGAGACATCTCTGAATATGTGCCGCCCGTCCGCCAGAATGAAGTCGATCTCGTTTTTGGTCATAGTGTTGGGGCTACGCCACGTCCATTTCCTTTGGGGCTGCTTTTTGAAGAATGAGTTCATTAAGAACAGCCCCTCTCGTTCGAGGAAGTTTACGAGCATCTGCCCCCTATGATTCCTGGCTCCAAATCCATGGGGTCCTACTACCGATTCATTGTGATTCTGTACTCCCACTTTGGCGTTGAAGTCTCCCATGACAACAGTGTATTGGGTCTTTATAGTGAAGTGGAGGGCCCTCGATATGTCATCGAACATTGCCTCCGCTTCATCATCTGAGTGTGTCGAGGTCGGTGCGTACACTTGCACCACCTTGAGGCTGTACCTCTCGGTGAGCTTGATGATCAGGTACGCTACCCTGTTAGACACACTGGAAATTTCTACAACGCTGTCAAGGAGAGACTTATTGACCAGAAACCCGACGCCACCTTGGGATTGTTGGTCTCCCTCGCGAAAGTACATCAGGTGGCCCGACTCTAGGGTTATGGTGTCCTCCCCCTCTCTTCGGACTTCACTTAGCCCCAGAATGTGCCACCTAATCTTCCCAAGTTCCACCTCAAGTTGTGCCAGATGCGAGTCAAGCCGTAGAGTGCGTCCGTTGTACGTAGCAAGGGTCAGTTTGTGGTGGTGGCCTACCGTAGCCCGGAGATTCTTCGCACCCCCCGCCCCGCCGTTACCGTGGTCGCCACCATGACCAGGAATAGCGAGACTGCCGGGAACTGGGGGCCGTGGCCTTTGTGCTGTAGCCATTTGGAGGATTTGCCCATAATCGCCACGCTGGGCAGGCGGGTTGGCGATCGCAGAGCGTTGCTTTTGCCCGGTGACGCTGCTGCCCGTCATCGGCATGTGGTATTTGGCTACGCCAAGGGTTTGAATGGTTATACCGCCATCAGTCGGTTGCCAGAGCCTCGTTCGTTAGTCAGCAGGATGCTCCACGCGCAGGAGAGGTTGGCTTGGGGCGAGATGATGATGGTTCGCCCCCTTACACCCATTTGTATGTCAACTTCTTTAAATGAGATAAAGTAAAATTTTAAAAGAAAGCATGATAAATTTTTTCATATTCTTTTCATTTGTGTGCAACGGTCATTAGTAATCTAAAATGCATTCTGTGTTGGGCAGAACAGGTCTTGGATATATGTTTAGTATGTAGGCATCGATGAACGTTATATACACTTTAGATGTGATACAATGCCATTAATCTATTTGGGTGTTATGGTAACGTCTGTTACACGTCTCATTCGAGTATATAAACAACATAAGGAAAAAGCTAACATAAACTTGAAAATCAAATCGTTTTTGGGCAACCATCTTACCATTAAAATATTTACAGAGGGAAAATGTTCAGCTCCGATGAGCCACTGTTCTCTTATTTTATTTTTACTTGCCGTTTCATTGGTCCATTTTGTCCAATATTAACGAAGGGATAATAGGTTATTGGAGTCGGCATAGTTTTATTGGTTATTTCTATCCATATGTGCATGTCCGTATGTGAAATGACATAAACTCAAACAAGGTTTCTTTCTTGGTTTAAGTTTAACTAGCTACTACATGCGACTCTCTGCGTGCGGAATTTAACAAGAAAAGTTTATTGTTTTGCGTGGGAACTCCGATTCTTTTTCTAAAACACTTATAGTATAGTATAGGGAATAATACTCTTTTTCTAACCTATCGATGAAAGTTTCATCTAAATCGATTCGCCCGTTTCGGAGATTTCCGTCTTTGTTGGCGGCTGATCAGCTGCAACAAACAGGGTTAGACAGCCTACTACTTTAACATTGGCTTTTTTTTTGTAAGTACCTGTTGCTCTTTTTTTGACACAACAAACAGATACTTTATTTCTATTTATGTATTTGTACGGATCAAATTATTATATTAAGGAAAAATTCTTACAAAAACCTTATGCAAAGAAGTACGGCCCCTGTAAAAGTTGCCTTAATACTATTTGCGGCATCGAGTCGCTAGTTGCATTATGTCGCTCGCGTCGGAGCGCGCTCGGCGCGTCGCCGCAGAGCAAACAGCTAAAGCCGCATCAATTTACTGGCGAACTTATTTTCTTCATTAACGCCGATATTGTTTCCAGCAGACTGTTACGTTTTATTTATTGCTTGCCTTGTTTCTATTAAATGTATTTAAAAATATAGCACATTACCAGCTTTTGTAAACAATTGGACCTTGTTAATAACTTAATCGTGCGTTCGACAGGATCTATAAATTTTTAGTGACAAAAATATTTATTTTTCAAACTTTAAGCAGTTTAAGTGTGAAAACGTGACAGAGTTACTTTCAAATTAGGTAACAATATTAAAAAAGGTTTCTTAATGCACATGTTAGAAAGAAGTTTGTGACGTTTATATTCTCATTATTAAGAAAAAACGTTTTGCTAATATCTAAGTTACTTTATTACATCATTAAACTCCTTGTACAATTTATTTAAAAATTAAATCATATTAAATTTTTTTGTGTAAGTCTTTCAGGGCCGCAGATATAAATAATTTAGATATATAAGTAAGTAAATGAACATATACAACTGCTTAATTAAATTAATAAGGCTAGAAAAACAAGAAGTAAACAAGATACCGGATAAAATACCGCTAGTATACGAACATGCGCCTCATATTCTGCGAAATGTCTTTTCTTTCTGAAAAGGTTACATGTGGAACATTAACGAAAATTGGGTAGGTATGTTTGTATATAGCAATCTGGTAAATATGCATTTTTTTTGTTTGATTGTTGATTTTGACTAAAACAATTCAATAAAAAATAATATTTTTATTAAATTGTTTATATTATTCTAATATCTATATTATTTATTATTGAATTATTTTAGTCGGATGGAAAGCTAAATATTGTACCTCATTATTGCGTAATTTATGATGCATTTCGTATCGAATAAAGTAATAGGTAATTTAAGTTTTTTAAATTAATAATGGATAAACCATCTAAGCATCATTGGTTATACATTTAAATATAAGGTGCTAGGTATGCGGCGTAGCGTTGCTAGAATGTAATTCTTAATTTTGTATAGTAATTCACAGGTGCCGCCCTTGGGGACTGGTCTGCTCTGGTCGGGTCAAGTTTTTGGTTGTAATTTATATATTTTTATTTTGATACTCTACGACAGGCCCACACTAAACGTGGTTCAAAGTTAATTATGATTCATACACCTTGTATAAATTGTATTGAAAAGAGTAACTACCGAGTTTCTTGCCGGATTCTTCTCGGGAGATACAACATTCCGAACCGGTGGTAGAATCATATAGCTGTGGCTTTACCTGTATTTGACGATTTATAAGTGTTTCCTTGAAACCTATATAAATAAAGAATATTTTGACTTTGACTTTGACTTTGAAATGATGTTATGATGATTCAACCCATTGAAATAAAAGAAAAAATAGAAAGAAAATACAAGAAACTACCATAGAAGAAAATAAAAACTACTATGTAGTGTAAAACAAACTAATATGTAGTTTGTATTTTCTTCTTTGACCGTTAATTTGCTGATAAAATAAAATAGAACCTAAAAGAAAATCCACAATGAAAGCCTGAAATAATACTTCTTAAGAAGTTAGTGATAAATAAATTACTTGCTCTCATACGGAATCCACACTATCAAATGTGTGGAATCAAGTTGAATTCGAAAGCATTTCAGGAATAACACGCTAATAACAGGCCTATTCTCGCATTTACGTTACAAATGGGCTTACAGAACGCCACAGCTAATAACGGACTAATTAACAAGCGTTAATTAAACTTTACCAGGGTGGATAACAATCCGGTAAGTCGAACAAATAGTCAAGTTATGGCCGCTAAGCGCTGGAGAGCATTATTTTCAACCAACTCTCACCTGGGCTTAATAATGCGAATTAGTAAGTAAATCAGTGTCTTCAGGAATTTATTCCGATTAAACTACTTTATACTTTATTACGAGTATTTGATAACTGCTAACAAAATAATTGCTCATAACTTATAAAGATTAAAAAATAAAATTAATAGAAGACGTGTGTTTTTTTTAAAATGCACCATGTATTTTTGTTACATTACAGTTTATCATATTATTACATTTGGTAGTGATGTGAGTATCAGATTTTTTTACAGTCGGATTATCAGATAATGTTTTTTTTTTATTATAGTTAGAGAAATAGCACTGAATTGCGAGAAACTTGGAATGTGGTTTATGGTTTACAAAAAAAATATTAAAAAAGTATTAGACTTACATCTTTTTTTCTAATTATTCATGAATTTTAACATTCTAATAGAAGACATTTCATGTCGTCGAATAAAAAAAATAACTCTTTATTCGGTGGAGTTTTTTGATACTCCATATAATAGAGGGAAACTAATGACGTACATTAATTACAAGTACTAGCTTTAACGCTTTCAGTTTAATCACTTTTTAATTAATCTGCCAATGCATGGCCTTACATTGCTGCTGTAATGTCTACACTCTTTGTAGGCGGAGTTAATGAGTTCATTCGAAATCTCAACGACGTGAGCGGGTTGTAAGTAGCGTTTCTTATCAAGTTTTACCTTCGCGAACAAGAAAATTAGCTCCCAAAATGTGGTATTTAATTACTCAACGACGTAAGAATTCCTTATATTATTAGGGTTCTCTATTAAATGTAAAAGGTTGGTAAATCTTATATCATTCAAGTTTATTTAAAGCCTCGTCGTTACCTACATCACTTTTCAAAGTTCACCAGCTGTTTAATTATGTAATTAAGAGGAAGTTGTAAAGTCCCAAAACATTTGGACGTACGACGAAACAAAGTAAATATATTTTTATTCTCGTTCTTTATTTGGTCGGTCTAAAATGAAACTTCACAACACCAGAAGAATCTGATCTGACCTCACCGTGCAATATGTAATCGCATCAAAATCGAAATACATAGATATGTAAGTTTTGTAGACTACCCTTCATTATTTAATACCTTTATCAATTGAACATGCTCGGCAAAGAAAATGACGCAACGCCTACTTCTTCGTTTAGTTCGAATAAGTAGTAATATCTTTTGAAAACTCAGTTCCGGTCGATGCGATTGGAAATAGTTTAGTTCTACTAAACCTATCAATTCACGTATGCGGTTAGCCTAAACGGAAATCTGAACCAGATGTTCCAATGCCTCGTTTTATCAGTACTAAGCTCTTTGAAACGTTCCGACATACCTACATATGTTTTGCGAATGTTGGAAAACTGAAATAACTATTTAAACCAGCTTTAACAGTAACACGAAATAGAAGTTGAATATCTCCGTGTAGGATTCCAGTAACGGAAACTGCATTCGCTTTTAGTGTGGTTTCCGGAAATTACGCCTCGGCTGTTTTAAGAAAATGCTTATTTAGATCTTAAGTTGGTTGGTTAGAATAAGTGTTTTTTTTTTTCGGTTTATTGCCAGTTGTTATACGGAACAGGTTTAGTTCAGGAATAGTTTTTAAAAAGAAGCCCTATATGGCGTAATAACAATAAAGTTAATAGGACCATCTTTAAACCTAGTCCAGGTGCTAGTAATGGCCGAACAATTTAAAATGATAAGAGTTTTTCAACCAAATAAAATAACCTTTATTCGAACGTACACTTTTCGGAGGTGGCACGTGAAATGGACTTCAAATCCGTCGACCATACCGCGGCCATCATGCAAAATAGAAATTCAGTTTGTGAAGGGCGAAATTTATTCACTTGTTCAAACACCGGGCCCCAGTAAGCTCCGTGCGTGTAGCGTTCCGGGCCAGCAAATAGAGCGCCAATTCACTGTGTGGTCGTCTGTTTTTGATGCATTTTAAAAAGCCTTGGACGGTGGTAGCTCAATGATGATGCGCTTGAAGTGCTGGTTTAAATTCCCGTTGCTCTGGACTTTTCAAATTTAAGACCGGATCTACTTACTCGGTAGGGGAAATATCTTGAGATAAACCTACATTTTCAAGTAGGTAACGATGTGTCACCATGTTCCAATTAGTCTGATTCCCCTATCTAAAGGTAGGTCAGATAAGCAGCCGCTTCGATATAAAAACCAGACCATGACGATAGGAAGATGATGATTCTGAAAAGCTAATATTTTCTATCTGCTCTATGTAGATGTAGGATGAAGTTTACGTAACGAAGTCTATATGTTGTTTTAATGAGTAAAGTTAAACGTTGGGGTATCCATTTGCACTCGATATGTATAAATGGTTATTTGCATATGCGTTTTGTTTCGCATGAATATGCTGCATTATTTCCGGGTTCTATCTTCATAAAACTAAAGCTGCTCATGTTTAGAAGTGTAGCTCATATTTTTTGCATATGAAAAATGAAGTTCCGTAAAAATTTAATAACTGTACTGGTAAATAGATATATTATAGTATTTATAAAAATAGTGTAAATTCCAAAAAATATGCCTTAACTACGTATTTTATTTAAGAAAATATTCATTGCCCCGTTTTGAAATATAATTTAAGATACTGTTTGCCTGTTATTTACTTATCTGTGTGAAATATTGAAGGATTCAAGAGCATGCGGATTTATGCAGTCAAAGTCACTTTATTATAATCTATGGCGCATTTTCCGCTTCGCTCGCTTAGCTCAGATGTAGCTGCTCACTTTGAAGCCTTGATCGCTAGTAGACTGCACCAGATGCCAGTTGTCTTAGGACCGGCGCAGCTAATTGAAATGCTTTTTAATTACTTTTTCGCAAAGTCCGTAGTCTTGCTGAAAGAACCGAAGTTTATATAAGAGAATAAATTAAAGAACAAGTTATACAATTGGTTAGAACAGGTGCCTTGAAAACTTAATAGATACGAAATCTGAAATTCCAGTCTTTTTATTTTTAGACTGCACCCCATAGTTTTATCTGACTCGAGCCAGTCCAAATATATTGATGGCGAAATATTTTGTCTGAGAAGCCAAAAGCAAAGAAATATTTCTTCATCGCTCTCTTATTACAGATTATGAGATACAGAAAGACGGTCTGACAGTGGAGGCTTTAGCCTTTACTCAAAATACTTTTTTGGGTTGACCCTAAAAAGTATTCAAGGCACCTTTTGTACCATGACCGCTCTTACCTTCTATTTTTAGCCAAAAAATAAGAGGAAGCGTCCGGTCTTTTTCGTCGCCGAAAAAAGCCGGAAACACATTACCAACGCATTCAAGTCCCGACAGGACATTTTGAAGCATTTTTACTGTGCTTGGTCAAATATGTTTCGCTTTTTAACCTCCCAGCATTTAGGTTTTATTCTAAAACAGAAGGCACTGTTATAGAACGTGTAGTCTTTTAAACTAACATATCGACTAAGCAAGCTTGTATTTCTGCTTTCACAAAAATTTTTAAACATGTAAATAATTGTTTCGATTATTTCAAAGAAAATTTACTGAAATACAATTCTAACAATGCTAATTACGAGAACATTGCCCCTTAAAACTTTAAATTAGCGGGTTTTGATTTCGATTCTCTGTTTCTAACCACTGGATATAACGATTAATCATTTCTAAGCCTTTTTTTGAACGTAATAATTTACTTTTTAAAAAGCTTAAAAATGAGTAGAGTATAGTACCTACTGGTACCCCGCTAGGGAAGTGGCGTGAAGTTTAGTTAGTTAGTTAGTTAGTTGGTACGAGAAGAGTAGTATAGTACCAGTAGATACTAGCCTAAAATACTGATCTTATTCCCGATCACACACCTACATTGTATTTAGTATTAGCTATTTACGATCTTGTAAAAGTACGACCGGTTTTCAAAGCACGTATCAAAAGAATATGTCCCTAAAACCCCTCAGGCAACATTATTTAAATACAAAGTCAGAGCTGAAGTAATCTTTCAGAGTTCTCTAAACTTTTACGTACCTTCCGAGATACTGAAATCACAATCAAAGACGAATTAGTGAGACACCTCCGTGTTGCAATGAAATTACGGCCCTAACCGTGTATGAACGCGTGTGACGTCGTATCTCGTCGAAGTCATGTGTGTGGGGAGTAATTTCATCAGTTTGTATAAACTGGATTATTTTCTGAAATGATTTTTAGGCGATTTTTTGTAAATATTAATGATTGTTATTATTTTCTTATCTTTTGCCCAACTGGGCAAATTTGGCACGTAACAGACCGGAATGGCGTTCTTTAATGTCGGAGGCCAAGACCCACTTCGGGTCGCTGAGCCAGCGTAGTAAGTAAGTATTATTTTCTTAAAAGTTAATTGTAAACATTAGCACGTTAAAAAAATTTAATACTTGGTACCAGTTGTTTATTGTAACATTTCATTATTAGCTCTACTTATATTAAAATAGATTTTTCTGATATTTTTATAAATCCAAACTTTTCCTTATACTGTTTTAGGATTCAAACTTTTGGCTTACCAGATTTCATCACGATTGGTCAAGTGATTCAGGCATAAAAGCGTTGTTACACTTTCATTCGCAACATAAAAAATTACTTCCGTATTTATAAATATTTAAATACGAAAGTGATTGGTATTACAACAGAAAATATTTTGCTGTAATCATCTATACTGTGCGTGGGCGAGTTCTTTTGAGTATCAAGTGGTAACAGTATAAAGACGTGAGTAACTTCCAAACTCAATTAAGCTTATGTATCGTCCTCGTTTAAGGTTTGAGACTTTTACACGAGAAACCAATTATGAATAAGCAGGATTACTTTCAGTTCTGTTCTTCAAAAGGGAAAACGGAAACCTCAGAGAAAAAGAACTTCAAATAGACTGTTTGTTTGCTTATTTTGATGATGGGCAAGTTGTTTGTTGTATTGTTCAAGTTTATACGTATGGAGATAAAAACATATTTTTTTGTTTATCTGAAACCAATTTAAAAAATAAGTTTTAAGTATTTGTAAAAATAATCGCATTTTTCTTCACCCCTACTCCGGGGTGATTTTAAAAAAACTTTCACAGTGTGATTTTAAAAAAACTTTCACAGTTTGTTTTTAAATCTTTCAAAGTAACTTATATCAAAATATCAAAAATTTAAGTATTTACCTCAAAATTCGTATTTAAAGACCTATATTCTTGGACTACAAAAGTTGAGTGAGAAACTATTGATATTTAACTTAACTTAGTAATATGTTGTCAAAGTCAAAGGAACAGTTATTTATATCCTGAGGTAACTGGTGAGCTAATTGACTTATGAAGTCAGTACACAACGGACGTCAACGATAAGTAAAAAATCGTTATAGCAGTAAAAGTATCCCTATTGCAATCGACATGCGATCGAAAAGTCAAACGTTCAGGGATTGAAACTAAAATTAAAGTCGTCGTTTACTCACGGCTTCGAATGCACGTTAAGCTGGTCGCGGTTCTGCAAGATTGCAGTCGTTAAAATAAGCTAGGTCAGGTCGAAGGCGGTTTTACAGCTCTGACATCGCGCTAATCTATATTGGTTGACATAAAAAAAATAAACATAAAGCTTTCATAACAAAGGTGAAGTGATCGTTATATTAGTAAAATCGCAGCGTTTCTTATTAAGTTATTTTTTGTTTTAACACTTGCCTATAAGAATATCGATCGGCCAGTCTATGGTTTCCCTAGCGTGAAATTCTCTCGGTAAAATAAATTCGAATCATGCGTTCATGCGACTTAATGCAGTAATTTAAGTATTTTCTAAGAGATCTTACGTTTGGCGCATAAAATTCGATTTAAGAGTGAAAACGTAACAGACTAGAGGTATTTTCGCATTTATAATAACAGTAAGGTTCGTAAGCAGACAAAGTCGTGGGCAGACGCTAGTCTACAGAACACCCCTGGCGGCTTAACGCGGAAAATACGTATTCTAATTTAATCCAAAACAATGCGGGGTAAGTAGCAACAGTTAATGTGGGATGATGTATCCCGGCTGTTTGCCGACGCAATAAGTAAGGATGAAACTCCGCAGGTATGCAGACCACGGCCGTTTTGGGCAGGAGTTGGGTATAAACATTCAAATGTGGACTGAGGTAGCTCGAAATGTACGCGGCAACTTTGTGAACGAGATTATGTACGTGCAATGTTTTGTGGTATACGGACTTCGGGTAACAAGAGCCTTAACATAACTACGACTGTTTTCAAATCAGTATATAAACATAAAAATATACCAAGTCACAAATTAAAAGTTAACAAAATTTGTGGAAAATATTTTCAGCGGGAATCAAATATTGCTGATAAAAGGCCTAAATAGATTTAAATGGCGAAATAAAAAATTAAATACATTTTTTTTCATACGAATTCATATTCTAATTACCACTCCCTTATACTATGTGGCAGGTATTTATAATTAATGTTAAATAAATACTAGAGACAGTGATAACAAAATTCACGTTTAATCTACGTTCATTTAACAGCGTCCTAATATTGGCCATAATTGAAGAAAAATACGTTGAAACACGTAAAAAGATGCAAATAAAAAGGTTTCAATTATTCTATTAAATATAATGAAATCAAAACACAGCGATGTTTGAGAAACGCTAACACGAGACGATCTAAGTATTCAAAGTGTTCCTAACTTCAAGTATTATCAAACACCATTCAACTAATGCTAACAACGGGCATTCAGAACATTTCAAGTTCTAAGTAAATTGAAAAAGCGAAAGTTAATTAGTTAGATACTGAAACATTCAAGCCGTCAGCAAACTGAGCATTGCCGAGTGCTAGGTTTTAGATAATGAGCCAAATTAGAGAAGTATGCGAACAATTTCAATAGTGTGAAGCAGGGAAAGTTATAGACTCAAGAAATTTCATTATCTTTTGTCGTGAAGTTAATTCTGGGAGCGTCGGGAACTGGGCCCCTTTAGATAATAATTTCATTCGTTCGAAATTCTCGAAGAAAGCTACCGGCTGATTGCAATCAGATGGTGGACTGGAGATTCCTTCGTCTATATTTCGCTTAGTTGTGATATTCGGTTGTTGATTTGAGATATGATTCGTTGTCGAACGGAACCTCTTAGAATTTGTAAAGTACATAAAGTAGATACAGTAAATTTTGCAACATTTTTTATTAAACATCATGAATTTTAAAAGTGACTGCATTAGTTTTGGAAGTTTTAAGCTATTATTTAGTACTCACGTGAAGTATAGACGATACTTCTAGTTTTAAACATGGTTGGCGCATTGTTTTATAAAAAGGGGAAAAAATATGAAGCGAGTTCCTTGTGCAGAGATGTAAGTAATTACTACTGGTCATATGTATCGCTGTATGTGTGAAAACGATTTAACCGGCTTTAATCGCATCTTGAATCTATCAATTTATTTACCTAATAATAAGTGAAATGCTTGAATAGGATATATCGTTGTTGGAAATATTTCTTTCATCATTCACTGTAATCCATATTTCGCGCAAACTGTTTTCATACAAACATGTAAATGGATGCTTTATTACGCTATGTTAATTTCTACCAAACAAGGAGTTTATAACACGGGCGTACTTTGTTCTATTTCAGCAGCTTACAGCTGTCTAAGATACATACGCCTTGGTAATATACACCGAGGCAGAATACAAGCAAACAAATCAAGACGTCTTAGGTTAGCCCACAATAACAGGTGTTCGGAATTATAAGCTAAAGTTGGTTCTTGAAGCTCATTCTAGGAGCGGTTTCCTTGAAGATGTGTAGGCGTCGGTAAATTAAGTCTTGCTGTCAGTACAAACATAATTAAGGGCTTTGAGATGCTGATTCTAGATTAATCAAGTCTTTGATAGCCTGCCTTTGTCCGAAATTATATGTAGGTACGAATATTCAGCCTTGGGTTGACATAAATAAATAAATTCTCCAGACTGACACACCAATTCCCTAGTCCCAAACTAAGCTTATGCTTGTACTATGGATACTAGGTGAACGGATAGATATACTTAATTACGTTGATAAACATCCATGACTCGGGTACTCCCGCTAGGGGAAACATTTGCCCCTAGCTCGGTTTCGTGGCCAGGGTCTCTGACCACTCGACCAACGGGCCAGTTAAAATAGCCAGTCATACGCGAACGTACAGCATATTGCGGATTTGATGTATTAAGTTAAAGTTATATATTTTTTACTTGAACATCATCTTGTTTATTGAACTCGAGAGTTTATTTGCATGAACGATTTCGATATACAGTGGTCGGTATAAAAAGGTAATCGATATGGCCAACGGATGGAATTTCAAGCGGTGAAAGGAACGAAAAATTATGACTTAAGACTGACAACTATAACCATTATTTATAAGAATCTGTTTTTTGTGCTTCGTTTCGATAATTATGATAAAAAAGGCGGATAAAACTAGACTAATACTTAACAATTCTTTGTATTAGTCTAGTATACGGTTTTATTAGATTTTTTGTTGGGAACCCGTTTATTCATACTCAAGAGCAATTTTTTTTTTCAAAAAAGATATATGCGAAACGTTTTAATCCGCATTCGTTAGTTAAAAATTCCCGGTGAATTTTCAGTTCAATACAGCGATACAGTATAAATATCTGGACAGTGACATAACATAAGGATAAGAGGTCAGTGTAGTCAAAAATAAACGTTAAACGATCGCACAGACTTTTTGAAAAAAGGTATACAAACATACAAACTTAAACATAACATCACGGCCATAATCCCCGAAGGGGTAGGCAGAGTCAAAGGGGTCTTTAACCACATTCAGACAAAAACACAACTGAGCTGGGTTAGATGGAAAACTGTGAAAAAGTAGTGACAAGTGGCTAGCTCGTCGCCTTCGCAATCACAATCCACTTATATACCATTAGTCGCCTTTTACGACATGCTAGGCAAGAAACACAGTTGGTACATTCTTTTAAAGTCCCAGACCAACATAGGAAAAAAGCTAATTACTTTAAAATCCTGTATTTAATAGCTCATTACTTTGAAACCTAGTTAAAGTTGGTTATTTTTTATACATCATACCTGATTTACTGTGGATGCCGGTGCTTATTAAAAGCACCAAATGTTAATATATTTGTAGATGGTTAACATTGTTTTAAATTTATTGTAAATAAACCTCCATTTAGTTAAATCTGTTTTATTTATCGGAAATTGATATGTAATGTGCTATTTTTAAGTGTCTTTACGTTCTATATGTTAGCGGCTAATGTAATATTTTGTTAATTTCTACGTCTAAAAGTCTTCATGTTTTTATTCCCAGTACATGATTCCTTCAATCCTTTTTAAATCAGTTGCTTTATACCTACATGGGAGCAAATTGACAATTAACTGCGCTACTCTTAACTGTGTCCGCAGGTATACAGCGGTTTGCACGGCACACGATCCGGCCAAGCCGAACAAAGAAACCGTTTCCGGATAAAGGACTTATTCCGTTTCAATTTTATTTACGACTACAAGGATCAATTGTGGCCCCCGCATGCCCACGCGTTCATATATTCGAAATTAAATAACCCGCCCAAGTCTTAACAAATCTTATTATCGTTGGGATAGAAAAGCACCCTTTCAGAATAAACATCTATAAAAGAGGGTTACGTTGCTTTGTATAAGTTTTCTGTGGACGAGTGGTTCCCGTAATAAAACGAAGTTAAGAGGACGAGCATTTATTGAGCTTAATTTTATATGGCTCTGTCATGTTTCGAGATGGAAACACAATGGCAGAGTGGTGTATTTAGAGCAAGAGGAAAATAAAGAGCATTCATTTCTATTTATATGTCTGCGTTTATAGTTAGCCATGGTAGACTGTAAGTGTCAAAGTTTTGGCGAATTTTATCAAGACACGCCGACGAGTTATAATAATTGTGTGTTAATGAGGAGTTATTTTGTAAGAAAAAGCTTAATATAATATAGAAAGTTTATATATTCTGTAGCACGTTTCATAAAGTCACCCTAACGATGGATACTTCGATTGTTGTGAGAGTTAACTCTTAAACAAATTATCCAAGCCTAAATAACTTTAAGATAACTTAAAGTTACAGCACAACCCGCATTAAGTAATAAAGAACTGATAGATAATTTGAATTTATCAGTGTATATTTCCACTATACCAATATAACTAACTCTATCTATTTATATATCTTCAAATATGCTTTTATAGTATAATAGTATGTTCGAAGATAGATATGCACAACTAAAAAGAACTTTATGTTAAGGCTACAAGGTATATTACATTGCCGCATAGGTAAATAGAAATAAGACTAGAAAATGCTCGTAAAATGAGTGAACACCACAAAGCTTCACAATTAATACTGGAAACACGCAGAGACGAAGCAACCCCCTTAATGTAATTACCCTCTAATTACCTCCCCGATGAGAAATTATGTTGATGAGATCAAAACATTTACTGCGAGATGAAAGCGAATGCTGTGCTGGAGAAACAATGTATCGTATTCGACTGACGTGGTAAAGTATGTATGTATGAAAGTACATGTATGGGAAAATAAAATGACCAGAGTTTTAACGTTATAAATTGTACTGAAATAAGAAAAAGGTACGGCAAATCTTTATTTTCAAGTGCTTTATAGTTCCGATTTTGTATCTATAGTTTAGATTGACGACATTCCAAAAAGACTCGTTTTAAGGTGTGAATACTTTATTAATCTATTAAAAAATTCGTTATTATTTTGTAAAATCTCAGCAAAGTAATTTGTCGGATGAGTCCATCCATTTCTAGATAATGAAAAAGTTAGGCTCCAATTTGGGACGCGAATTAGTTTGTTTGCAGATTATACCTTTGAGGTTTGTAAAATACTCGTTGCCATTGGAGATATACCGTACAAAATATATAATTTAGTTAGGTATACGTGCTATTACAACATACTGGCCTGGTGCTGCATCAGGCAACTCAAAGAAAATGTTTATAAACTGATTTAAAAAATACTTAAAGGACTTTGTCAGTCACTTTTTAAAAGTATCGACATGCAATATACTGAATTTTTGTAAAAATCTTATTGATAATTCTCATGTAACATATCTGGCGTTAAAAGGAAGGGAGAAGGACTTTGAAATATCGCTGTTCTATCCTATCAGATAGTTTTTTTTATGGTCTGTCAGCAAATAAAATAATTGACGTACATACACAGCGTGTCCCACGCAACCTGTACCAGAGAATTTCAATAGTTAGGGGACACCGATACACGATAGTACTCCTAAGCAATGTATTAATTAATTTTACCGACCCATCCGGGGTCTAACTGTAATTTTTTTTATATCCAACAACAACAACAACATAACTTCACGCCCATAATCCCCGAAGGGGTAGGCAAAGTGAAAGAGGCAACAGGCCTCTTTAACCACATTCAGCCAGAAACAAAACTGGGCTGGGTTAGATGGAAACATTGTGAAAAAGTAGTGACAAGTGGCCAGCCTGTCGCCCACACAATCACATACTCAAAACCCGATACACTATTAGTCGTCTTTTACGATATGCCAGGCAAGAACCACAGTTGGCACATTTTTTTTAAGTCCCAGACCAACATGGGACAATGGGCTGGGTTAGATGGAAATATTGTTAAAAAGTAGTGACAAGTGGCTAGCTTGTCGCCTACACAATCATATACACACAACCCCATGTACAATCGTACATGGGGTTGTGTGTATGTTTGTGTGTATAGGGCGACTAATGAGTCGCCTTTTACGACATGCTAGGCAAGAATCATAGTTGGTAAATTCTTTTTTTTAAATCCAGACAGCCATTATGTAAGCTAAACGTTGGCAAGTCCTTCAAAATGGACACATAACATAGGTAACTTTTATATAATTTACTGAATACATAAACTGGTGCGATAAAGGTACCATTCCAAAAATTGAAAATCACCCGCAACCCTTGTGGTATAAGGGTAAAATAAGCCCAATTAATTACGTACTCAATTAATTATGTTGTCGGGGACGTAATTAATTTGCAGGTGATACGTCCACAAAATTATTTTGAGTGTATTTCTATTTAACTAGCTTTTGGGCCGAGCTTTCTTACACATTGTAAATCAACTACCTACTAACTTTCCATCTCCATACAAAGAATACTATAGACCAGGGGTTCCCAACCTTTTAGTGATTGAGGAACACTTTGATTTCATTGGTGATGTCAGGGACCACATAGTCGAAAATTAATTACGTTAAATTTGAAATATCCTTTTATAATTTAAAACGCATAACATTTTTAAGTCTCTCGCGGACCAAATGATATGTCTCGCGGACCACTGGTGGTCCGTGGACCACAGACTGGGAATCACTCTATAGATAGACTATAGCTTAAGTAAGCTTTCTTGGTTATTTTTCCAGCTGAAAAAATAGTAAAGTATCATATTTAAGTTTTGAAAATGAATGAACAACGTGCAGTCTGTTAATTTAATTTAATCTGTGAATTTATGAAAATTAATTTTACAGTAAAATACGGTATACAGATCTATAAGTATGATTTATATAAGGTTATAGTCCCTGTTTTAGATAATTGACTATGTGTTTTTTATTGGCTATTACTTATTTGTTAATTCACGTAATAGACAAACAAAATCTTTAATGATATCTATTCAAGATATTTCAAAAGATTCTTGGCGATTAGTCCTTTATATCCGTTAATCGGATTCATTATTACCGTCTACTGAACATTTTCTCATTTCAATATCAATTCAGATGCTACGTAATGGAGAAAATTTTAATAGAAGTGAAAAGCCATTGATTTTGTCGGTCGGCTATATTGATTCTGCATACCTACTTTGATGAGCCCAGATTTTTTAACTTACTTACTAACTAAACTTCATGCCGCTTTCTTTGCGGGGTAGGCAGAGAGAACCGATCGCCATATGGCACGATCCTTAAACATCACTCTCTTCTTCAACATTCATGATCCTTTTCATACAACCTCTTCGGTTTTTATAACTCCTGACATCACCTTCTGTTAATACACGACCAATCTGGTCGTGGTAGGTGAGCCTGGGCCTTCCGCGGCTCTTAAATCCTTCCACTTTCGCATTGTATATCTGTTTATTAAATCTTTCGTCATCCATTCTTTCCACATGACCGAACCCCCAGAACATGCCTCTTCTTACTTTGACTCCGACACTGTCTTTCAAACCGACTCTCTTTCTTATATAGTCATTCCGAACGCAGTCTGTGAGCGATACACCGCAGATTTTCTGCAGCGCTCGCATCTCGACCGCGTTTATTCTACTTTCATGCTCTTTCTGCCATACCCAACTCTCACTTCCATATGTTAGCGTAGGAATCAGCACCGCATTGTGTATAGCGAGCTGGGTCTTCTGGCTTAAGACTTTACTGCCTAGAAGTTTTTTTAACGCTCCATTCACCCTATGCCCTGCATTCACTTTTCTTTCTATATCAACAGAGTACCTTCCATCTCTGCTAAATGCACACCCTGGATATACATTTTTTTATTGATATCTAACTGCTGAAAAAATCTTACTTGTGTTATGTATGTACATGAACTACGAATATAAGACGTATTGAAATATCAGAGTCTTCATAAAAGGGCTAAGATATCTGTAAATTTCAAGATCTTGCAATCAATCATAGTCAAGGTCCAACAAAGATCCTGGTGTTCCTACAGTGCAGTGTATACACAAAATACTTCGAGCCTAATTTTTGTGTACTAGATTAATATTAATTTTTGTATTTTTTTGTCGCTTAAAGCACTATTTATAAATTCAACGTCATACAAAAAAGGCGACTTAAGGTCTATTGTGTAAAAGGATTGTAATTGTATAGGCGATAAGCTAGTCATTTATCAGTAGTTAGATTTTTCCGTCTAACCTAAATCAAATTATTGTTTGGCTGAAACTGGTTTAAGAAGCTATTTGGATTATTTTAGCGCTTTTAAAATTTTGCTGGAATATATGAGGTAAATTTTGATGTTGCGATTTTGTGGATTTTTAATGTGTATAAAATGTCTACGATTACAAATAATAATTTATCCTGAAACCTCAAATAAAAAAAAAACAGTTTAACAGCACCGCTGGGTCTGATATTTTTATTTCGCACGCTACGCACGTTCCCACGTCATCCAAATAAAACGTAGGACAAGATTGGTGTCCCGACAAATGCGTGGCATTCCTCCTGGAGACGGCTGTTTTAGCGGGAATACCATAATGTATCAAACTTTATCGCACCTTTGGGTTTAATGCGAAGTAATGAGTCCGCATTGTGGCTTACTTTTGTGCATTATTCGTTTCTGTTTCTAAATCTTTTTATAAAAAATATGTAAACTGCGGCTTACGCGGATCCCCTGAAGTTTATCAGTTAATTCAGAAGGTTGAATTCAAGATTTTCTCAAATCTTTTGTGTAACATAGATGGATATCTATAATAATATAGTGAAAGAGAGTGAGATATATAAACATGCGTACAACGTACGCTACATTGTACGTATGTTTATATATGAAAAAAGCCTTTGTTTTTTTTATTATTGATGGTACATAGAAAGGATGTAATTGGGTTTATTTAACCCGCGAGTGAAACTGCCCGCTACTGTTACAACGAAAAAATAATTCGAATTCTCGTTCTTTGTTGAATTTTAAATTTAATATTGGAACGAACCGAAAATTCGAATATCCGCCCACGCTCCGTCACATTGTATAGTCCATTTAGTTTTTCATTCATGAACACGTCAGAGGGAGCAAAGCTAGCAAATTCATAAAGCAATTCTATTCATAATTCGGTAACGCGTGAGGAAGGGCGCGCTCGCGAGGAGCCGGCAGCCAATTACCCACCTTCCACCAAATTATTAAAGTCATTCCGCAAATGGCGCGCGTCTGAGGAAATAAGAAGGGCCGAGATTGGATATTATTCGAGATGTTCAGTTGTTATTGTGATCCTCGTTATCATACAGATGCGGTTTTTTTTTTATTGTTTGGTAATTGTGTATAAACTTTGTATTATAGGCATTTAACTACTAGGCGAGTGAGGTGTGGTAGGATCGTAACATATGGCGTTCGGTTCTCTCTGCCTATCCCGCTAGGGAATTGGCGTGAAGTTTAGTTAGTTAGTACGTTCGTTAACTATTAGCAAATGATTTCTGTAAGTAGGTTACTAGGTGAAATACATAATAATTATATTGTTATATTCCTGATTGTTACAAGGAATTATGTTGTAAAATATTACGGAGAATTTATTAACATGTGGCATAGAAGAAATGCTGATGATAGTGAAACGAAACATTTATGTAATAGAAAAAGAAATAAAAATTCTGCTTATTTAATCTGGTTTTCAAATAACATGATATTTTTTTTAACGTAACCGAGGTAATTCTGTGGAAATATGTTTCCTTGACATATCCTAGTTTCCTCTAGGTCGTGACGTCATCCACTCTCGGATGTCGCTTTGTGTGATTCACGGCGCGCTACAAACGAGCTGGCTGTCACCTGCGACGCCCCGCGGGGCCACACTCGCAGCGGCGATGTATTGCCCTTGTCCCCGCGGGTCGGGTCGGTGCTCCGGCGGCCTGTAGGTTATGGAGATATTACGTCGCCTCTTTGTCTGTTCTGATTAATGCTGTGTCGTGCAAACTGCTTGGTGTAAGTGGATTTGAAATCTTTATGACATAGAGCGGTTATAACAATTTTTTACCGAAAGTTTATCTGCCAACTTATTGTAAGATGGAATATTTATAATGTGATATTTACGATCGAGAAATTAATTTGGATAAGTAGTTCTCCTAGGTTGTGACGTCATCCACTCTCGGATGTCGCTTTGTGTGATTCACGGCGCGCTACAAACAAGCTGGCTGTCACCTGCGACGCCCCGCGGGGCCACACTCGCAGCGGCGATGTATTGCCCTTGTCCCCGTGGGTTGAGTTGCTGCTCCGACGTGCACGTTATGAATGGAGATATTACGTCACCTATTTGTCTCTTCTGCTTAATATTGTATCGCGTAAGCTGGAAAGAGTGCTTTGTGCAGTACATAAATTTTCTCGACATGAAGGATCAAGCAGATGTTCTTTGCCCTTATGTGGTACTAGACTTTTAACATTTGTCTTGATTTTTTCGCCATAGATGGCAAACGAGGAGACAGTTTTACGATAACCGTTGAAATATTATGACACCATTAAAATATTGACAAGTAGTCCCTTAAATTTAGGGCTTACGTTTAAGAATAAATACAGATTCATTTAAATGTAAAAAAAAATAAAAGCTACATAAATATTTTAATCTCAGCTCAGAGAAAAGCTGTATTTACGCAAACGAAGTCGTCGTTGATATTGTAAGAAGATTGATACCTATGAAAGAACTTTCGCGATTTTATTAATAAAAATAACAACACTATCGGAGCTGATATAGTGTTATTTTCAGATATTTACACTCTTCACTGTATATAACTTAAGCTGATCGCTAAAAGCATTGTCTTTCATACGCGAATATTACTATTCTCCGCACTCTCGTATCGTTAAGAATGCACGAGACGTAAAGGATTTGTATCCGAATTCAATACTCTCTGATCCACACGGGTGCATTAGTTCCCGGTGAACGTGTACGTAGATTGGGTAGATTTTGAGCGTGTACGTAAATTTCGCAGATTTCCACCGGAAATAAGCCCCCGGGTGCGGGCTGACACCTGCGGTGCGCGCCTTTGTGGAGTATATTTGTATTCTGTGATATATTGTTTTCTCACGCTTTAGCTGACATTCACAATGTATGCGATGCCAAGTTCTGAAGAGTTCATGATTTTATGCGACTTGAATGAGAAGCAGAACGTTCAAAAGTAGCGAAGTCTGTTACCTGATCTTGTATCGAAATTGTTGTTTCTGATATAAGATCAGGTATATTGAAAGCCAACATTTTGGCTTTATTTTTTTTATTTGATTTGAATTGGAACATCGAAAACTAACGAATTCTGTAAGCTGAATTTGTTTTTTCTTCAGGCCTATATTTAAAAAAGATTGGCATTTATATTTTTCATTTTCTTCGCGGGATTCCAGAAACATAGAAAATTAAAAATATAACTAAAATAATTGACTGGCCCGATGGTCGAGTGGTCAGAGACCCTGGCTACGAAACCGAGGGTCGCGGGTTCGAATCCCGCTTGGGGCAAATGTTTCGTGTGATGAACATGGGCATTTGTACTCGAGTCATGGATGTTTATAAACGTATTTAAGTATGTCTATCCGTTCAGCTAGTATCCATAGCACAAGCATAAGCTTAGTTTGGGACTAGGGAATTGGTGTGTCAATCTTGAGAATTTATTATTATTATTATTATTTATATTATTTAATCACACAGTATCATAGGTTGCTCCCACAATATATCGTCAATGTTACTTGTTTACGTTGTATGAATAGAAGGGTGGAAAAATAATCGGCTTTTTGTTCCGTATCGACTCATCAATACACGGACGGGTTTCAATCTCCGAGCCTTTGTTTTAATTTAAAGCGGAATATTAAGCTGGATAAACAATGGGTGTTCAGTTCTGCCAATCACGCGGCAAATCAAAACTGAACTTTTGATTTGCATATCGGATTTGGGATAATAACCATCAATATTTAGATGACCCTATCGGCCGGTTATTCTAGCCGTTCAAATGTTATGGCCGGTGAAACGACGGGACATTATTAGTTAGGTATATTAATGTTGACCTTATCTACAGGGTATTTAAAAGTAGGTATAAAACTAAAAAAAAATCACTTATTGATAAGTTCTATAAACGAATTTGTAAATAAATATATTATCGAGTAAAAAAAAAAATATCCAATCTTAAATTAATTTATTTTATTCAAAACGAGTGAGACAAATTCCAAAGCAAATGAATTATTCACCATATTGACTGAGGCAAGGGCTGTCAAAATTTAATTTAAAAAATAACAACAAATTATGAATCTGTTGCCAAAAATAACCGTGGCTTTTCCTTTGTTCCGTACAGAACATCAAACAAAACACCCATTGACTCTTCAAACACAATTTCCAATGAAGGTTTTAACAAACTCTTATCAAGTCAAATGAATTTACCAGAGGCCGTCGTCATTAATATTAAAACGGTAAACAAAAGGCAAACAAACCCGACAAAAAAGTCAGAGGACAATTGCCCATGTGACATGCACAGAGTTTCCTCAAACAAAAGAATAATGGTTTCGCTATAACGTGCTTACGGGGTAAATGTTTAACAAACGGGACATCATCTTCCTAGCAGTGTTTTGTCCCATGCTTACTCGGGGTCCGCTTATATTAGGGATGGCAAACATTTTAAGCTGTCTAAAAATATATAGATATAAGTGGACCTCGATACGTACGTCTGTACGTACGACGTATTTATAATTTACAAAATATCGATAGAGTGGATATCTCACGTGCTGAAAGGAGGGATTGCCAATAAGATTCACAATAATTACTTCATGAGATGATGATCAAAGAATTCGCATTTGCTGGCACAACATTTTCTTTCACCTTCCACACGGGTGCCAATAATTCACCATCCCTGGCCTAGACCGTGATCCAGGATCCACCAGTCTGGTAAGTACATTGAAGCGACTGTCGATCCTACTTTCGTAATTCTAGATAGGGGAACGAGACAATTTGGACCGTGGATATTAATCTCATGGACTAGTAAAAAAAGAAGGACTCCACGCTGTCATACTACAGCGTGAAGCCACGTTTATGCATGTGTGAGATACCTATGAATACCAGATATCGGATATCTGCCATTTGGCGCGCTTATTACGTTAATGTGTGACGTAGATTGCATGTCAAATTAAAGCACATGAGGAGCTTAAACGTCTAGTTAGTGGCACGGAGTCCTTCTTTTTTTATAGTCCGTGAATAATCTATAGTTATGTAAATGTGCAGGTTTCATCACGATATTTTCCCTCACCGTAGAGCAAGTGGTATGAGTATAAGCCCGTACTTAGAATTGAAAACAGAGTACGTGCCTAGAGCCGGCACCATTAAAATATGAGGCGCATGTCCCTACCATCGAGCTACCACCTCTTCTATACACAATTGTAAATGTTAAACAAACAGGTGCCGGCAGGATAACAAATGTCACGACATATTATGCAGGTTACACGTATCATTCGTGCCGGCGAGTAAGCGAAACTACCGCAAAAAGTATAAATCCCTTCTAAGGGTGTAATAAATTGGCGTAACGAGCGTCTGGAATCTTGTTAAGGCGAGACGAGCCATAAACAGAGCGGGACTCCCGCCATAGGACCCGTCACCTCCCGTGGGATAGTCTGGCAAAGGTCAGGACGCAACGTGAAGTACGTGACTTTAATGGTGCAGGTTTGTTGGCATGGGAATGTTGGTCGTTGGTGAATTTTCGTTGCCTTTTAAAAAGGTCACGTCATATTGATTTTTAAATAATGCCGACGTAGAAATATTTATTAGGAACATTTATTGGTTTGAAATTGAAAAATATGCCGATAATTTTCATAAAAAATATCATCAAAGAAAGCTGGAATATATGATCCTTATCCTTCACGATAATCACTTGATATGTATTAAGTATGTGTATATGAACACAAAGGTCAAATTACTTGACTTTATTTTCATGTTTTTCTACAACTTTTTATAGCCTAATAAATACGTAACCATATTTGGCAACTTTTTGCCAACGTGTAGAGGGAAAATGGTCAGTTAGCTAAAAAATGATGACAGGATCAACGCAGTCGCGTGTCATATCGCGTTACCAAAAAACCGACCGCACATAAAGTACCATATGACCAAAATATTCTGATGCCCCACTAGAAGTAACATGTATCTATTTCAAGTGTCTAATTATTTTGGACGCGGCTAGGGAAAGTTTTTCAGTAGTTTTTCCCGTGTTGGCGCGACGCCACGAGAGGTCCCGTAGTGGCCCACCGAAGGCCTTATTTCAATGAGCGTAAAGATCAGAGTGAAATGAAGTAAGTGCTGTGTTAAAGTGTGGAATGTTACACCTCCTGGGCCTTTATTGCAATACGCTTAAAGTTCAAAGTTGAACGGGTAGATAACGATGTAAGCACGAGGCAAGTGTTATCGCCAGTGATACATGATATGATGACACGACTTTTACGCGTCTCATCGAATGCGAATTGTGAATTTGTTGCGATTCAAGCGATCGTTGTTTCTCAGATGTATGCATTGTACGATATTTTAGGGTTATATGATTGACGACTTCTATCATTGTTGTGATGTAACATATGGCGGGAATAATAAAAATAAGCACTCATGAATGTGAGTGTTTATTTTTGTTCGCGGTATTTGCATCTGTAGTATACTTATCACTTCCTATAACAAACTAGTTGTGCCCGCGGTTTCGCCCACGTTTATGGTAAATGGCCTTCCTCGATAAATAGGCTATCTAATACTGTAAGAATTTTTCAAATCGGACCAGTAGTTCCTGAGATCAGCGAGTTCAAGTAAACAAAGAAACAGACAAACTCTTCAGCTTTACAATATTAAGTATTTAAGTAAAGATTAGATTTCATTATACTTTATATCAGCAATATATACAATCATTAAATGAATCTCTAGTACCATTTAAAATTATAGCTTAAACATTTTTACTAGCACAGTTATAACTAACTATTTAGAAAGTATCTATTTATTTCTTGAAACTGAAGCTGTTTTTTTTTTGTATCTTTATACTGGCCATTCTGTGTACTTCAGTCTTTAGTCTAAGTTTGTACCTATTATCAAAATCTACTTTATATGTATTTATATGTATATTTATAATTAAGTATATGACAGAGTTCCAGTCAGTCCTTTAAGTAACCGAAACATTAAACGAATCCACAATAAACTTAGCTTTTATCATTCCCTATAAAACCTACTCGAGCATTACGTTCGATACACATTCAATTTCCAATAACGACATCCATTCACTTATAAAATATAGCCTGTCAATATTAATATATGAGCCGATACCAGCGACATAAACAAACGGGTGATTCGCACTCCAATAACATTAGGTATACGCCTTTTGCGAACATCCGTCTTCGTTCACGGTCACGTTGGATGGTACTGTGGCGATGCTATGTATCGGTATAATTTTAGAATTGGTACGTTGATACCAAACACCCATACACAAATAATTTAATTTCACATTATTTATTTGAATTATCGGCTTATTTATGTCAGTGATTCATTAATCATAAATATAAAGTCCCATGTTGGTCTGGGACTTGGCCCATGTTGATCTGGGACAAAAAAAATGTGCCAACTGTGGTTCTTGTCTAGCATGTCGTAAAAGGCGACTAATGGTTTACGGGCTTTTGGATATGTGACTAAGTAGGCGACGAGCTAGCCACTTGTCAATTCTTTTTCACAGCTTTCCATCCAACTCAGCCCACTGTCCCATGTTGGTCTGGGACTTAAAAAGAATATGCCAACTGTGGTTCTTGCCTAGCATGTCGTAAAAGGCGACTAATAGTATATCGGGTTTTGGGAGTGTGATTGTGTAGGCGACAGGTTAGCCGCTTGTCACTGCTTTTTCACAATTTTCCATCTAACCTAGCCCGGCTTTATTTTTGGCTGAATGTGGTTGAAGGGGCATGCTGCCTCTTTGACTCTGCCTTCCCCTTCGGGGATTATGGGCGTGATGTTATGTATGTATGTATGTATAAATATAAATAAAAAAATATTACAATACATCACATATATTGATCTGACTCCGAGGTAAGCTTAAGCATTTGTGTTACGGATATAAAAAACAAAGTGGTATTACAAATATATACTTAAATAATATTGGATATTAACACCCAGATACAGAACAAACACAAGTATTCATTATACGAATGTTTGTCCTGGATGGGCATCGAACCCACAACTTTTGGCGCATGGGGCAGGTTCACTACCGAATGAGCCATCGAGTCAGTCAAAACATGTTCGATTTTTGAAAAATTCTACGTTCAATATTGTTTTGAAATTATTAAATAGTTGGTCGGTTAAGTATGGCATGATATACTGTGCTTATGCCATACGACATCTATGAAAGGATTCTGTTTCACATTATACATATAAACATACAGAAAAAGCATGTATGATAATGAAATACAATTAACTAAATGAAGAAAGAATTTTAAAAGATGAACAACGTGATAATAAACACCATTTCTTTACTTCCCTTTCTAATTTAACGCTTAATGTGCGAATATATTAGTGTAATGGAAAGAAAATGGATGTGAATACCTAATTAATTCTCGAATAACGTATATATAACAATATAATATTTTTGTTTTGTGTATTGAAGTGACTTTTGACTGGCCCGTTGGTCGAGTGGTTAGCGACCCTGGCCACGAAACCAAGGGTCGCGGGTTCGAATCCCGTTAGGGGCAAATGTTTCGTGTGATGAACATGGACATTTGTACTCGAGTCATGGATGTTTATAAACTTATTTAGGTAAGGCTATTCGTTCACCTAGTATCCATAGCATAAGCTTATATTGGAACTAGGGAATAGGTGTGTCTAGTCTAGAGAATTTATTATTATTATTATTGAAGTAAAATTTAGCAGTTATCAGTTCAAAATAAAACTTGTTTATAAATTAAATCATATGAAGGAAATTTGGTTGTTATTATTGTATTCAACTTTCATATCCATGCTACACAGCGGTCCGGAATACCTAGGATTAAATAAAAAAATATATGCATGTTTATAATGGCTATATTTCTTTAACCAAGCATTAAATAATATTCTTCTTAAATTCTCATTATTCACTCTCGTAATTATATCATTTACGTATCTCGTTTTGTAGTAGTAAATATACATTATTTAAATATGTACTTATATTTACTACTACGAAACGAGTAAAACTGAAAAAAAAGACAAATTTAACTACGTATTTTGTTTTGTGCAATTTCCCTGCTGACTTTTCGCATAAACTCCGCTCCGTCCTAAGCCCCGGGGGTCTAAAGCCAGAGTAAACCGTCACGTCAAAAGAAAATGCACACGAAAATCCTCGTCAAAAATCCTAATTACCATAGTAGGGGCCTCTTTATCCAGCGGAGTGATGCTTAATTCCTCAAGAGGAAAAGGGTATTACGTGCCAGTGCACTGTTTTATTTATTAATATTTGCTCACTGATAACATTTTAACATTTAATTTTAAAGAGGTTAAATGGTGTTTTGCTTCCGAAACTTTACGGCCAGTTCATTATTCAAATGTGCAAAGATAACAAAATTTGTCATATAAATATTACATTGACGACTAATCACAGGAGTAAAACTAATTAACAAAAAAAAATTTATTACATTGTGATGTAATTTGTTAAGTATATTTTGTGTTTTTTTTTATTGTGTAAGTCTGGAGAATTTATTTGTTTAATAGTTGATACTCCAAGATATGATCTTACAATGAAACTACAACACAGGTAACTTTCCATACAAATATGTTTACTATTCAAATAAAAAAAATACTCATACATACTAAACTGAATAAATGGTAAAGTTAATGTTTTGGATACAGTAACAACTTGCTCTACGTAACGAGCCTTGTCCAATGTAAGCCTGGAGCCGAAGAGTTTATATCGGACAGCTTAATAGCCCTGGCGTCGGAAAAAGGTCAACTGAGCTTATACGAGCTTTGATGGGTGCAGAATGCGAGGTGATGACAGCGGAGCGAGCAATAACCGAATGGCTTTTACACACAAGAAATATTGGGTCCCCATTGGTAAAAAGATCTACAGCGACCTATAGTACCATTTTGATTCGAGAAAAGGTTTCAATATAACATTTTTATAAGCTAGATATTTTTAAGCAGCAGTGCTAGCCAGCGATGGATTTTTTTTTATCTGATGTTGATCTTGATTAAAAATGAAATACGTTATGAAAGCATACAATTCTTAGAATTTAAGCGTTTTACCGGTTCTAAGAAAGACATATTAAAAAGTGTCTGTACCAAGAAGCTTTTATTGAACACGTTTATTAAGTTCCGATGGGAGTTATCAAAAAGTAGAATTTATACAAAAATCCAATAAGTTTATGAATAAATGCAAAGCCAATTGGACAACGTGGACCGATTTTTGTTCCCGGAGTTTATTTAAAATCGAAAATATTCATTTTATGAAGGTATCGGAGGCCAAAAAACTAATATTTAAACGTTGAATAGAACAGAATTATTAATTTCAAATCTATTTCATTCCACCATTCGATGGTTGGAAATGACATCGGTCGGGGACATATGGTAGTAATATATTTTAAAGGAGGAATTTCACTACCGTCATCGTTAGATAGGTACATTTATAAAATACACTACACACAATAACAATAACAGTATTCTTAAATAAGATTATATAGGCCAGAGAAAATGAGCAAAAAATAATAAAAGCAGTTGTATTATCAGGGCAAAGCGGAAATCCTTTTCGGAAGACCTCTTGGCCCTTGTTCTTCCTGCTACTTTGTTAGCTTGTATAGCGTGGTAGTCGCCTCATTGTGGTAAGGACGAGACAGAAATTAATAATGTTTTTTGTTAGATGTAAGGGGAAGGGCGCAAAATATCATACGGTTCTTGAGCATGGGAAGGGATACAAATATCGTCATGGTCCTTTGGGATTCAGCGTCTGGGTAATGCTTATTTCCTCTGTATGTTTTTGAACAGAATACGGGATCCGTTGCTTGGTCAGACAGAATTAATTCCATATAGATTCAGTCTGTCTCGGGTAGTAACTAACGAGCAGCGTTCTTTTGAAACTTTTTATTTTTAGTTCAAATTGCCTATAGCAAAATTAAGGAAGATAAATAGAGAAAGATTTTCCAACTTTTCATGTGAATTAAAACTTGGTAATCTGGGCTCTTTTCATATTAAATAAAGCTTGGTAATCTCGACTCTTTTCATATGATCAGTTAAGAGTTTCCTAAATTATATCGACAGTAACAAAAATTGTTTGTTTCTATTCTAAGAACACATTGCAGTTAATTTAACAAGTCAAGGCATAACTTGGCTGGTATGCACTCCATTCAAAAGTGTCAAGAATTTACTTAAATAAAATCCTAGATATTGCACCATCTGGAGATTCAACTTGTCTCAGGAATTTAAAATGACGTGGAAATGGGAATTGTTTCCGAGGAGACAGATGCTTACTGTGGAGAAAGGAAGATTAAAGAGAGGGTTAAACTCTTATATCTGTCGGTGTCGATCGCTTTGCTAGACAGACGATGCAGCCTTCTTATAAAATCGCTTGGACTTGGCTTTTAGAAATATTAAATTTTGTTTCTTGAAACGGAGTGTCAATTAAAAATAATTAGTTGAGTTTCTTGCCTAGTTTGTCGTATAAAACGACTAACGGTGTAGTGTATTGGTAAAGGCGACAAGCTAGCAAACAATCTAAAATTGTGAAAAAGTAGTGACAAGTGGCTACTTGCCACTTATTTTTCGTATGAATTGAAAATTGATTTGCAGCAGTTCAGAATCTTAATAAATTTCGCAAAATTGGTCTTGATAATGTCGTTGTTGTAACGAGCGTGGTACAAAGCTAAACAACAGTTTTCGTTGATTTTTTTTTGTCACATTTGCTCATTGCTTTTTAAAGCACCTGAAATCCTGTTCGATTCAATTCTCTCGGCTCATCATTCTACTCGACGCCGCCAAAAACGGGTAATGTTATTCATTACATAAAAAAGACATCAGTCAGTACGTCGCGAGTTTCTTCCACCGGAAATTAAGGTTCCTCACAGTAGATTGAACAAAGCGATAACAAGCGAAAGGTTCAGGATCGAATGAGCTCACAAATTTGCGTAAACAAAATGTTTTACTTTTTGTTTCGAGTAAACTAGTATTGTTTTGTTGTTTGAAAACCAACGCTACGGGCGGATTATGTTATATAAGGTAAACAATAGACTTTGATAAAGTAAGCTTGGATAATTGCGAGGCGGCTGTAATTATAATTATATGTTAGATACATCAGTAAAATTATGTTTCTTGATTATAAGACAACATGGTATTAAAATAGCGTATGCGTGTAACTTTAGTAGTCTATTATCGAGTTATTCATCGTGAAATTGTTGATGGATGATCGAAAACCAAATAATTATACAAAATTCATTTGTACGATATTATTGAATAACTCTGCGCACACTTTACACATTCCGTCCATATTTTCTTTGGACGCCTTTTCATATATTCGTAATTAGCAGGTACCGTGTTGTCTTAAAATCCTCCAGGATTCGCACAAAGAGATTCCTTTGTCTTCATTTTTGTTTTCACATCATATTTTGTGGAAAACTGCTCGCTTTGTTGCCCTTAATGAGTAGCTCTCCTTATCCATAAGCAGCTTTTAATTATAAAGCAATGTTCAGTTTTGTTTCGTTCCATAAATAAATAATGTATTTGGGAAATACGAAAAGAATAGACAATCGTTAGTAAGTAAAAACTTTAACAAACACTTATATCTGTAAAGGTTAGCTGCAGGTAAGCTTAGATTAGAATTTCTTCTTAAGTCTTCTCTCTGTCCTTAGTTGGTCTGCGATTTAAAAAGATGAGCCATTCTATTTTTAATTACCAACAGATTTTTTTTTTTACGAAAAGAGGTTGAAAGAGCTAACCGGTCTATAGACTCCCACAACTCCTCGGGATTGCGGGCGTAATGATTGGTGACATGTATATGTCTTCTCATTTAAGGGTTAGACTATAAGTAACCGGTGGTAAATTTTTATTTTCATTTTTATGTACTGACGATTTATAAGTGCTTATTTGAGCCTACGTAAATAAAGATAATTTCATTTCATTTTATTTCATTTCATTTCATTTCAGTAAATAGTTATTTCATATACCTACCATATATTTTTAATTAAGAAAGCTATCGAAAAATTAAAGGTCATTTATGACCACAATCTGTCACAAAGTTTTTTACTTTCCTTAACTTGACCCCAATTATGTTTGAAGGCAAATTAAGTCACTAGCAGGAATTCATAAATCCATCGACCCGCACGGCAAAAGTCGGTTAGCACTTCGACCGTTTTTTATCCAGTTTCCCCAGTTTCACGTTTCGTTTTAGGGATTAAGCCGTCTTTTGTGGGAAGCGAGAAGTACTTTACAATACCTCGCTGTTGCGCTAACTTTTATTATACTTTTAAGAACTTTTCAATTGAGTGTGTTTTATTTTTCCGTCGGCGTTTCGCGTTTTCGGATGAATGGTGTTGATTTTTGTTCGGTGCTCATTTTAGTAGATGAAAAGGTCGAAGATTGAATTGCGAGAGGTATTTTATTTTTCCATAAAGAACCGGTTTGATGGAAAAGGTAGAAAACCCTGTGTCAATAGCATAATGACACTAGCCCAGTTCTGATGTTTGATGATAGTTATTAACTCATTCGTAATATAAAGTTTCTATAAGGAACTTAGTTATGAAAATACCCATATCTATTGATATACTGCACTAAGCCCAAAGCAAATAAATCCTCTTGATAACCAACTAGTTGTACAATTTATTGCGGATGTCGATAGGACATCGGCCATCGAACTACATTCATAGTGCGAAAACTGTCCCCAGATTTGTTACTTTGTCTTGAACTTTTGACAATCCAATATCCGGAGTCGGTCCGTTATCGTCTAGATAGCTCGGGTTTGTGTGGATTAATGCCAACCCTGCTGATAGTAAAGGATATGAACTTCAATGTTTATATGATAAGAGTTTTGGAGTGTAGTCAAATTCGCTTAGAAAAGCACATTATTTTTTAAGTTAATATTATTTCTTATTTAGAAAATAATAAGATGAACTGGGAGAAGGGCAAGAGGAGGATGATGATTAAGGAAATAGTCAATGTTTCTATCAAATTATATGCTGTAAACAGGAAGATTGAATGCACCAAAAAGCTAATTATTGGAATCAAAATCTTTAGTTAATTATAAGAATCAACAAGGGTAGGTACCACAAATACGTCCTGCCTTGCACGTGTTTCCGTCGCAGCCGGATGGGAATGGCCCGGTACCCCCGACCGTTCCCATCCCGTCTCCCCCCTTAAATGAGAGGAGACTAGTGGTGCCCACCATGTAGGGTGGGCTGGTCGCTGGAAGCGTTTTGGAAGCAGAACTGTCCCCATGACACTTCCACTCGAGCGAGGGGTACCGCGGGGTTTAGTGGGTACACCCCGGCCACTCACCACCTTTGGCCGGAAAGGGGGCCTTCGACTCAGAGGCCCCTGGGAGCCCCACACACCACTCTGTCCCCCCGGGCAGGGTGAAGGTGCGTCACGCATTCCCCGAGTAAAAAAAAAAAAAAAAAAGGTACCACAAATACGTAGACCTGATATTAATAGATATGTATTAGTCAACAACTTTTTGTTCCAGTGCCGGGTCCATGCCCTATAAAAAGTCAAGGGACAAGGAGATATCTAGTTGTCAGTCAGTCAAGAAAATAAATGAAATAACTGGTTTAGATAAACGCTGTTGTATGTTTAAACATGTCCGTTTTACCTATGGCGCAGTTTTCAGCTATTTGCAAGTAGAAACGTTTCTAGCAAAAGAAAAATTGGGCACTTACCAAAATAGCGGTACTCTCTGGAACACTACAATAATTGCTGTTTTCCATTAGTGTGTTCCCTTGAAATTCTGTCCAAAGTGAAATGGAAAAGATAGAATTCTATTAGACTACAACTCGTTCAAATGGAAGAATTCTCTGTATATATCTCTGTGTATTTCATCAGCGTAGAACTTTTTCTGTAATGTAAGTAGTATTTCTTAAGGTAATTGAAGTTAAAAACATTTTCAATACTATGAAGCATATAACGTAGTATCTCATAAAGTAATTGTTTTTTTTTTTAATAAATAAATATCAGACTACATCACTACATTGATCTGACTCCGAGGTAAGTAGCTTAAGCACTTGTGTTACGGATATCAGAAACAACAGTGGTATTACAAATATATACTTAAATATTTAATATTAACACCCAGACACATAACAAACACAAGTGTTCATCACACGAATGTTTTTCCTGGGTGGGGATCGAACCAACAACTCTTGGCGCATGGGGCAGGGTCACTACCGTATGCGCTATCGAGAAAAATAGCATCTTCGATAGTTATGAAAAAATGTTTTACTAAAACCATAGTATTGCCAAAGTCAAAATAATGCGGTATTTGGTTGCATACAGACATAGTTAGCAAAATTTACTGTTTACGAATTGTTAAAAAAAAAAAACATTATAAAATGTACTGTTACTTGCTTGTGATATCATATTTGCGGAGCCAAAACCGCGAAATATCAACATTATTCTAATTTTAGCTTGTTACATACATAATGTCCGCCTTCTCCCATGGGGGTAAGCAGAGATTACATCCTTCCATTTGCTACAATCCTGGGGCACATCTTTCGCTTCTTTTACATTCATAAGTCTTTTCATACACGCTCAATTCAGTTTGTTAGTTTTGTTTATTTTATGAGTGATAGTGCTTTTGACACTTTATGCCGCAAATTAGTATTTTTCAAAAAGTATTTTCGTCGTCATATTTCTCTACTAATACCAATAGTACCTACCTACCAATCTTTTGGAAATCAGTGCCTGTGTAATTAGTCCCATTTTATGCAAGAAACCATTTAACAAATCCAATTTATTTTCGGATTAGTCGGGTAATCCTGCGGTGGTCGCTACACAAATCGCACGAACGAAGTGGGGTGCCGCAAACTAGCTAAAAAGAGGAATTACACTGCACTCGATGCGAATGGGGTTTTATTTTATACTATTGCAAAACTAATTGCCTTTTTCTCGAGACTTTAAAGCGATCGTTCATTTACTTTTTTTATTTTCATACAGAACTCGTTAGTGAGAGGAACTATTCTCAGCGAATAATATAAATACAAATATGTAGGAATTAGTTGCATATGTTGGAAAAGTAAATACAACGCCTGCAATCCTCGTAGGGGTTATTGAGTCGAAGGAGCAAAAAGCGCATTAAACCAAATTGAACCAAAAATAAAAATTTGTTAGATTAGATGGAATATTGTATTAAAGTAGTAGCACGTCGAATATTGAAATAATGTACTGGTGAATATAGCACATATATGTACATAAATAAAAGCCGCAACTGATAAAAAATGCAGACAAAAATAATTATCAAGTAAGTTCTCAAGATTAACACACCAATTCCCCAATTCCAAACTAAGCATATAGGCTTGTGCTATGTATACTAGGTGAATGGATAGACATACTTAAATACGTTTATAAACATCCATGAATCAAGTACAAATGTTCATGTTCATCACACGAAACCTTTGCCCCCAGCCGTATTCCAACCCACGACCCTTAGTTTCGTAGCCAGGGTCTCTGACCACTCGACCAATGGACCTGTCAAAATAACCCTTAAATAGTTTAAATACCCATCATTTTAGTCCGGTCAAAATAGGCATTCAAGGTTACATTAATTCGCACCCAGCTAAAAATTGGCATGAATCACATTTTGCATCGCTATATCTCCGAAATGGTGATTCTTAGGAAAAAAAGTTTATGATTTTTTTTTATAGATAATTGCATGATGAATAATTTTTGTCTCAACTATTTTTATGATAAAACTTACCGTTTAGCTGGAAAACTCAAAAAACCGATTTTTTCAACATTTGACTTTGAATAATATTTTTTCCACACGTTGGATTGATGTGGATAATTGACAAATTGTGTGTAATAGGGTTCCCAATATCCATGCTAATTTTTAGCTGGGTGCGAATTAATATAACCTTACCCCTATTTTTGAAGCTAATTTGACCGGACTAATTATAAGAAGCCACATCTGGTTCATAGGTCCAATAACATATTCGACAACGGCCAATTTTAATTAAATTGTACCGTCTGGCTTCCTTCCTACAAAATATAATTACATGGAAATTGGGCTAACAAAGAAGGGGTACATCACATTTTTAGCTTAAAAGCTAAATATGAATCTAATGAGGTGTGCTAGTATTAGGAAATTAATGTAATTAAATATTATAATTAGGAAGTTTTGCTATTATAATAAAATGTCATATAAAGATATATAAAGAGTTATAAAGCTTTTGTATAGTCTTCTTAAGTCATTTATAAAAGTTGCGCCAGTCGTGTCTAGGATTTCTAGAAGAAAGGAAATACTAGAATCTCTGCACTAAAGGACTTTGAGATCCACTACCTCAGTGTATACGGCGGAGATCCCCCGGGAATACGTAATCCATTCAGAGCGAGTACAACCTTTGTGAACTGCCATTCGATTTGGTTAGCGGGAAGTCGCGGGGTTGCTACGCGGATCACATTTTAAATTATTATGCAGTCAGTGTTATGTACTATGTAAAAGGTATGCAGGGGTATTGAATTAGCTATTATTTTTTTAAAGATCCATATTAATATAATGTACACGTTATGAAACATTTTGAGTGAATTAAAAGTTTATATTTTTATTCTAAAACAATATTTCCAAGTAAATTATAACTAATTATACAAAATAATATTATTAAATTGTCCAGATTAACACACCAATTCCCTAGTTAGTCAAACTAAATTTATGCTTGTACAACAATTATGCATACTAGGCGAACGGATATACATACTTAAGTACGTTTATAAACATCTATGACTCGAGTATAAATGACCATGTTCGTCATACGAAACATTTGCCCCTATAATAATATTCGTTGTTGGACTAAAAACAACTATAATATAATATACATAATATCACGCCCATAATACCCGAAGTGGTAGGCAGAGTCAATGGGGCAGCAGGCTCCTTCAACCACATTCAGCCAAAAACAAAACTGGGTTGGGTTAGATGGAAAATTGTAAAAAAGTAGTGACAAATGTCTAGCTCGTCGCCTACACAACCACATACCCACAACCCCATATACCGTTAGTCGCCTTTTACGACATACTAGGTAAGAAACACAGTTGGCACATTATTTTTTAAGTCCCAGACCAACATCGGACTCGTTATGTTTTCAACTATAATAGAAAACATAATAACGAGTAAGTGCAACCAAGACAGCTGCCCGAAGTATTCAACCAATTTCGATGCACCGCGTCAAATATTGGTTAGATGCCAAACTTTCCTGTTGGTTACATAAAAATGCATTACGTACCCAATGTCAAGTGCAATAGTCCTCAGAACGTTAGCTTTGAGCAAGCAGACGCTCTATTTTTAGTGTTCTCAGTCTGTTTTGGAGCGCCTATCTTCAAGGCATACAGTTGCTTGTTGTCATAGTGCCCACCACGGTAAACTTATGATTATCTTATTTGTATTAAGTACGTACGTGGCTATGTACATTTCCTGCTATGAGTCGTATTGCATTTTCAGTATCGTGTAGTCATAGATGGCGTAATTTTTTGAAGGTTTGGATTTTGGAGTTTTAACTCTTCCTTGTTGTATCGCTTCCTTAAGGAAGCGTAATTAAAATAAATAAAATTAAGTTCGCTAAGTGGATGAAGAACTGTCGATTAGAAATTGTGGCAATAGTATGTACTGCAGTGGCAGATAGAACAGACAACTTAAGAGAAAAATCAATTTGAAATGAGCGCAAGATGACTTAGAAATGTTCGAAATCCAATTTTTTTTGTTTTTTTTTATTTTCAAATAAAATCAAGCCGTAAAAAGTCAAACCGTTTCAGTATTTAACCTTAAAATTTGAAACCACTGACATATCATGTTTGTGTTATAGTTAAATATTTTATAAGACCTCGAAAAATATATAACTAAGGATCTAGGAGTCGCTCCAGCCACAACCTGTCTACCGGCATGAGCCATTGGCACAAAAATGTCAGGAACTGCTGTGACGAAATATCACACGTATTTAATATTTTCGTTGCGAAACGTCCTATTTGGGAGAGGAGCAAGCGAGATGGTTGGCTGCGTGAAAACGAGCAAGGTGTTTTGTTTCGCAAAAAGTCACGTTTCGTTGACGATAACCCGGTTAGCTCGCACAAAAATTAATCTTCATTCTTTTAAAACATATTAAATTTTTTAATACTAGCACTTTTTTATATTTTACTTTGAATTGTAAAAAATAATGACAAACAAACAAACTGAAAATTGACCTACGATAATAAAAGCTTTTATCTCAGTCTCTCCTCTCTTTACTATTTAGGTCTCTAAAAATAAAATACATACGTACATAACATCACGCCCATAATCCCCGAAAGGGTAGGCAGAGTCAAAGGGGCAGCATGCCCCTTCAACCACATGCAGCTAAAAATAAAGCTGGGCTGGGTTAGATGAAAAAATGTGAAAAAGCAGTGACAAGCGGCTAACCTATCGCCTACACGATCACACACTTAAAACCCGATATACTATTAGTCGCCTTTTACGACATGCTTGGCAAGAACCACAGTTGGCATATTCTTTTTAAGTCCCAGACCAACATGGGTCAGTGGGCTGGGTTGGTTGGAAAGCTGTAAAAGGAGTGACAAGTGGCTAGCTCGTCGCCTACTCAGTCACATACCCAAAAGCCCGTAAACCATTAGTCACCTTTTACGACATGCTAGGCAAGAACCACAGTTGGCACATTCTTTTTTTTTGGTCCCAGATCAACATAGGCCAAGTCCAAACCAACATGGGACTAAAAATAAAAATATATATCATCATCCTCTTGCCCTTCTTCCAGTTCATCTGGGGTCGGCGCAGCATGTCTTCTTCTTCCATACGTCCCGGTCAGCCGTCATCAAGCTATCCACTCCCATTTCACTCATATCATCTTTTAAATAAAAATATATATATATAAATAAAATATTAAAAATATAAGTTTTATCCATAAACTATAATATAAACCTACTACTCGCAATTAACAGAAATATACATCGCAAAGACATTAATTAGTTCATTAGCAGTCCAAGAGAGGATCTTTTTGTGTTTCACGTTTTGTTTGATAAATTCACATGTGCATGTCTATTATTTGGGGGGAGAATTTTTATGGTTTTATTTCACATAAAAAGGCGGGCGCTGTTCTTAATGGTAAAAGACATTAGCGCAATTCGGCGATATCGAGAATCGCTGAACCGAAAACTGGGTGAGATATTTCTATCGACAATGCACGATCACCTATCGGTAATAAAGAGAGATAAATATTTTACTCATATGATTTGACTGGCTCGATGGCGCATTTGGTAGTGACCCTGCCCCATGAAAATCCGGATGTGTTTTGGCGATTTTTTTCTCGATTTCTAAATCGATGTTTATTACGGAACCTTCCTCCTTCCATAAGAGGTTGTGCCACGCACTTGGCTTCGACTAAGCTAAATAGTTTATCTTGGCTATATATATTTTGTTGTAGTATTTATATACCTATCATTGAGGTCACTAGTACATTTTCGACCATTAGGATATTAGTCTCTTTGATAACAGCTTCTAGATTTATGATTCATGTTAAATAGCTTCAGATAATTTTTTGTATCCATTACTATTTGGATAACACTAGAAACTAGCTTAGGTCCTAATGTTTTGTGAGTCATTTGCGCTGTAATCTATCTTTTAGTATTATAGATTGTGTGTAGATATTTGTAATAATATCAGCCTTATACTTTGGTACTTGTTATTTGTCTACATATGGTCAAACGACCTAATAAGGTAAATATGCTCTTTAGATTTCACATTTATTTTAACACTACTACTAAACAAACATAACATCATGCCCATACTTAGGGGTAGGTAGAGGGGTAGCAGGCCCCCTTAACCACATTCAGCCAAAAACCAAAACTGGGCTGGATTAGATGGAAAATTGTGATAAGTGGCTAGCTCGTCGCCTACACAATCACATACCCAAAACCCCATATACCACTAGTCGCCCTTTACGACATGCTAGGCAAGAAGCATAGATGGCACATTATTTTTAAGACTAACATGGGTCAATGGCCCAGGTTAGATGGAAAATTGTAAAAACTACAACTCTTAAGAAATATCCCTACTCAAATTATAACCACGATAGTATCGTACCCAATCGTCTATTAATATTCTCGCCTAAACTTCACTTGATAGACTGTAGAGAATTTAAGTAGGTACGTTAAAAGTTTGAACTCTTTATAAATGGTCTTTAGATACTTTTTACCGCCAGACGTATTATCGTGTCTGCAACAAACCAAAAACAAGTGAAGTCGCGAGCAAAGATAGTGACTAAATAAAACAAAACCGCCTACTCTGACGTAACAGAAACACATGCTGAAAAGAAAATTCGATGTTAATCTACATTTTGTCGAGCAAAAGTCACGTTCGGTACATATCGCTCGCCCGAGCAGAACTAGGTTATCTCTAACGAAACAGCAAGCGACGCGACCTTCTGATAAACTATTGTTTTGTTGTTCAGGCCGCACTTCTTCCTACTTTGTAGAGGGAACACCGTTTTATTTTACTGCTATGGCTATTTGTCTATGATAAATGAGCTTTATGGTTTCGGAGGCGGAGTTTGTGGACTTCCTCTTGCGGTTTGTCAAGAGGTATCGGGATCCATTCCCGACAATCAGACGGGACTCGTATCCAAGGCGGAGTAAAGAAGCCACAAAAGAAACACAATTTATTCAGAGGACATTAAATGCATTCGGAATCGTTTACTCTTTTCTTTATGATCACCTTTCAAACGTACGTTGCACGCTTAGTCAGGGCCCACTTAGACCATCTTGGACTTGTTAGTCTGGTTATTACTTTAAGCGACAGCCAAGGGAACCAGTCAGACACTTAATTTCGTAACCATTAATTAGGAGAATCTTGTGTGGTGGTACTATCTCTAAATAGGTTGGAATACTCTATTACGTAGCATGGCATTCACGTACAAGAGGTAATCCAATTTGATACGTTCTTAAAAGCGTATCGAATACATTAGTAGTGTGATCACGCAGAACACTGAAGCCTGTGATCAAATAATAAGAGAAATGAGATTAGTTACTGATACCACTGCTAATAGCCTTGTCATTTGCTAAGCCCCGTAAACCATGTTAGCGTAGAAGATCTTTATAGCAATTTATGTCAATGAAACTAGCTAAGTTCGTGTCCAGCCCAGTCACGCGGGGTCTATAGTCATGTTCTACTTTTCCATAATATTACAAAAGTGAAATGTATAAGTTGGTTGATTGTGTTTCATGATGTTCTGAGACCTAAAAATAATGTGCCAACTGTTCTTTTCCTAGCATGTCGTAAAAGGCGACTAATGGTATATCGGGTTTTGGGCGTGTGATTGTGTGATGTTATGTTGATTGTTACTCTTTATAATAAAAGCCGTACAAAATTGTGATACTATTTCTTCTAAGTTTCCTTTGAACAATGTTTATGTGCCTCTGATACATAGATACAGGAATATAATGAAACTAGCAGGGTTGATTGTTAAGGAACTCTAAAATTATAATCCTTCTTATTAAGAGAAAAAATACCTGATTTTTTATATAGCAACGTACTGTCTGTTATATTTAGATTTAAGTTTAGTTATAGTTTACAAGACACAAAGTTGAGGATGTTTTGTGGAATGGCAACGAGAGGAACATTAAATAATCGTTAAAAGGTTTATTGCCTGTAATGTTGGGTTTTATTTCTGAATAACAATTTGAAGTTAACTTTGCCTATCATTTAAAAATACATTACTCGTATTTTCTTTTAAAACACACTAGATGGTAGATATGTACATTTAAAAGATGTTTAAGTCGAAATTCTAATGGCTATCTTCCAGTTTTAAAAGATAATGTTTGCCTACCCCGCTAGGTAAGCGGCGTGAAGTTTAGTAAGTTAGTTAGATAAATGTTGTAATTTCACTGCACTGGATAAATATGTTTTGGTAATTTTTCTTGACAATAAGTATGTTCATTTTTATGTAAAAGAAAACGGATGGATTCTAAAATAGCTTATGTCTCCTCTATAATGCTTTAATCTTTCACGTACTCCTAACTGGTGTTTTTAACCGACTTCAAAAAAAAGGAGGGGGTTCTCAATTCGACTGATTTTTTTTTTTTTTTTTTTTTTTGTATGTATGTTACTCGATATCTCTGAGAATTCTTAACCGATTTCCAAAATTTTTTTTTAATCGAAAGGGTTTACTCCCGATTTGGTCCCATTGCCACCAAGTCAGGATCTGATGAAGGGATCCCAGGAAAATCGAGGGCAACCCTCAAACTTTATAGGCACGTACAATGTGTTTTAGACATTTTCTAAGATTGTTCAAGTATTTACGCATGGTACTTATCATCTTATGTTGGTGAGCTGATGATGGAAGGTACAAATCCTTAACGATTAGGAATTAGTTTATGATTCTTCAAATATTGATATCTTCGAGAATTGTAAGACGATTTTTAAAGTTCTTTTGTTTATTCAAAAGGGTATATCCTGGAGTTGGTCCTATTGGTACCACATCTGGATCTGATGAAGGAATCTTAGGCAAATCGAGGGAAACCCTCAAGTATTATAGGCGCGTACAATCTATTTTAGTTATTTTCTAAAACAGTTCAAGTATTTACGTCTGGTATTCATAATCTCATGTTGCTGAGCTGATGATGGAAGGTGTAACTCCTTAACGATTAGGAGTTCGTGGATAATTCTTTCAATAGGCACCGACTCCAAAACTAACTGATTATTGTAAAAATTTAAATACGTGTTAAAGAGTAATACTTTCATCGAAGCAGTCGAAAGAATTTATTTTATACTTTTTAGTGTTTAGACATTTAAATAGCTATTAAGGCAGTTTTTACTTGTGTTTTTTATAAACATTTTTTGTTGAATAGCTTGTCATCAAACTAGTGATATTTAAAAAATTATATTTATTAAATAAGCAAAAAATGTTGTCCCATGTTATTTTGGGACTTAAAAATAATGTGCCAACTGTGTTTGTTGTTTAGCATGTCATAAAAGGCGACTAATAGAATATACAGTTATGGGTGTGTTATTGTGAAGGCGACGAGCTGGCCACTTGTTACTACATACTTTCCTCAATACCAGTGTTCCATCTAACCCAGCCAAGTTTTATTTTTTGACTGAATTTGTAATAAAACAATAAGTACACATGGATTCATAAAATACTTTAATTCTTTGGCTTTCATGGTTTTAAATGAGATATATGTAATTTCTAATTCCAGGTAGGTATCCCTTATCTTTTAACCCTATTTGTTTTATACTGATCTCTTTTTTAACATTTAACTTTCAACCTTAATGTGACAACAATATGAATCACGCAATATATGGCTGAAGGGTAGCGGTTACGTTGTTTAAAAAGGGTTTGAGGGATAGAACGTTGTGTGCATAATAAAGTTTTCATTACATGAAGCTTTAAAAAGGATAAGGTTTTACCTTTAAAGTAGGCATAAGTTAATAACGCCCATTTTGTAATTTCTGGTGAAGAGAAGAGCTAGGAAGACTGTTTAAATTAAAACTTTCAATACTTTCAATGCAGTTTGTGATGTATTTATTGTGCCTCAGATTGTTTGTTTGTATAAATCTGTTCAGCTCGGACGAAAGAAAAATTTTAACATTGTGTTATATGCAAGCACTGTTCTCATGTAAGTAACTGTATCTTGTAAGAGAATAAATATCTTTAAACCTAAACCTATTCATCATTATTTGTTACACTACACAAAAGTATACCAGTCATATAAGTGACAAAACAAAGTTTGCTACTAAAAGTTAAAACATGTCTTGTTGTAAGATACTTGACGCATTTGAATAAAACAGTTTGAATAATTAAAATGGCCCCTTATTTCCAGGTCCATTCTAACAGTAATTAATTAGCTGTCTAACTAAGCGTGAAGGGGTAGGTGAGTGGAATAACCCTTGAACATTATGTGCGGAATGAGGACACCTTTTATGGCGTGAAGAAATACATCTCCCTGTTATGCAATGGAACAAACAAACGGTTGTAATTTATGTCAGTAAAATGTATTTAGATTTCATTATTCCTTAAAGTTTTTCTGTTCTAAATATTTTTTTAATTATATGATTATGATCATTTATTATTATCTTATCGATAAGATTTCCGTAAAAATTGTCAAGGGAAACAGCATTATAGATTATGTTGATTCATTATAAAATGAAGACGCGGTTTTCTCTCTTTGCCTATCTGTCACATCTTTTTTTCCAGATCTGTTAATAACATATTATAATTAATGTTTTAAGTATTTTTTTTCATCTACTATTAGATACATCATTCATTAACATTATACATATATCTTATCGCAGATGCTATATAAAGTTATTCATAAATTACCATGTCTTTTTATTTGAAAATAAATATTGGGACTCCGTACCTGAAAAATAAGAAAATTTCAATTAAAATTTGAATTCACTTAAATTGGCCGGAAAAAAACAGTGATAGTCACTTATTTTATAAAATTTAAGTTTATAATATATATTTTTGAGATATATTTTTCTAATATTTATAAAGAGACATGCTTGGTCAGCCGTTAGGGTAAATGTGTTGTTATTATTCATAAAACTTTTCTGCGTCATAGATAAAACAAAGCCACAAACTATTTTTTTATATTGATTTATATCTTTTATATTTTCAGTATGTTTATTTCACAGACTGAAAATCTACAAGTGTAAGAGAGAAGCGTTTCACAGACTACGTTTTGAATCTAGGTTTCACTATGTTAGAAAAAAATAAAAAGGATACTTTGCCTATATTATGGATACTAGTTAATCGGGTAGTCACCTCAGTACGTTTTTATGACCACATGAGTCCAAAAGTGTATTCTTTGCATAAATATTTGCCCCCAGTAGGATTCGGACTTGCGACCTTTGATTTCGTGATCAGGGCCTCTAAGCACTTGATTAATAAAGAATGAGGGTATGATGGGGCTGATATATCCCTACATTATAGTCTCTAAACAATAAAAGATTAAAAAAATATCTCTAATCACTTGACCATTCATCATCTTCCTGGCGTTATATCCCGTGCTGGGACGGGGTCCGCTTAGACCATGATCCAGGATTTAGCAAGTCTGGTAAGATCTGACCTTCATAACCCTAAGATAGGGAAACCAGACTATATTTGGGTATATTTGGGTATCTAATCACTCAATCAAACGAATCAACAATTTTGCTTTCAATATTCCCTGATTTTGTCCTTAACCGCTCTCCGACCTGATAGAGTATCGTACTCTTGCTCTGCTTGGGCAAGCAAGGACAGGCGTGTCCGGAATGCTAAGCCGGCACACGCTCCTAAACACAGGCGTTGATTAACTAACAACTATTGTTTACAACACGCGTCGTAAATTACAATGCAATTTGGGTTACTGTGCCTGTGTGCGGCGGGCTTAACTTTATTCGATGGCAAACAGTTACTGTGTTTATAATCAAACGTGTACCGAATATAAAAATAAAGGCCGAGATCAATTTAAAAGCTTATGGAATGCAAACAAGTACTTTAAAACGTTTAATAAAAAAAAATTATACGGACTCATCAATTCCAAATTAAGCTTGTGCTATGGATACTAGGTGAACGGATAGACATAGTGAAATACGTTTACAAATATCCCTGACTCACGTATAAATGTCCATGTTCATCACACGAAACATTTGCCTCTAGCGGGATCCGACCCCGCGATCGCTTCGCGGCCAAGGTCTCTGATCACTCGACCAATGGGCCAGACAAAAGTTCAAAACGCTTACGTTTAGACTTGTTTATACTTTACTTAAAATTTAAATTTATTTTAAAGCTGATATAAATTGTAATAAAAACATAAATAATATTTTAAATTAAACAAAATAAGAGAAATATATATGTAACTTTAATACAAATGGGTAAAGAAGAAAATGTGTAAATAATTCATAAATATTATGCATATTACGATAAAAGATCTTTGATCGTAATATGCGTAATGTTTATGAATACACAGCTTGACTGCGGAGGTGTTACAAATTACAGTGATCTTGTTTACTAGCGGACAAGGAGATCACTAAGTACCTACAAGTTTACTATTCTCGGTCCACAATCCCCTAAAAAATGCATACCGCATATGTCCCTTGATTGTCACAATAATTTTGGAAGTTTCAGTATAAATGATTTAAACATCATTTACAAGATTTTGTGTTTTTATTGAACTTTGTGCAATCACCTGCTGGCCTATAAATAAGCTTACGATATAGGTACTACTTAAGAGCACATGCATTAATGTATAAAGAAATAACAAAAATAAACCATTTACGTCACCCCATGTAAATTAAATCACCACTGAAAGGGCTGAGAGCCCCCGCCATAAACGGCCCACTCAAGCCAAAAATACCAGCCAGGTTCCTTAAGTGGCTAATTTATAAATGGAATTTAGTCTGCTCTACAGAACTCTTGTAGATTACATTCCATGGAGTCAGTGTATGTATACTTTACGTTCCGTCTTTTTTGTTACCGAACAGTTTTTATTGTATTTTTCATTTATCTTTCACACATAAAAGGGGGAGGGACCGGATACAATTTTTAAACCTACATATATTATTCAAATAATTTCTAATGTACAATAAAAGGGATATTAGATTCGTGGCAATAAACGAACAAACAACATAATAAATAAATAATATTGTTTTAGTGTTTATCTTGTTGGTTGTCCTAATAAATAAATAAAATAACTAAATAAATAAGCAAATAAATTTTGTCAATTTAATCTTTAACTAAATAAATCTGTATTCATAATTATTAATCTCACTGTATCAAACTCCTAATGGCAACTTTTTTTTAACTTGTGCTGTAATCAATCGTTGGTACCAACCGAATTGAGATTAGTTTGGTGTCAAATTGTAGGTAACATACTAAACATTACAAAAGATACAAGATCTATCTAAATATACAAAATATGCATACGGTGTTAAAAGATAAATTACTGTCAATTTTGTTACATTGACTTTAAATTGAATTCATGTTTGAGTTTGTACTGCGCCACACCGCTTTGAAGTTTGAATACAATGTAGATCACAGCCCTATCTCCCAAGGGGGTTTCAACCCAAAGTCCTATAATTCGAAATGTAGACGGCTTGTAATTTCAAGTCCATTACGGTGCCCTGGGGCATGCCTGTTGCACGCTGCAAGTATAACTGTTCAGTAAGTAAACGGACTGGGTTTGGTTCTCTTTTGAAGTATTCCTTTACTAATGTTTCAATTTTAAAATAAACTATGGTTGTCTATTTATCTGTTACATCTTCACGTTTAAACCATTTTACCAACTGAGATTCAATTTGGTAAGTAATAAGTTTATCTAAATCCTAAGAACTAATTTTATGGTATAGTTAGTTACAAATAATGTGCCAAATGTGTATTTTTTTTCCTAGGACGTCGTTGAAGACGATAAGCTCACCAATTATATTTTTGGACAAAAGTAGTTAAGGCTCACTGTTCTTTGGACTCATCCTATCCCTCCAGGCGTCATGATATGTATGTATATTTGTATTCATTTCCGAAAAATGTATAGACGCAGGACTAGTCCATGTAATACATAGAATTCTATACGGGCAGAGCTACAGAAAAAAGCTAGTATACTTTACTATAAATATATACTATTTCTAGGAAAGTATACTATTAAATATATTTTATTTCATAACGCCTGCAATCCCCGAAGGGGTAGGCAAGGCAGGGTGATGTCCAAGGAGTCATAAGTCCTTAAACCATATTCAGCTAAAACCAGGATTAAGTTGGGTTAGTTATTAAAAAGTGAAATGGCAGTGACAAGTGGCCAGCTCGTCGCCTACATAATCACATATCCAGTACCCAGGACACCATTAGTCGCCTTTTACGACATGATAGGCAAGGAACAGCTGCTACTGTTATTTTCGAGTCCTAGACCAACATGGGACTATAAATAACAGTCACATTAGCATCACAATAGCCTATCAATTTGATTGTCTTAAGCTATTTTAGCCACGTTTTCATTGGTATGCTAATGTACTCAAATTCCGCAAATTTATTTTAAATACATAATTTAATGCTGTCTAACTGAGTGGACAATTGAATAAAGATCTTAATTGATAAAATAACGACAAGGCTTTACAATAATTCAAATATTATACATATTTTTTATACATCATTTAAATATCTGTGTTTCTTTGGTGATAGTGTTATTTTAGTATTTTAATGATGAACTATAGAGTGGTGCTTTTATGGTGTTTGTAATCAATGAAAGCATTAAAGTATAGTGTTTGTTAAAGTAGTTACATTAAAATTACACTACTATGAGTCATTAGGTTGAATATTAAGGCTAATTCGTAAGCAGTTTTTATTTTATCTAATTACTATCCATCACTAACTGGGTAGTTAATACCATTTTTAGATAGTAATGTATGTACAATTAACTTATAGTCCAATAATACTGAGCGAGTTTTCTGTAATTTTCAATTAAATATGTATTGAAAAATATCATATTCTTACACAGCTGACTACGGTAACCTGGTAATGCAAAAAGTCCTGGCACGTAAATCTCTCCAGACTTATTCCCATAAATAAATCTACCAACAGGTATCTGCAGAAACGGATGGTAGCGGTAGAACCTGGTATTGCAAAAAGTCCTGGCACGCAAAACTCTCGAGACTTATTCCCATAAATAAACCTACCAACGGGTATCTGCAAAAAATAAAGGCAGCGGTAGAATTATCCTACCATTTGCAGTATTCGGTCAGGTAAACACGAGAGGAGTAGCCCTCGACGCCCAGGGTCCGTAAATTGCGTGACAAAAGCGCATGTGGCAGACCAAAAATAACTGAACAAAATACACTTCGTAAGTATCCACCCGAGTTGCGAAATGAGACGTTATTTACGAATTATTTTACACTGCTACTTGCAGCACTCGGTTGGGCAAACACAAGACCCGAGCCACTGCACGGGGGTCCGTGAATCGCGTGATAAAAGTGTCCGGAATAGACCAGAAATAACTGAAGAGCTTACCTTATTAATATTAGTGAAGCCATTAATAAGGTAAGCTCTACTGCTCTTATAGTAGTTGTATGTATCTATGTAACTGTTCTAAGAGCGGTGATAGATCCAGGGCCGGATCTACCATATGGCTTTTTTGGCTTCAGCCCAGGGCCCCGTGGATTCAAGGGGCCCCCAGCTAAGTCAAACCAAAAATAGACGATAATGCGAAAAAATCCATAACTTATCAAACCTATTCAATTCATTTAATTCAAGTCTACCTCATATACTTTGAGTAATTAGGTGGGCCCCTAGTAGTATTAACCCAGGGCCCCTTAAACTCACGGTCCGGCCCTGGATAGATCCCTGCAGTGGAATCAAAGAAGCTGAAGAAGAAGAACACGCGCCTCTCATGCGAGTGACGCAGGTTTAAACTCAGGGATGTACTTCTAGACTTTGCAAATCTATGTACGAATTTATAGCACTTGCTCATAATAATGTGGTCTAATCTGCTAATTTAAGGAATTGTGGATGTATAGCCAGGATCCAGTCTGGTTTCTTTATCAAGGGTTACTAAGTACCTCTCTACTATCTCTCTAGACAGTAGACATATGTAAGACTCGCAAAATTTTAGATCAAAGCAGATCCCGACGGGATATAACGCTAGACGATACCAATTGTTATGATAAAAGGTAATAATAGAATAATCCAATATTTACGACGCTTGGATAAACGCAACAATCGAGTGCTAATAGACGGAAAGTCTACACGATAAAAGTGGGCGGAGAAAGCCAAAAATAATTGAACCGCATTTGCTTGGAAAACATTAGTAAATCAAATTTTCCGCATGTTACGGCAAAATCATCATACATGTAGGGTCGGCAAATACTCACATCGTAAGTGGCTGAATGGTGTTGGAGATTTTCCTGAAAACGATTAGACGTCGGTCCTAGTAGCTGTATAAATAAAATGAATCGCCGAAATGTACATACCTACCTACGCACATAATTTCTGCTATATCAAACTGCTTTTACACATTTAATAAATAAATATCAGACTACATCACATACATTGATCTGACTCCGAAGTAAGTAGCTTAAGCACTTGTGTTATAGATATCAGAATCAACAGTGGTATTACAAATATATACTTAAATATTGGATATTTAACACCCAGACACAGAACAAACACAAGTATTCAACATACGGATGTTTGTCCTGGGTGGGGATCGAACACACAATTCTTGGCGCATGGGGCAGGGTCACTACCGAATGCGCCATCAAACTTGTCATTACATGTTTCAATGGCTATCTAACTTATTATAATAAGAGAAAAGATTTGATTGTGTGTTTGTTTGTTTGTTTTGGATAGGCTCTAAAACTACTAGACCGATTATAAAATTTCTTTTACCAATGGAAAGCTACTTCATCAGCAAGTAACATAGGCTATATTTTATCCCCGTATTCCCACGAGAACAGGAACTATGCGGGTGAAACTGCGGGGCACTGCTAGTGAGAAATAATCCTAGACCACCATTTACGGTCGGTCAGAGAAACACGAGTGCCGAGGACGAGAGTACTCGACGGGTCCGTAAAGTCCCTAAATTAGATAATAGAAGCGCGGGAACAATGCCAGGACATTAGTAGGCAGCGTCTGACCTACAAAGGGCATCGCGCACTTAATTACCTCTGTTTATATTGCGCTCCACTTTCATTACATCCTATGTTAGGGACCATATTGGATGGAGGTGGGAAGGAACAAGTTGATTGCGTCGCTATAATTTATTCGTGTATTGTAAGTGGTGTGTTTTATCGCTAAAAGGTAATTTTACTTCCGTCTTTTGTCCCATGTTGGTCTGGGAGTTAAAAATGCCAATTGTGTTCATTGCCTAGCATGTCGAAAAAGATGACTGATGATATATCGGGTTTTGGGTATGTGATTTTGTAGGCGACAAGCTAGCCATTTGTCACTTTTTTTTTCATAATGTTCATAATCTAACCCAGCTCAGTTTTATTTTTGGCTGAATGTGGTTAAAGAGGCTTGCTGCATCTTTGACTCGGCCTACCCCGTCGGGGATTATGGGCGTGTTATTATGTATGTATGTATGTAGTTTTATATTTAATGCGATGCATCAAATTTCACGCGTGCGTATGAACTAATAATGTATTTGAAATATAAGGTGGCTTATACATAGAATACACATTAGAATTAGAATACCTAAGAACAATTTCCAAGTATGTGAGTAACTCCTATGCATGCGTGCATACTTATGTATGCAGATTTTATTTATTTTAAGCATTTTTATCACAAAGCATATTTCTCTTTTTGTTATTAATGCTTTATAAAAAAATATTCATAAACTTTTAAATATTGTTTAGGAATAAGTATTTAGCTAAAGTTAAAAAAAAACATATTAAATTAGACAAATGAAGAAATAAGTATGTATTACATATACAGATAAATACCGAGTTGAATATTGAGGACATTGGAGATTTACATAATATATTGATGTTGAATGCAAATTTATAGAATGTACAATAAAAATTCATATTTATAATAAACGTCTATAGTATTATTCCTAAATGTCAGCGCAATAATAATTTCAAAAATATGAAGTTCACACACAAGAGTCTGTTCCTCTAAAATCCACCAATCGTCTCAACGGCTCAGTAGGCCATTCGGCGGGTAAATATAAAATCCTTTTCTGTAGCTCTCCGTTCTAATAAGATCAGCACAAGTGGCAACTCTTATTGAAGCTGCGATGAACTCGGAATCCTATTGTGCCACTCTCGAGTGGGTATTACGCGCGGCTGGGACTCGGATGAAGTGGCCATCGCCTTGATGCCAGTTTAAAATTGTACTTACAGAGAAAGCCCTTTATACTTTAAAGTATAAGTGGATGAAACGAACACGTTTGAAGTCGTAAATTGTATTGAATAAAGATATTATTAGGAGGGCCTTTAATAATGCCTATCTTTTACGATTTACGTAAAGAAATTTTGAGATCAGTGCCGGAAATTCGCAGGAATTTTCATTTAATAATTACGTTGTTTCAGATTTGCAATTTAATATACCAAATTCGTTTCAATATTTCAATTTCTGGAGAGCGTCCAGATTCAAGCTGGCCCAAACAGTTTTAATTCAATAATCAGATATTCGTTTACTACGTAGGATGACTTTTGATTCTTCCATTTTCTGTAAATCTAAACTCACATTTGAAAATAAAGGCCATCGTATTATATTTTTTAAACCCAAAAAAAGAAAACACGGAAGCTTCTTGTGCTTTTTTTCACAAACTGTTATAGAAAACCAGGACAAAAGTAACATTCTGATGCTAATTAAAACGGTGTGCTTTAGACAGAGCATTTAAAAGGCCGGATTTGAAAAAAAATACTAGCAGATCCAGTACTATAGATAACGAGCTAATGCTGTTTAAATCTTGAAGTTATAAAAAATATCTTGCCAACTAACAATAAAAATGAAAAATCAATCTTTATAAGACAATGAAATGCAATACAAAAGTTTCTTTTCTCAGAGAAGCAACAATAACTTCAAGTATCCGTAAACGATTTGTTATGCTCTTTAATCTTCTGCAATCAATTTCATAGTCCTTTCATGCCGTCTCGAAAGTTTGTCTACCATGCAGCGCAGAAAAAGAACAAGCACTGAAGGATATGATTGATGAAGCTGCAAGAACTGGTCGTGAAATTTTATACTTAAACTGTGCTCGCGACGCGAGTATAATAGGACCAAACAAGACTAATAGCAGCACAGTGTCTCAGGAAATTGATGGAAAACAGGAAGGAATCAATATTCCTTCCGCAATTTTGTAGACGCTTCTTGTAGATTACCCTGCTTCAATATGATTTCTATCGCCACGCCTTTCACATTAATCGATGATGTAAGTTTGATATTTTTTAAGCACTTCTTTATAAAGTATTTTATGGGCTCTTAAAAAGGGAAACGAAGAATCGACTCCACTTATTATTATGCTCTTAAGTGGAAGGGTTTCTGCATCTAATTTATTGGGTTGTAAGTAAAAAGTGTAACATAGAAATCTAAATAATCCTTTAGAGGCATACCTACACATGAAAGTATCGAGAACTTGTGTTACCGAATCACCCACCATTTTACGCATGATATTGTTTTTTTATTACACAGTAGTCAGCGTCGGGTACTGTGGTACGCTCCAGATATTATCGAACACAATAGAAAATGTACGTAAAAGTTTTAAAAGGCTTGAAATGTAACAATCCTGTTAAGAGCATGAAATGGCGCGGTGATATCACGACTACATGGGACTTTTATTGAAATTTTTTTCTTTAGTTGAAACAATTGTCACCTAATTTACTTAAATCTTACTTCAGCCACAATTACAAGTAGGTACATATACAAGGCTACATAAACAATCTTTAAATCATTAATAGTCATTCTTCAGAATTGAAATTTGAACCGGAGATCTATCTCACATCGTCGATGCATCCGATTTTTAACTCAAAATGGATTTATTCGTATTTGTACACCGTTTTGGAGAACTTTCTGCAGATGACGACTACTCTCACATTTCTATCAGGAACTATTCCGACCTATCTCGTAATTTGAAAATGTATTCTTTTGTTATTATTCTATACGAACTGTGTTTTCTGATTTAACGTGATTTTACTTTAATAGTACATATGTGATTTATTACGCCTTAATAATCTTAAAGTATTTTGCTATTTATAAAGGTATATGCAAGGTTAGTTTTACAAAAAGGTAGTGAAATGTCCCATGTTAGTCTGGGACTTAAAAAATGATTGAAGTTAGAGGAGCTTGCGTCTTGGACCCTGTATATTTTTTTGGTGACTGCAGTAGTAACGATGTATACGTACTGCACACATACTGCAAGAAAGACTATTCTTGACACGATGTGTACGACACATGACACGGGTTCTCCTTAGAGTTTGTTTGACTCCGAGGGGCTTTGGTTGGTGCTGAGCAAGTCTTTTTGTTGAGGATAAGATGATAAGATGATATGCTAAGGATAGATATACGACCAAATCCTACTAGGTGTAGCTTTATTACTCGGGGGATTTGCTGCAAGCACCGTTTTCAAGCAATTACTCTAATATGCCGATAATTGATATTCAATTTCTGAATAGAGTACTCTCACCCATACTACCTATTTGAGGCCGAGGCGAGTCAATGGCAAAATTAGAAATAAACTTCTTGAAACGGGCATCGAACGGTATCGGTTCATAAATGTTTTACGACCGACATCTGTTTATACACGAAGTATTTATAACCGTTACTGAGTGAAGACCCTCACGTTAAAGGTAAACACGAGCCTAGGGCAACAGGGGGAGAAGAAACAAAAATTAATTAATCATGGGACGACGAAATTTTTAATAATACTTATGGTCGACTAATTTAAGGAAAATAAATTGGCACTGAAATTGTTACCTTAAGAATGATTACTGTAACATCAAAAACGTAATAAAATAAGTATTTCTGTCAAAAATAATATTTTAAACAGATACATTGTTGTGATTATGTATATACATTGTTGTGATTTCAAAGTAGCACTTGTATCATGGAGATCAGCATTAATTATGGCACCAGAAACACTCATACCTGAAACTTAAATCTTTTAAAGCAACAAGTTTTTATACCGGTCGGTTGTTGAATTGTCTAACATCCATAGGTATCCATATTGGGGTACCGTTGATGAACTTTTCTCCATAGTTGATTATTATCTCTTATAGAGAAAAGTTTAACAAGTCTTCTGCTTAGATTCGGAAAAGACGAACATTTTGTTATTTTTTTTTTCAAAAACCTCTGCTATTCATGTTACTGCTTGATCAATTTGGCCCCGTAATTCAAATAAAATACCATTTCAGAGTACTGTACAACACAGTCCATTTACGTATTTACTTACAACGTGACACTTTCTAACCATATTTCACGTTAACAATCCCCTATTTCTATAACAACGAAAAAAATAAATGTCAGCCGTAATTCTTAGAACGGAGATAAAGTCGAGTGCAGTCAGTGTGATAATAAATCTAGTCCCGGAGCGGTTTGCTGTCCGATCTCAACAGATTCCTGGAAGAACTACATGGCTGCTAATCTAGAATTAATCATGATGAACGACATTGCTGATCACACGAAATTTAATTATATTTTGTCTCGGAGGAAGATGCTTTTACTTGTGTGTAAAAGTTTTAACAATGAAGCAGAATGGAGCTCGTTCTATTTAAATGAGCTTAGACTGTAAAGAAATTGTCTGTTACTTTGCAATGTTACCGATTTTTGAGGTGTGTAAGAACCGTGCCATATGGCGTTCGGGTTTCTATGCCTACCCAGCTAGTGAAGTGGCAATGTCTTGCGATAGATTTTTATAGAAGTTTTATGATTCATTCATATAATAGAACTTGCATAATCGCTAATCAATTTTCAAGTGTTTCAGCAAATTGGTACCTAATAACATATATTTAAATTGTATTTCTTAAAACCTCTTTCAAAACTTTTATTTAGCCCAAACGCATTTGATGCCGTTAATGATAATGTTAATTTATGTATAAAGTATTGTATTTTAGTCTTGCCAATATTATCCTTTTTGGCCCGATTTAAAAGTATAACACAAAAAGTAATTTATGATCTTCACTGTAGGTACACGCTGTCACGTTCACAGAGCGTCGCTGGTCCCCTGTGACCGCTCACCGGTAACGGTCGAATGAGCACTTTTGTCCGTCTGTGCGTGCCAAATCAGATTATTTATTAGGACCTAATATTGATTTACGTTGTGCAACGATCATTCTAATATGATTAAAGTGAAACAATGTTGCGGATATTTAGAATGTTTAACTGGCAACATAGCATTACACCCGCAATCCCCGGGGTAGGCAGAGTTACTACATTCTGATTAAAAAATAAGACTGGGCTGGGTTAGATGGAAAAATTGTGAAGAAGTAGTGATAAGTGACTAGCTCGTCGCCTACACAATCACATACCCAAAACCCGATATACCGTTAGTCGGCTTTTACGACATGCTAGGCAAGGAACACAGTGGTGGCACATTATTTTTTTGTTTAACTGGAAATTGGTAGTAATATCTAAATCAAATTCTAAAACCAAGAATACACAGACAACTAGTATTTAAGTTAATACTATTTACTAGAGCTCTACTTAATATTGTCATTCAAAAACAAGCGGCTGTGCTTAATAATTATAATAATATAAATTGCTATAAGCTACCGCATTGTCCATTTGTGATACCCTTAAACTGCTGAATTGTCATTTATCATCTTATAAGGAATCCCACTACTTAGTAAAATTAATTTGCCAACAAACATTTTGCATTTCGTCAAATCCCTAGCAACACCAATTCAACATTATACCTTATGGCCTGTACTTTATTTAGGACGACGTTTTTAATTGTTAGTAAGCCACATCCGATAGCAAAAAGTTATTTGGTGTTAGTTAATTGTTATCGTAATTAGTATCGATTCCCCTGAGTTTGAAAAAAATACGAGAACAATCAACTACATGCAAACGATAACATGATATAGAAACTTTAGAACGTCAACAAATACCGTGCTCGTACTCGTTTGGTGCATCCACAATGCAGTTACTTTTGGTAGAGCAACACTGTGCAACAAGGTAACATTAGGTAACTGTATTTTTAATCTTTAATTTTTGTGGCTACTTGTTACTGTTTGTTGAACATTACTCATCGCGTCCATACCCATAACATATACTAACACGGCAACATGAATTTATTGTTAGTTGTTGTTATATAAATAACTTTATGTTGTCGGATGTTGCTGAGTAACTCTTGGAAACGTTTATCTACAAAAAGTAACTACAGTATGGATGCACAGTATATCACACTTTATTATTTTATCTTATTGATTTTTAAAACCGGACTGGCTCGGTGGCGCATTCGGTAGTGACCCTGCCCCATGCCAAGAGTTGTGGGTTCGATCCGCACCCAGGACAAACATTCGTATGATGAATACTTGTGTTTGTTCTGTGTGTAGGTGTTAATCTATACTTATAATAAATCTGTAGAGAGGTCAATTCTGTACATGAAATATATTTTCCAAATAACTATCAGGGGGTGATTAGTGATCGATACTGATGGCAAAAATGCAATCAGTAAAATTTTTGTCTGTCTGTCTGTCTGTATGTTCCTTATAGAAACAAAAACTACTCGACGGATTTTAACGAAACTTGGTACAATTATTCTGCATACTCCTGGGCAGGTTATAGTATACTTTTCATCACGCTACAATCAATAGGAGCAGAGTAGTGAAGGGAAATGTTGGGAAAACGGGAGAACTTACTCCATTTTTTAAGCTTCCATCGCGTGTGCAGCCTTAATGGTTAAAGTTACATAAAAATCATGTATGACAAAAATAGTCTTTATAATATTAACCATAAACGCGGGTGACACCGCTGGCACAGCTAGTATTTAATATTTAAGTATATATTTGTAAAAAATACCACTGTTGATTCTGATATCCGTAACACAAGTGCTTAAGTTACTTACCTTAGCGATCAATGTTATCTTATTTTACTATGATACCAAATGTTCATTCACCATAAATATGAATTTTCCGGATAGATCAATACTCGCTACAGAACCTTAAATTCAGCTGCCGAGATAACACTGTTTACGTTGTCAAATTAGATTGGTCTCGGCAAATACAGGCCTAAATGTAAACCAATAGCTCAGATACAAGAACCTGCTGGAATCCGAATTCGGTAAACATCAACCTCGACGCGTTGAATTTTTATAAGCTGCCACTCGTGCTCTTTGATCTTCCATGGAAATGTTATGCTGAACTCTTTGTCTGCGAATCTAAACAAATTTTCCGTAGGCATGAACGAACTGTGTGGGACGATTTTTATTTGCGAGATAGAAAAATAAATTTCCAAATTGGAATACAGAAATAATTGCTTTTGATTTTGATGGATTAATAGTATCAAACATTAATGTCAAATAAAATCAAACGTGTTTTCCATTTCTATCATCATATTTATTATTTCAGTGATAACTTTTACGCGAACGCTTTTGCAAGCACAGTTAACTAACAGTAAATATTGATGTGGAAAATGGCGGATTAGCTAGCGATAAAATATTGAATACAGTTATATGTATTTGAAAGCAATTGCATTTAATGCATCAGCGATCATAAATTAATGTTTAATATTTAACACAGCATAATTGCTGGAAACCAATAAAACCGTAAATTTTTTATCACTAGGTAAAAGTACCTACTTACAAAGTAGTTTTGATATTCACACTGGTTAATTTTAGTTAGATAGAGAAGTTAATAGTACCTAAACTTGTTTGTTCAACTACAATGAATGTAGACTTGTGGCCCATATCACGAATACAGGACTCATGAACGAGGAATACAAGGGAGAACTTGTGTGTAAAAGACAAAGTTTCCTCAACCTACGAAAGCAGATTTGGAATTCTTTTTGTGTAAGAAAACAGTGCAATGAAGCTAAATAAAAATACTACTTGTGTAGGTGTCTACCCAACTGCATTAAGAATTCTTTACCGCGTTTAATTATCTAGTAGTTCTGAGTAGATTTTACTTAAAGCTCCTTTGAGTTCTGTAATCTTACTAAGGAGTTAGTTCGTTGCAATGTCTTTATTTTAAACTTTTCTGGAGCTAGTCAGAGAGCATCTGAAATAAATAAATGGAATAGCACAGATGAGAGAAGAGCTTTGTGGATAATTAGGTACTTAAAACGCCATAGGATGCTTATACTTGTATATTTATGTTTTAAAATATTATGGCCTATTAGGCCGAGAGAATAAGCAAAGTTAAGTTTTCAAAAAAAGCAAATCATTCTCGCTTTTGTATAAATTTATTTAACATATAGATAAATATTAATTTATATGTTAATAAGTGGATTTTATCGGCTTTTATTCATAAGTAATATAATCTAATATCTGTTTTGCTATAACTGGACTATACTTCATTTCGGTAAAATTCGATTAATTATAAAAACGAACAGTTTCGCGGTTATTCTTATGGGGTAAAATTCCTGCGTTCACTGGTTTTTGGGGTTTCCCACAACATTTCTAGTTAGTGGAGTTTGGTCAATGTTTATTACCGCTAAACCCAGAGACGGATGAACTACCCACAAATCTAATTGTGGCTTGGACCGCCCGAGCCAAATTCAAACTGTTTGCAACACAATTATCGCGTACGTAGAACTTGACAATATCGGAGCTGAACTATCCTGGATTCTTACCGCGATTATTGTTAATCTTTTCTTATCATCGTGACAAAACCTTCACATCCAAAATAACTAAGGATATGTAGATAGGTAGTTGGTCATCTTGCCTAGGCGATTATGATGTGACTAGGATTTTAAATTTGGAATCAGAGAGTCTGCTTATAAGTTAAAGTCAAAATATTTTTTATTTATAGGTATAGGTTTCAAGAAATTACCTATAAAACGTCAAATGCAAGTAAAGCTTATGATTCTACTACTGATTCGGAATATTGTATTTACTGAGAAGAAACTGGCAAGAAACTCGGTAGTTACTCTTTTCAACACAATTTATACAAAGGTGTATAAATCATAATTAACTTTGAGCCATCTTTTAGTGTGTGCCTGTTGTAGAGTATTAAAGTAAAAATGTATAAATTACAAACTAAAAACTTGACTCGACCAGAGCAGATCAGTCAACCAAAGGTGACACCTGTTCCCAAGTATGACGTATGTGTCAGCCATCGCTTCATTCCATTACGATTGTATTAAAGCGATCAGTAACTTATATTTATCCGAACTGTTATTATGAGGGTTTTTACATACCTATACAAAAACCGCCAGATGGCACGAGGGAGTCTCGTGGTCTTATCACTATTGGCTCTATTGGCTCTTTGTTGACAGCATGTCAGTTCGTTCTGAAAACCTACCAATGAGGAGGGTGACAAGACCGTACGTCACAGTTACGCCATCTATCTGATGTTTTAATTTAAAAAAACCCTCATTGCAAATGTAAATATTATGTGTTACCTCGAAATATAACTTAAAAAAGATGGTGGTCCATCATTACAAAGTCGATATAGCTTATTTTACGACTGGCTCATATATGGTGAGGCAAAATATATCAAAGTGCAATGTTGAGGGTCGCGTCATAGCCACGTGTGACAAATTGTACGGCGCGGCGCTGAAAAATTGGATTGTAGATACCAGGCGCGAAGTCGTTAGTACAGTGAGTCGGGGGCTTAATATTGTTAAAAACAGCTCTAGCTTTACGGGTAAAATGACTGGATTTTGCGACATATTGTTTGTTTTTAGGATCGGATGAGCGTCTAAAATTAAGAAAATATACACATTGAATAAAGTGTTTTGCGTGATTAACTAAAATAATAGTGTTGAATAGGTAATCGTACTAAAAGCATGGTTTCTATAGCATACAAGTAAAGCACATTGCTTATCGAAATAATGCTGAATACACTCAAAGATAAGTTCTGTAAATGGCGTGATAAATACGTATCCCTAAGGAAGTCAAGGGCATAAATAATATCGGTTATCGCTTTTGATGTGATTCTCCAAAAAATTACCCCTAACGCGCCGAGATTCGCACGCGAAGGTATTTTTATGAGGGTCACCTATGATGAGATCATCGGCTATACGTAAACTACGATATCCAAAATAATCATTACAGAAATGAAGAACTGTTAATTTTCAAGGAAAAAGGTAATGGACCTTTTTTCTTCGTCAAGTTTTTAAACGTGATTTTATTAAGCTACAGTAGGTATGTGGACAATCGAATATTCGATTCGTTTATTTTCTACAATTGATTGAAACCACCGGGTTACGAAGTTCAGATGGCAATCGCTTCAATGTAATGACTAAATCTAGGATTATAGTCCAAGTGGAACTCGACTAGGAATTGGACAGACGCTAGGAAGATGATGAGTTTGTAGCTAGCGTGGGCCAGTTTGAGTTTTTTTTAAATTCTTCAGGCTTAGGTAAATTCTAATTACCTAACTATTTTCCCTCTCCGTAGAGCAAGTATCCAGAGACTACACGCTCGGGTTTGAGCTCCTGGCATGAAAAACGCGTGTCCTTATTATTGAGCTACCACTGTTTTTGCAGATAAGCACATAAATATGACATTTATAAATATCCGTGACTTAACAAAAATGACCGTGTTTACCATTTTTTTCGTATATTGTCATTGTGACATTCGTCCCTTCCCAATTTTTCCACGTGTATACATTTTGACTCACAGGTTATGACGAGGCGTGACGGTGCATCGCGTTGGCGCTGTATTTGCGACGCATTAATTTTCGCTGACTTGCATATTGAGGCCTGTACTGCCATGTACAATGAGCGAATGAGCTGGAATACATTGATTGGCGTTTGTTTATGTGCCACGCGGTTTAGTGAGCTGTACATGATTAATACGTCAGGTATATACATCAACAGTAGTCTGGCCTAAAATTTAAATTGGAGTTCCAGGTAGGTACTGAGGCTATATTGTCTTTAGTTGTAATTTGTATTGATTAAACGTCAATAGTTGATGTTAGGGGAATTGTCAACTACATGTCGTATATTTTACAATGGGCTGACGATATGCTATTAAATACAATAAGTCAAGAAGGTCCAACTGACCTTTGGTATCCTAGCAAACACCACGTAGCTCGGAGAAAATACTTGCACTTCTAGTACGAATATACGTGCACACACATATCTACAGACGCATTTTGATCCCAAGTTGATTGGATGAGTTTGCGTCGTACCCGAATTTTGATAAATTTCAATGAAACTTATACATAGACCTATGTGGAATTAAAATATAAAAATAAATCAGATGACGGTTTCGTATTCAGGAGGAGAATTTACTTACTATCATTGGCTGACTCTGCTGTTCACTACGTAAAACTCAGTTTGTAAGCGTTTTTTGAGGTCTCTTTATATAGTTTATGTATGATTTAGTATGTACGTACGAAGTTAGCCTAATTTCTTGAGGCACTGAATCACGGTCTAAGCGGACCCCGACAAAGCACGGGACATAACACTAGGAAGATGATGATGACTACGAACGTATGATACAGCTAGCTACGGACTACAGCCTGCTACGGATTTCATTCGTCTATATTCTCCTTCACAAACCAACTTACGTAGCTAACTTGATATATTTTACTATCGCTACCAAGAAACTAACTTTAACCCTTGAACGTTCTCGGCATTCGTGACAACTTAAATATACATGGGGTCGAAGTGAATAGAATGCCCGAAACATTCATAGGGTTATTTCTGAAACGGAAATAGAAGTTCACTTCTAAATGTACGTGGCAAGTGACTTTTTTTTTGTTGTGTCGTGGCTTTTTTTAATATTTTATAAGTATTGTTTGCATGGCGAGTCCACGAGGGCCGAATTTTTCGTGAACACACGATAAATTCAGCTATTCAGCAATCCATGAGTCGAGTGCAATTGTCCATGTTCATCGCACGAAATATTTTCCCGTAGCTGAATTCGAACCCGCTATCCTTGGTTTTGTGGCCAGGGTCTCTGACCACTCGACCAACAGGCCTGTCGAAAAAAGTAACATTTTGCGAAGAATCATGCATATATGTATTTATCCACATAGTCTAGTAAACTGTTGTCTCTAATTTCATGGGAGTAAGGGCCCTCAAATTATAGAGGCGCCGCCGATATTAGATTAGCATTGACATACGCCCTTCAAGATGATACCTTCACTCAAGTGCTTTCAACTTCAAGTGAAAGTCTTCAAGAGAACCTAGCTATTTGCTTTATAGTAGTACTTGAATTGATGTGTACAATGTGTGTCAGTGCAATTTAGGTAAAAAAATTGATAATATTCTCGCTGCAGTTATATCGGGAGGGGATTATATTCCACTAGAATATAATTTTCGTCAACACTTACGTGTTATAAGACTTAAATAACTAGAAATATATCTCAGTTGGGTCTAAAAAATATGTATCAGAAAGGTCCTAAATAGTAGTTTTTATAAAGAACCGATAAAGTATAAAGTCACCACTATGTGAATTTCATTTGAAATTTCTTAAGGAATAAACGATAATGATTTCATTAAAATAATGATAATATTTAAAATTTAATATTTTACAGGCCCGTTGGTCGAGTGGTCAGAGGCTCTGGCCACGAAACCGTGGGTCACGGGTTCGAATCTCGCTAGAGGCAAATGTTTCGAGTGATGAACATGGACATTTGTGCTCGAGTCATGGATGTTTATAACCGTATTTAAGTATGTTTATCCGTTCACCTAGTACCCATAGGACAAGCTTAATGCTTAGTTTAGAACTAGGGAATTGGGGTGTCAGTCCGGAGAATTTATTTATTTATTATAATTCTTTCATGTTGCTGATTCTTAGAACATTATCTAATATAACTTACTTTTGAAATGTCGGATTGATATAAAATTAAAAAAGCTTACATTACCTTTATGTGTTCCAAAGAAAAATAGAACGGAGAAAATTTTAGCTTGTTATTCAGAGTAGATAAGTTTCGCCGATATCACAATAATAGGAGGAAGTTTCTTAGGAAAATATCATTGAAACTTCGTCACATTGGGAGTGGAACGCAGTGTTGATGACTTTCAGATGAGACAGATTTCAGATAAGAAGAGACGAAGTTACACTCGTAAATATACATTAGCACTTATTGAACGGCTTGATATCAATTCTTTTTTATATTTTCTTCCGTTGCAGTCAGTCTTTAAATTTCCTATTTTTTATAGGCGGTGAATTGGCATCAATAAAATATCAGTATATAATGTGATCTCGTGGAAAGCGGTGGTAGCTCAATGGTAAGGACACGCGCCTCTTAACCGAGGAGTGCTGGTTCAAGTCCGGGCACGTACCTCTGGATTTTTCAAATCTATGTACGTATTTATACCACTAGCTCGACGGTGAAGGAAAACATCGTGATGAAACCTGCAAATTCAAACAACTTTGGATTTGTAACCATGATCCAAAAATTGTCTGGTTCCCCTATCTTATGGTTACGAAGGTCAGACCGGCAGTCGCTTCAATGTAATTACCAGACTCACTAAATCCTGGATCATGGTCTAAGCGGACCCCGTCTAAACACGGGACATAACGTTAGGAAGATGATGATAATGTGATCTCGTGGATATGAATAGAAGAGAATATAAAAATGTGGACTATAGTTAGCAATACATCCGACTGTAGTTTTATATTAAGTGGGAACTATTAGACTAACTTATATCATTATTTTAATATAATGAGTGGTAACGCATAGGAACGATTTTATCTCATGTCGTGAAAATAAGGTGGTAATATTTAATAAACACACGTAAACACTTAAAGACGCACATCTGGTACAGAATTATAATTGGTCTTAGCCGACAAACAGATATATCAACAATGCCGATTGTCTTTTTTGCCCCATTACGTCACAAGTTCACAATATCCTCCTGAGAACGACGCTCCGCGTTCCTTATAGGGCGACCCGCTGTCGCCTAAGGGCCAGTCCCGTCGTTAAAGTTTGAGAATGTCCCCGTAATAATAGTATTAGAGACTTCGTAGCGAAGTGCGGACAAGTTTGTACCTACAGTTGACGTATATTTGGATGAATAGTTATGATATTACGTTTTATGAAGAAGGTGGAGGCGCCTGTCATAAAAAAAAATATATTTTTAGTACGGAACCTGAAAACTGTTTGTACAATATCGTTGATAAAATTGATTGCAATATTATTTATAGCATGTTATATTTTGGCCCATGTTGGTCTGGGACTTGGCCCACGTTAATCTGGGACAAAAAAAAAATACGACTTTACGACACGCCAGGCAAGAACCACAGTGCCACACTGTGGTTCTTGCCTGGCATGTCGTAAAAGGCGACTAATGGTGTATCGGGTTTTGGGTGTGGGCGACAAGTTGGCCGCTTGTCGCTTCTTTTTCGCAATTTTCCATCTAATCCCGCCCGGCTTTATTTTTGGCTGAATGTGGTTGAAGGGGCATGCTGCCTCTTTGACTCTGCCTAGCCCTTCGGGGATTATGGGCGTGATGTTATGTATGTATATTTTGGCCGAATACCTAATTTTTACAAAACCTTAAATAAGGTGAATCCAACTTAAAACAACGTCGCGCGTGCTCATCGCTTGTCACGTGATACAAGTCGGCCGGAACAAGGCACACGCGCGCTGTACGGTGAAAATTCGCGCGAGAAACGCAGAACACGAGGCACAGAAAACAGTTTCTAACTTTTCGAAATTATATATTTTAAAAATATTTAATCTGTGATTCGGTTTTCGTAACCTATACGAAAAAAAACACAGAGGTACTAAAATAAACCTTGTATGCTTGTTCTTATGGGCATCATATTTCCATAATAAGTAGGTACATACATAGCTTTCCTTTGTTGCACATTTTACTGAACCACCAATAAGAGTTTTTATAGGATACTATAATATTTGCGTGCATTACATAATAAAGGCCCAAGTGGATTTTTTATAGGAACCCTTATAAGTACCCACTCAATAAACTACTTGAACTTCCGGGCTTAGAATGTTTCCTGCTTGTTCAGTGGCAGTATGAGCTTTTGAAAGTAACGAACTTAAGAAAAAACGTAATATTGCTATTGATATTTTAAATGTGTATGTTTGAGATTTGAAATTTGTGTTTAAGTTCATGCATCATTAAGGGTAGGTACTTGTAATCTGACCTTTTTAAAAAATTTGTTACCAAATTTAACATGTCCAGAATGTCTGGCTCTTTCTCTCTTAATCTTTTTGCAATACGGCATATAATTTTCCATGATTTTTATAGTTTCCTCATGACCATTAGCAATTATGAATATAACATCCAATACTTTCGGAATAAATTATGAATCCTGTCTACACAATTTCGTTTCATAGTCAGCAATTAAGAATTGAAGCGTTTAGTCGCGCAAAATCACACTAAGATCGTCTAGTAAACAGATCAGCTTGAAATACATACGTCATTGATTTATTATTTAGTATTCTGACAAGAATATACAGAATCAAACTTACAGATCAACATTTAACGTACAACCTAACCTCTAAACGATTTCACAGGAAGACGTAGTTTTTGATGCTTTGCCCGTTCAGTCTATCTATTGGATGTTGTCTCTCCACTTATCTCCATCGAATGTCATATGCTTCTTTGTACGGTAACGTGTACACATACATACTTAAACATAATATCACGCCCGTAATTTCCGAAAGAGTAGGCCTCTGCTTGCCTGCCACAGACAACATTTATTTATTTATCAGGCACACCAGCGTTTGTTTACATTGAATAAATAATAACACTTAAATTCTAATATTAACAACATGCGACAAAAATAAACAAAAAAGAAAAGACTTAAGTCCTACATACACTATATATTCAAGCCTCTGCTAATTTATTATGAGCACAATTAACTAATAACTAAAAAAAAAACATTTTACCCAAAATAAAGTCCGGTTAGGTTAAATGGAAAGTTAGTATTTATTACTTTGCCAATGAAGTAATTGTGTAGGTGTCATAGTATTAATTGTTGACAAAAAGCAGTTTTACAACTCCAGGTAATTAATCTTAGTCTTTAACAACTATTGTACCTACCTCTAAATTGTTATATATCTCGGCCATTCATTTTGAACACTGTTTTGTTAGCGAAATACAAACTCTTCTCTGATATGACAATGGAATTAAAACTTTGGAAGACTTATTATGGAAGTTTGTTTTTTAATTAACGTAAGTGGCGTTTTGTGGTTAAAAAATGTTCTGTTTATTTTTACAACATTAGGTTTCAATCTAAGTAAGTAAAGACAGGCACACAAAAATTACAAAATAAGCAAACAAAAATGAAAATAATAAAATATAATAATAACAAAAAAGAAATCAATTAATTAGCACAGACAGGAGAGTATAATGTGTGCCACAGTATTGCAGAACCAAATCTATTTTAACGATATCTAATTTTACTCCGATTTGAAACTAATAAACTTATATATACAAAATGTTAGAACTCTATTCAGTTGTATTATCAAAACCCATTTAATCATCATCTTTTCAGTATGTCTCTGCGCCCGAAAATTGATAAATTTGTAAAAATATGTCTCCATTGAGCACTATCTCAATAAAAAAATATTCTTTGCTAGAAATAATATTTTTTCTTGGATTTTTTACTACTTGCCTAATTAAGATTATTCAATAACGCTCTTTATTAAATTAAAAATGTGCGCTGCAGACGACGTGTGGGTAGGGGTGGGGTTATATAGCTTACGGTTTTACATACAGACTTCGAATATTGAAACTAAGTCATTATCGAGTAAATACTCGATCAATGAGTTCTAAGTAGTGATTTCAATGTGATAATGTAATTTCTTACTTATTACAATAATTGTCTACTCCATTATGCTCCTGGTGAGTTGAAATTGGATTGAATGGGCTGTGAGTTGGAAATCATTATTTTTAAGCAGTCTTATAAGTCAATAAATGTTAATTTTATCATGATTTTTTATTATTTCTCTTTCTTTGGAGACGAAAAACAATATGGGTTATATCGGTTAATTAATTTTTAGTTTTAAACTAATTAACTATTGTTCCTTAAATTAAAGTATTTGACATACAAATTATTAATGAATTTCATTATGGAAGTCACAAACATTTTGACCATGTTATGCTCAATTAGATTTCAAGGGAAGCAAAGCATTAATTTGCGCAACCATCGATTTCCAATAATCTTCATCTCGCCGGCTCTTTGTTATACTTAAATAATATGAAATTATGGAAATCTTGTGTATAAATATTTGCTAAAGAGCCCTACGTCTAGTTGCGCTCACTTTGCATAAAATGAGAAAGTCCATTGTGTCTGAGATATCCGACTTGCATACAATTTCAGGGTGAGCTTTTGTGCGAGGCTCCGACGAAAAATATACCTTAAACATTTTATGACGAAAAGACTGCGGTATTGCGCGGCACTCTTGTTAGTTAGACGTCGAATTTATGAGGAAGTAAGAAAGGATGAAACTAAATTTAATTGTCTTTCGGATTGTACGATCGACCGATCTACTAATAAGGTTAACCAACTAGCGAGATTCTTGCCGGATTCTTCTCGGTAGATACAACATCCCGAACCGGTGGTAGAACCATATAGCTTTGGTTTTACCTGTATTTGACGATTTATAAGTGTTCCCTTGAAACCTATATAAATAAAGAATATTTTGACTTTGACTTTGACTTTGACAACTAGATTCTCTAGGTTCAAATTCACTTACTCGCTTTGGACATCGTTTAATGTCGATAGTAAAAGTGTTTACAAAATACCTCCTAGTAGTTGTAACCTACAGAGCAGTGCCCAATCAAACCCTAGATAATGTCAATAAAATTCAACGATACCATTCGTATAAATGAATCATTATAGAAAGACCCGGTAAAATCTTATCACCGCATCTGATGGGCCATAAGCCAATGAGAGAAGTTCAGAAATGTCACATAATCTTTAAGGGAATGACCGCATTTACGGATTAGCAGATACTTAAACGGAAAATGTATGATTATATATAACTAATGGCATTCGGTGAATAATTTTGGCATAATGTAATAACAGGATATATGGGCTTTGATTGATCAAGTTAGTAAGAAGTTTTAGTAGTTAATCAAGTTAGTATTTTGGGACTACTATAATCACGCTAATTTGTCATTTCGATTGTTTCTAATAACAACTTATAATAACTGTGAAAAGGCTTCTTGGTTATTACGGTATTAGTAATTGGTTTATTTCCGATATTTCTGTTGCTATGCTATTTTAGTAGATAATAATTTCCTTTTGTATTGTTATATCTGTACTGTATTGTAGATACTTATGGTATCCACGCGGATTATATAGTAAATCGCGATGTTAAAACATTCTCCATTATTGTACCTATAGTCACGGCTATAGTTTATAAGAACAATTCTAAATTAAATTATTGAAGTGATTGCCTTTGTAGCGTCAAATGTCGCCACTTATGTTTTCTAAGTATCATGTGTAAATACTTTAACGGCCCAAGTGAAATTAAAAATATTAACAAATCTTAGTAAGGTATTCAAAATTCTGATTTCATTCGTAGTATACTTCAAAGTGGATTAAAATACTGTAAAATTATGTCAATAACGGAACTCTATAAAGTTAAATTGGATTGAACCGCAGGAAGGTTGGTCAGTTTGGTCAAATGATAAACTTTGTTAAAACCTGTCACCGCGGAGATTAAATAGGTATGAGTGTCAGTCAAGATGAATATGCCCGCATAGTGGCATCTACAAACGATGTGATGAACATCAAAGGTCCACTGCGTAGGGGCATGACGGGTCTTAGATAAGACCAACTACAAACAAGTGTCACTAAAAGTATCCTCTTCATTTGCACTGTGGAACTTTTTGACGTTTTGCGGTGCTTGTCAACTCGGAAAGATTTGGCATAGCTGGTCTCATAAGGAAACCGTTGTAGAATTAGTGAGTGGGAACGAAACAACACAATTCAGTACTAAAAAGCGTTGTAAATGATAGAGACTGCCAAGGTGTGCACAGACGTATATTTGCAAAGAGACTGCTAGAAAAAACACAGGTACTTTATATTAATATAAAATAAGAATTCTAAACTTGAATACAAAAATAATAAAAGCTATAAAAAGCATGAATATACAAGTAATGAGAGTTTTCCTAAGTGTTACAACTGTTACATGGCCAAATGGAGACATAGTCCAAATAAACCAAACTAGTGAAGAGATACGTACGAATACCGAGAAGATGACGGAGAATCAGGATATTAATTGTTTTATTTTATCCCCTAAGGGGTAGGCAGAGTCAAAGGGGCAGCAGGCCCCTTTAACAACATTTAGGCAAAAATAAAACAGGGCTGGGTTAGATGGAAAATTGTGCAAAAGTAGTGACAAGTGGCTAGGTTGTCGCCTACACAACTTCATACCCAAAACCTCATTATACCATTAGTCTCCTTTTACGACATGCTAGACAAGAAACACAGTTGGCGTATTCTTTTTAAGTCCTCGACCAACATGGAACATTTAAGTCAGTTGCTTAGTAAATTTCAATTTAATTTTCCAAAACTGCCTTATCAAATACGTAGGTAATATACATACGACAGTAGCGTATCTCGCCGATGTATACACGTAAATAAATTCGTTTTATCTTTCATGCATTCATTCCATTTCGTGTTTCAACTCGAGTGCAATTCGGTTTTTCTTGTCAATACAAACACGATGTCGTAAATGTTGTTATATTCCCGGGTTGCTCCAATTAACGACTGTACTGCATTAACAAATGGGGAATTAATTACTCACGTGCAAACTGGGACGGAAAGGACACATCGGTATTTACATTCGGTGTTTGCGTGTTGTAGAGGATTTTTTTAATCAGCTCCATTGCGGTCCAGTGTTAGTCTATGTGCTAGTCTTAGTGTTAGTGTAGGTAAGTCTACATTAATCATAAACGCGGGTGAAACCACATGTTATATACCCTATAGCCTTCTTCGATAAATGGGCTATCTAACACTGAATGATTCTTTCAAATCGGACCAGTAGTTCCTGAGATTAGCGCGTTCAAGTAAACAAACAAACTCTTCAGCTTTATAATATTAGTAGATATAGATTCTCAATGACTGCATATTCAATTCAGAAGTTGGCACTCTTACGTCCAATTTAGCACTTGAACCACAGATCTAAGTACACGTCTGTTTGTACCTAGTATTTGCCGCTGCAATGAGCACAAGCACTAGCTCGGGCCCCTAACTGTCACCGGGGCGGATTTATTGGAGGACAGAAATACCTCTTGAGTTCATACGACGGGCAGTAATAGCCTCCCGGGTACGCCCGAAGGGCTCAGCCTATGGCTTGTTAAATCAGCCCCATGCCACAAAATTGATTTCGGGATTTTCGATGTTATATTTTGATTCTTCATTTAGCAGTAAGAGGTTACTCCATTGCCGAATGTGAATTTGTATATTATGCTGATTTTCAGTGATTATTGTATAGCTACGTAAATATATGGATTTATAACTGAAGCCAATAAAGCATTGCTTAAGAGATTTACTTATATTTTTTAAACAATGCTTTATTGCCTTATTATAAATAAAAAATATATTTATATAAATTTGATTTTACTCTTATGTTATTGTTTTTAAAAACAATAATTAGAGAGTTGATTATATGTGTGTGGGTGGGTGTGTGTGTGTGTGTGTGTGGATGGTAGATTTTATCATCATAATTTGCTGTTGCCATTTAAGTGTACCTAAATAATTACTCCATTTTGACAGCTCATAAAAGGTAAGCCGGTTTGAGGTCGTCTATTTTCATACGATATTCTACCGAGCTTTAATATAGTACACTTAGTACACTATATGGTTGTAGCAAAACCGATAAATCGTTAACCAGCATTGGCAATTGCAATCCTAATCATGTTTGCATTTGTACGCACGCACCGAACGCATTGAAAGCTTTGAACTCCACTTTGGTTCGTTGACGCATTAAACGCTACGACCAACATAAGTGTTTAGAAATTATGGAGTTGGATTATTGGAATTAAGACTGTTTCAAAATACATACGTCACGATACGTCACGATTTTCTTTATGGTGACAAAGATATTATTCAAGTTTCTATGACCCTGGCTGCATGATATGTACATTGAATTATGCTTATTAGTTTTCTTTGAAAAAGATTAATGTATAAGTATTATTATCCATCCATACAAACGTTTTCATGTATAATATTAGTAAGATGTTTGTATTAACGCATGTTATACTGTACCGCCTAAATCACCTATCTGACTATGATGAATGAGGTGTCAGTCGATTCCTTATTGTGCTCTTGGTAACACTGGGTACGTTTTTACCGAATTCAAAAAGAACGCACCATTTTACCGCGTGTGATTTGGTATGTAGCGATTGTATGTGTATATTCGTAAAAGCCGTTAGTATGCTATCTCAGAAATCAATTAATATACTTACATATAAAAAATCAATCTTTGGCTGAGCTTGATTTATACGATAATGTACGATAAAATCTTGTTATCGTACGATAAAAAAAAAAAAAGATTTATTATTATTCTCCTGCAGGCTTCCTCATTTTATTATACTTTACATATTTATGTAGAAAAGGTATGTAAAACATTTTCCTATTTTACATAACCAACGCGATTCAACCTAATTTTAAACAACAGCGAAGTACCTAGAAAAAGAAAAGTGATTAACCAAACTTTATTCTTGCCCACAAACTACAAAATATACGATTTATATTACATAGTTTTTTAATTTTAAAAAAGCAAAAGGTTAAAGGCTATTCTCTCCCTTCGTACATTATAGCTGGCAAGTCAAATTTTGTTTTGATTAAATTGGACGTGCGTCTCAAGGTGGAGTTAGATTTCCTTTGGGATTCCACTCAATTGCTTAGTACAAGCGTATTGTTACGGCTTCGAAAAATAGAAACATTAGAGGGATGTTAAGCTTTATGAATAAAATATTATCGAGATATACTTTATGTAAACGATATTGCCTTCTAATAGCATTTATATTCTGAAGAGTGTATAATGTAGATTCTAAGTGTCTTTTCTTTTTCTAGTTCCCATGTATATAAAAGTATTATATATAAGAGCGGTGGGAGCTCAATGGTGAGGACTCGCGCCTCTTAACCGAGGAGTGCGGATTCAAACCCGGGCATGTACCTCTAGATTTTTTAAAAATCTATATACATATTTATACCACTAGCTCGACGGTGAGGGAAAACATCGTGATGAAACCTGCAAATTCAAACAACTTTGAATTTGTAACCATGATCCAAAAATTGTCAGGTTCCCCTATCTTAGGGTAACGAAGGTCAGATCGGCAGTCGCTTCAATGTAATTACCAGACTCGCTAAATCCTGGACCATGATCTAAGCGGACCCCGTCTAAGCACGGGACATAACGCTAGGAAGATGATGATGTATATAAAAGTATTATAAACAGAAACTAACTATGTACAGATTCTGGTCAACATGAACTTAGCATTACGATCAAAACGAAGAGCCCATTTAAAGAACAAAATATGGCCAAAACATAAATAATACTAAGGGAAAAAAATAAAAAAATAATTAATAGGTATATATACCCATTCTCACTTTCACAAACCTCAAATCTAAAAATATAATAAGTCATAACCGACGCCAAAACATCAATAAATATGACGACGCCAACCGACATAGCTTTTTATTAAAAAACGCGAAAGTAATAACATCTTTTATATTGCCCACAATACGCATTCGTGTTTAATGAAATGATAAGGAATTAAACACTTTGATTTCATAAATAAGGTTTATAAAATCAGCCGTAATGTAATCAAGGGAAATTAATGAAATCAAACTTAATTGCCTCCGCAGAACAGGCTTAAAATATAAATTGGGCTTGTTAGAGGCATTCGCCGAAATAATTTATCAAGGTACAAAAACCTCCGAGACCGGGACTTGACTTATATACATACAATATATATTTCCCTTCACAAATTACCACTATAAAGGGATTTTTGGAAATATAAAAGGGGTACCACAGGAATGCTTGGGAAGGGAAGGGTCAGAAGGGAACTATGTCGTTACAGAGTTATTTTATGGTTAGCTGAAAGAATGTTCATTAATTTTGCAGGTTAAATACCTTTAGAACTATACGTTTAAATAAGAAATTACGCTGGGAGAAGTAAGTTTACATTGAATATTTACCATTATATGATAGTAAATAAACATTGTACAAATAGAGATATGGATAAAAAAAAATCTATGCTATTTCTGAGATGACAGTATTACTTATGTACTGACTATTTCGCATAAACATAAAATGTTATATTTCTATCCGAAGGCACAGTTGTGCCCGCGCTAAACCAAGCCGAAGAAGCAGCCCTAGCATTGTTTCACCGTTTTTCAATTCTTCATATTGTAGTGTTTTATAAAAAAAACAATTCGTGAAAAAGTTGAATTATTTTCCATTAGAAATCTTTAGGCTACTAATTAAAGTACCTACATTACGTTAAAAAAATATCGTATTGATTTTACCTACGTAGACGAATTCAAATAGGTTCAATCAAAAGTTCAAAGAAGCTGTCTCGTTTTTATAACATTTTTACCTTCTACGTTATGATTAAACATTGTGTCAATTTTTTATCCATCAAATGCTGGTAATATTACTAGAATCCTCAACATTCCCAATTTCATTCATCGTATTCGCACGACTGGATTGTGAAATTATTCTTTGGAAGCGTAGGTGTAGGTAGGTAGGTCTTCTCTGAACTTAAGCAATCCCAAGACCAGCAAACATGTATTTTTTTTTCAGAAATCTATATTTGACTTCGTCTTATCCTAATACCAGGCATGACTGAGCTTTAAGGGTTTTATAAGTAAAGATAATACGTTGGCATCCCTTTGAGGTTGCGTTTTCAATGAGAGCGGGTAGCCCAGCTAAAGGAAAAGAGAGAAAAAGACTAAGGAAAAGTATGTGTTTATTTAATTCGTATCTATAAATTGCTCTTCCTTCGCTTTCCGCTTTTAGTGCCTAAAGGTATCGATTATAACTTTTACAGTCTGACAGACGGAACTTAAACAATTATTGTCAAAAGTTTACATACATACATAACATCACGCCCATAATCCCCGAAGGGGTAGGCAGAGTCGAAAGGGCAGCAAGCCCCTTCAACCACATTCAGCCAAAAATAAAGCCTGGGCTGGGTTAGATGGAAAATTTTGAAAAAGCAGTGACAAGCGGGTAACCTGTCTCCTACACAATCACACACCCAAAATCCGATATACCATTAGTCGCCTTTTACGACATGCTAGATAAGAACCACAGTTGGCATATTCTTTTTAAGTCCCAGACCAACATGAGACAGTGGGCTGGGTTGAATGGAAAGCTGTGAAAAGGGAGTGCCAAGTGGCTAGCTCGTCGCCTACCCGAATGCCCGTAAACCATTAGTCGCCTCTTACGACATGCTAGGCAATAACCACAGTTGTCACATTCTTTTTTTTTGTCCCAGATCAACATGGGCCAAGTCCCAAACCAGCATGGGACAATAACTCAAAAGTTTATTTTGTTGTTAATCAAAAGAATATTAGTAGATTAGCCTCTCAGGAGATTTAATGTAACTGTAGAATTCTTAATTATTGGCATTATTTCGTAGGTCCTAGAGAGCTTGGGTAGACGCCAGCCTTTGTATGACCGCTTTAAGCTCAGGAGACACGCGACAGAATTTCATATCGGATATGAGATATCGGTGCAATAAGTATGTGCTATGCCTCTGGTAAGCATCCCACCAAACGTTGGTAATAAAAAAAGTAAAGTTTACGTTAACTTAAAAAAGTATTTGAAAATGTGGCTAAGCACTATTGAAATTAAAAATTTATAATACATATAGTCGATTATGAGCCTTAACTATTAGCTAAGTTTTTCTGTATTATGTAATAAAATCTATTGTGTTCTAACAAAATAGCATGGCTTTGGCTTTGACCTTTGGCCGGACAGCGTATGTATGTCTCTTCATAAATAAATCCGACGACATCACATACATTGATCGAACTCCGAGGTAAGTAGCTTAAGCACTTGTGTTACAGATATCAAAATCCAAAGTGGTTTTACAAATATATACTTAAATATTGGATATTAACACCCAGAAACAGAACAAACACAACTATTCATCACACGAATGTTTGTCCTGGGTGGGGATCGAACCCACAACTCTTGGCGCATAGGGCAGGGTCACTACAAAATGCGCCACCGAGTCAGTCAAATGTCTTCATAATAATATTATAGGTTATTCAGGACTTCAAGTGACAATCACATATTCATTACTATACTTGATCCAAGTCAGAAGCTGTCATCTGTAAGGACTTCATCCAAGTGCACATGAGTCGTCAAGTGAAAGGGTCTAATCAGGTATGTGGTCAGATAACGTTTGATTGAACTCACAGACGCGGCTTATGTACTGAACGTAATGTACTTGCAATATTCAGGTACATATAGAGCTGATGAATATTCCGCTTGAATTTAAAATACTTCCACCGACTCACTTTTAAAGCGCAGTAGGTCGTGTTTGAAGGCTTGAAAGCTTCGTCATAAAATACCTTTATTTATTTAGGCACAGAAAGAATATTTAATTACTCGACATCGCATGACTTTTAGTTGGGTTGTGTGCCTATCTATAACGATAGGTCAACCTCAATTTACAAATCATTGCCAGTATCAATCCTGTATAAGTCATTTTGCAGATAATCTGCTTCATTTCAGATTGATTTACTTATTTATCGAATATGACTTCATTTTGTTAAAACTTTGCCATTGAATTAACAAAAATAAAAACCGACTTCAAAAAACCCCGCAAAAAATGTTTATAAAAAAACACAAGTAAAAACTGCTTTGATAGCTATTTAAATGTCTAAACACTTAAAAGTATAAAATAAATTCTTTCGACTGCTTCGATGAAAGTATTAATCTTTAACACGTATTTAAATATATACAATAATCAGTTAGTTTTGGAGTCGGTGCCAGCCCGCGTAATTATATCATCATTTCGGAATTTGCAATTATTTGTTTCTTGGTGAAGGGTGGTAAAATAGGTTTTGAATATACAAAATCAATAGTAAGTTAATATACTCATATTTTAACTAATTTGTTTCATATTGTTATTAGTAAGGTAATTTGTTATTAAGTGTCTACTTTTTTTTTAGTTTGGCTGGCACCGACTCCAAAACTAACTGATTATTGTATATATTTAAATACGTGTTAAAGATTAATACTTTCATCGAAGCAGTCGAAAGAATTTATTTTATACTTTTTAGTGTTTAGACATTTAAATAGCTATCAAAGCAGTTTTTACTTGTGTTTTTTTATAAACATTTTTTGCGGGGTTTTTTGAAGTCGGTTTTTATTTTTGTTAAAATTTAACTTATTTGTTACTTTTTAGTGAAATTTATTAATAGGTAGGTAGACCAAATCAAAACGAGCTGCTTTAATGAGACAGTGCCGGTCTTATGAGACTAAAGACGAAAAGGTATAACGAGCCTTTAATGTTTAAAGAATTACTTAAAACTTCATCAGATTCTGACTTGGTGGCAATGGGATCAACTCGGGAGTAAACCCTTTCGATTAAAAAAAAAATTTTGGAAATCGGTTAACAATTCTCCGAGATATCAAGTAACATACATACAAAAAAAAAAAAAAAATTCAGTCGAATTGAGAACCTCCTTTTTTTTGAAGTCGGTTAAAAAAGACAACCATTTATAACATCATTGGCAGAACATCCATAAAATGAGTAAGCTTCGAAAAGTATGTGACTTTGTAATCTAGTTTGTGAGTGAGTGAAATTCATGGAGTTCGTAGAAAACTCAGATATTGACATCGTTTATATGGAACTCTGTAAAAGCTGAAATATACTGTTTCTGTATAAGACATTTTTATTACTTTGCAAATGTTGTCTTTTTTTATAAATTTTTTCTAGGATTTAGGTTATAACTACCCGGTTAACTCTGCTGTTTTTTGCGCATACTAACATGACAAATTTAATTGGTCATATAGCCAATCTTATCTACAACTAAAGAATTAATAAGCTCTCCTCTTCTCCTTTCACAAACTTGCACTAAATTTCCTTTCAGCACAAATCGCCTAGTTCCAGATACATTGATCATGTAAACAAGCATTTCATTTCCTTAAACACAAACAGCCCGTAGGAACATTTAAATGGAAATCCCTAGTCGCTGCGCCAACTGATAGATGACGGGCAATTCTCTTCGCGCGCAGCTCAAATACATCGACCCAGTACCCCGCGGACACATGAGATTAAACGAGCTAGGCGGACGCATCGATCAAGCACGTAAACTGTTTATGTGATAACGCATGGTGTACATAGCAGAGAGGAAAACTGCGTAAATAGATCATGCGATGGGATTTTGTTGGCCTCGTAGCTATTGTAGGGCTGGGCCAGCATAACCTTTATTTTTTCTTTACCCTGCTTTCTATAAGAGAATTCCTTGTTGCGTTTTCAAAGAGTCCTACTCTTCGTAAACGCAACAAGGAATTTACAGACACCCCATACGTTATGGAAAGTCGTTCCCGTATCTGCCTGAAGGGGCATTATTTTACCCCTATAGTAGACGTTCCTCTATAGGAATTACTCCTAAGTTCTGGTAGGAGGTGTTGGACACATTTATTTATTTATTTTTATTTATTTATTTGGACAACCAACAAGATCATACACCTTAAAAGCTAAAATGTACAGAATGAGTATACATGAGTTGGTGCGGCCTTAATTACAGGTCGCCACGGAAAGCATAAACAAAAAAAAAAGTTGGGAGCATAAGGCACCCCTTAGCTTAATAAAAAAGTACATACTTATTAGTGAATGTTGGAGTTTAAACATTATTAGATATAGCCAGGCTCAATTTCTTTTTAAATTTTTATAAACTAAGACTAAATATATCAATATCTTTATTTTTACTAAGAGCATTATAATCAGCTTGGAGCCTGTTAATAGGGGAAGATATACCTAGATTTGTTTTAGAGCGCTTTGGTTTAAATAGCGAATATCTTGAGAGACGTGGAAGATTATGGGTGACTGTTATATTAAGTTTTTGAAGCAGTTAAGGACAGCTGATGTTGCCATTGACTAACTTATGTAGGAAAGAAAGATTTAAAATTTTACGGCGTTTCACATGTAACCTATCGGCTTCCTAAAGCTGACATAAGAAAACTCATACACAACTAATTAAATATATTTGCTCTTCTGCAGTGTTCAGTAACGAACATGATTAAAAGCGTTGCATTTTTATGGAATTTATATAAAGCAGGGGTTACCAACCTTTTAGTCACTAAGGACCACATTGATTTCATTAATGTTATCAGGGACCACCAGGTCGAAAAGGACCAGGTCTTCCACGGACCAATACCGCGGATAAAGCTTGCGGACCACTGGTTAGGAACCAATAAATTATCCAGGCATGTTTATATTTTACTTAATGGGCCCCAACCAATTTAAATAGGTACCGAGTCACTGTGCTACCATATATAATTACAGATATGCATAGATTGCTATAATGATAATAACCTTTCATTTAAGTTTACAAGGCACACTGTTGAATGTGCTTCCACAAGTACCCCCTCATATTGCTCTGTGCAGAACCCACTTCATCTTGGGAATGACGCATGAGGTTAACCGCATACAACTCAGTTACAATATACGCAGATAATAATGATCCTTACTAATATAATACTGATGTTGTCTGCCTATATGTCTGTTTGTTTACACACATAAACCACTAAACCGAACATAATGTTTAGTATTTCAAATATTATAAGTCAGAGAAGGGATATAGGCTACTTTATATTCAAAATATATATATATATATAGGTAGATGCCATAATTCCTGTAGCAGACGGACCCGTGGATGGAGCCATAGGCAAAAGCATGTATACTAGTATATATATCATATGATATCATATGGTTAGTTCATTCCCTTCTAAATTAATACATACATACATAAAATCACGCCCATAATTCCAGAAAGCGTAGGCAGAGTCAAAGGAGCAGCAGACCCCTTTAACCACATTCAGCCTAAAACAAAACTAGGCTGGGTTAGATGGAAAATTGTGAAAAAGTAGTGACAAGTGCCTAGCTTGTCGTCTACACAATCATATACCCAAAACTCGATATACCATTAGTCGTCTTTTACGACATGCTAAGCAAGAACCACAGTTGGCACATTATTTTTAAGTCCCAGATCAACATTGGACAATGGGTTGGGTTAGATGGAAAATTGTGAAAAAGTAAGTAGTGACAAGTGGCTAGCTCGTCGCCTACACAATCACATACCCAAAACCCCATATACTTACTATTAGTCGCCTTTTACGATATGTTAAACAAGAAACACAGTTAGCACATTCTTTTTAAGTCCCCGACCAATGGAACTAAATTAAACTCTATATAAGATGATTTTCCAATAGATACTTCAGAAAAAAAATGATTTCTAGTAATCTCCTATCTCTACAAGTGTAGTTGAAGGAACTGCTTCAGTACTTTATCCTAAATAGGGATTATCCAAATATTTATCTCAAAAGCCTTTATCAATATTATTACGGCAAAGGACGCTTATTGCTGACTACCCGCTCTTGAACGGGGCTTGCCGGACAAGGGACCACGTCCAGAAATTGTTACGATGTTATTTGTTCTGAACCTTTGACCTCGCGATGGTTAACAATATCGTTTACTGCAGAAGGCTTGTTACTGAACCGGTATTTATCTTGAAAATGAAAAAAAAACTTCGCCAAATCGGCACTGGGACATTATGAAAAGATACTAAAATAGAGAACAGGACGGTTCTAAATAGAGAAAATGAAAATGTTGATTTTTATTGAAGATGATTGTTTGTATTTCTGAAATCGCTAAAGTTAAAAACCTATTTGGTTTACTACTCATTCAGAATAAAAGAAATTAAAAACAAACATATGGGCTCTTAAATTAAGTAAGCCACAAATTCCCTGAACATTCAATAGTTAGATGTTTAACATTATATTGTGTCACGACACAATAATCTGACACTTTCATTATTTAAAAAAAAAACAAATCTGTATTGTATTCCTATTTTAAACTTTTGTCGAAGTTTTTTTCATCCTGCGATTTTTCCGTAAAACTACTGTATAGCTGATTTCCAACATTTTAATACACTTACTACCTACAGAAGTGTTGAACCGTCAAAGGAATGCAAGTGATGTAAAAGCTCATTGATGCGCGTATTTTCCGATGCGCAGCGCCAAAAAAACAATTTTATTTCCCCAACACGTATTTAAATATGCATTGGCGTCATCAGCAAACGTTATTATCTCTAAAGAAATGAGAAAAGGAAAGAGGAAATAATGTCTGTATTTTATTGCGCAGCAGAACCGAAACCGAAAACGGTTATGAAGTTTGAATTTATTTCGGTATCAGCTGTCGAACTTGCGAAGTAGACACTGCGGATAACATTACATTCGGCTTCGAGATAAAATGTGATATTTGAAAATCGAATTTCGTATTTTAGATTTTATGAGTGGATAGATTTAAAACTACTAGTCCATCATTCGTTTTTGTGTTAATTTTTTTGTAGTCTAGTCTAAACGGTTAAAAATCCCATAAATTCTCTGTTTTAACCAATGTACTTTGTCCCGTTTGTAATCGGATAACGCTCCAACCGTTATCGTAGATTGAACGAGTCTGATAACATTAAAGCAAATTTCAAATAATCTTCTTAAACTTCAGACAGGGGGCCAAGCGTACCCCCGTAGATATTTTCTAAATGTTAATTGTATATTTTACTATTATTTTACAATTGTAAATCTGGTTCGCTATGTCAGAATACTTTCTTATGCCGATAAAATTTTTGTCTCCAGAAACGCCCTATAACATATCTACATCGGACCAAATTCCACGTAAGTGATACAAGAGGCATAAGGCAGTATTGCAATAAATGCTGATGCAATGTACTGGCCGACGCAACCCGCTTAATTTCTCGCAGGCAATATTGTATGGCCGACGGCTGCGCCCAACAATCGCACTAACGAAACAATTTAGCTCAAGACGCTGCACTGGAAATTCCTTTGCTTCATTGTTTTTTACTTTTTTATTTTCTCTGCCGCTTTGCATTTCATAGATGAGAATGGAAACTGCTACCCATTCCAGACTTAAGAAATGCGAAGATATTTGCAAGCTCATTTAGTCATTTACTACGCTACTGTAGAAAATTGAATTTAAAGGTAAGAAGTAGCGAGATAAAAAGCAAGAAATGCAATTGCCTGAATAACCCTCGTTACTTATACTTTGTCTGTTTGTTATTTTTTCATGTCACTCTCTTTACTGGGTTCATTCTGTCATCTAGAAAATGTTCTGTTTCTCAGAGATAAAAGTATCTACAATTATGCGTGCTTAGGAAAGATCTAAGGAAAGATCTATCTATGATAGATGAAAATATCAACTTAATAAAGAAAGGAATAGTGTGATAAAGAAATTGGTGTTGCCTGGGAAACTTACTTAAAATTTAATATACATATTGAATATCAAACAGTACAGAAAAACTTTTCCTAAAAAATAATAATATGGCTGATATTTATCTCAATAACGACACATATATTAAAGCTTTATAAACCTACCGGTAGGTAGATATGTGTAGTAAAGTATTTCCTATGTTTAGGCATATCCATCCTATCTATAGGTATACTATAATTATACTGTACGTAGGAAATATGGAACTACTGCTCAAGTATTTCAACACATTATTCAGCACCTCAGAGTGGGGGAGTGGGGAGGCAAATAGAGTCGCTACGCAAATTAATTTCGAAACCGCTCGCTCGTAAATCGGTACATCATTATCTGTAGGTAAGATTCAATTTTGATGTCGCTGTGCAGTGTCAATCCAATTTAATGAAAAGCTAGGAGCATTGTGTGAAATTTCTTGATGTCATCATTTCATAATATATTTGTCTTTGAACTTATTACTTCATCGGCTTTGTTATTGTTTTGACTGGCTCGATGGCGCATTCGGTAGTGACCCTGTCTCATGCACCAAGAGGGTTCGATGCCCACCCATGATAAATATAAATATTCGTGTGATGAATACTTGTGTTTGTTCTGTGTCTGGGCGTTAATACCCAATATTTTATTTAAGTATACATTTATTTGTAATACCACTGTCGATTCTGATATCCGTAACACGAGTGCTTAAGCTACTTATCTCAGAGTCAATTTTTGTGATGTCCAATTCACGTCTTGTCAAAGAAAACTTTTTCTTTCACAGGTAATTAGAAACTTAGTCTAAAGTGGATAATATGATATCTAGCTATGTTATTATTATATGATATCTAGCAAACGTCAACAACGGTAAAATAGATCTACCATTTTTTAATCACTTACGCACATAAGAACCATTGCTAATTGAATAAAATAATTTAGGTAAGGAAAAGAAAATAAATTACTAGATACAGTACACTTGCAATAGGACATATGAGCATTTTGAATTATTATAAATCAGATTAACATATGGCGATGGGGAATGGATTGTCGAATATCGGATTTGAAACACTATCGTAGAGAGAATACACGCCATCCATCATGTGAAACTTCGTATTTTGATTATCGTGGTACAGCCTCTGATAACCGTTCAATCTCTAAACAAAGCTGGAAGTCCAATTAGTTCATACATAACAGGTTTTTTTCATTCACATAACCGACAAAGAATAACATTGGGAAAAAATTCGCATGTCAGTATTTTGTTACTGTCAACCACTCGTGACAAAATGTTAACTCGTATCAGATTGTGTTCATTATAAGCATAGTCGATCAAATTAAACCAATCAGCATTTTGCTTTGAGCCCGTCAAATATAATAAGCCGATCAGAGCACAGCGGCTGCAACGTCGTTTTTCCGAAGTTATTCTGAAACATATTTACTCTATTATTAATTGGTCTAGTGTGATGTTTTTTGTTTCACATTATTTTATTTTTATTAAAGAGAATAAATAGTTGTATAATAACAATTACAGTGCAAACCTTCAATACAAATATTTACTAATTACACAACCAACACCGTTATCCACTAAATTACTATACTAATTAAATTAAAAAGTACAGAGGAAATAAAACATTAAACAAACGGCAACATATACAACCACTAACAGTAAACAAATATAGGTATAATAACATTAGACTAATTAATAATGTCAAAAAGTACCTACTTACATCAAAATCGATAACCAACATGTCTACTCGTGGGTAAGTCGATAAGTATCATACCACGGAGCAGCATTTGTTAATTTGACAAATTTACACATGCAAATTAATCAAATGCATGCTTGCCTTGCAAACAAGTCTAATTGTTGCAACTTCCAAATAAACCCCTAATGAGCTGGTTATATGGGCTGTACACAGGGCCGGATTTAAATTTGTGCCGCCCTGGGGCACTGAAGAAAATGCCGCCCTATGACTTAAATTTTATTTTAATAGTTTTGATATCTTATTTCTTAAAAATTAGAATAACTAATTAATTGCAGGAAATTTTTTATGTATTATATATTATTTATTATATATTATGTTTAATTTATATTTATTCTTCATTTACTCACATATTATATATATTATTTATTATATACTGTAATAATATAAAAAAATATTTGTATTTTTCTTAGAATTATAAATTTGGCACTAAGAACGACTTATATTAGTATTGCATAAATTTTTTCACAGGCAAACTTGCCTAACTTTTTAAAATTCCAAATTCCAAATTTTGCCGCCCTGGGCACTAGCCCCGACTGCCCCTAGTGTAAATCCACCACTGGCTGTACACGATATTAGGTATATGAGTGATGGTACCGCAGTATCTTAATGAGTGTAAGTAATTGTCTCCGTTAAACGGATGTGTCAGTCAAGCCCCACCAGAACATTACTTACACAAGTACCACAGATGGGAACAGTGACAAATAGATTAGGCAGGCAAATTAATTGCATCACACCGTTAGATGGTGATTAGACATCACTGGTCAATTGATGTCCTTTAAATTCGACACGCAATACAAATAATTTAAAATAACGATCGTCCCATGTTGGTCTGGGACTTGGCCCATGTTGATCTGGGATAAAAAAAAAGAATGTGCCAACTGTGGTTCTTGCATGTCGTAAAAAGCGACTAATGGTTTACGGGCTCTTGGGTATGTGACTGAGTAGGCGACGAGCTAGCCACTTGTCACTCCTTTTTCATAGCTTTCCATCCAACCCAGCCTACTGTCCCATGTTGGTCTGGGACTTAAAAAGAATATGCCAACTGCCATCTTGCCTGGCATGTTGTAAAAGGCGACTAATGGTATATCGGGTTTTGGGTGTGTGATTGTGTAGGCGACAGGTTAGCCGCTTGTCACTGCTTTTTCACAATTTTCCATCTAAGCCAGCCCGACTTTATTTTTGGCTGAATTTGGTTGAAGGGGCATGCTGCCCCTTTGACTCTGCCTACCCCTTCGGGGATTATGGGCGTGATGTTATGTATGTATGTATGTATGAATTAATGAAATAAATGCCCAAAAGTAAGAAACTGATTTTAAGAAATGAAGTTGCGAATATTTTCTTCATACATGACGTCGACATTTAACAGACATCGGAAAACAATTAATGGTTTCTCAAGGGTATGTCACAGTAGGTATTGATTTCATTCAATAAGAGTCCACAAATATATTCGCATATGTAGTTAGCTTAGGATCTACGGTAGATTATGTAAAAACAAATACACATAAATAGGTAGACTTCTAAAAATGTTTTGCTTACTTTTTAAACTGCATAAAGAGTTATATTAAATACTGTATTGACTGTGTAAGACTGTGTGTAGTCTGTTTCCGCAGTCAATTGACAAACCAAGCAATTTTACAGCTAAAAAGTAAAATAAATATCACATAAAACACATAGAGCTGTTAATATTAAAATAGACGAATAACTCCATACGAAAAAACAGTCCAATGTCGAACGCGTGTCTACACAGTATTTGGTTAATTTGATATTTACATTGGAGTGATTCATTTATGAAGTACTAGCTGTGCCAGCGGTGTCACCCGCGTTTATGGTTAATATTATAAACACTATTTCCGTCATACATGATTTCTATGTAACTTTAACCATTAAGGCTGCACACGCGACGGAAGCTTAAAAAATGGAGTAACTTCTCCTGTTTTCTCAACATTTCCCTTCACTGCTCTGCTCCTATTGATTGTAGCGTGATGAAAAGTATACTATAACCTGCCCAGGAGTATGAAGAATAATTGTACCAAGTTTCGTTAAAATCCGTCGTGTAGTTTTTGTTTCTATAAGAAACACACAGACAGACAGACAGACAGACAGACAGACAAAAATTTTACTGATTGCATTTTTGGCATCAGTATCGATCACTAATCACCCCCTGATAGTTATTTTGAAAATATATTTCATGTACAGAATTGACCTCTCTACAGATTTATTATAAGTATAGATTATATAGATATAGAATTATTTATTACCCAAGCAAACCCTAACAATATGCGCTAACGGACCCGTCACTCAAGAACTCTTCACTGTAGGCAGATTCGCCGAATATTTTCAAGAAATTCTACCTTTTTCCACACTCATCTTATTGTGTAAGGAGACGGTGACGAATAGTGACTTTTTTGCCCACACGCCTTCATTTGCGTGAATGTAATGTAAGTATATTTTCTATACCACAGGAACAATATATTTCCTACATGAAAGGCCTGTCATTATTATATACCCTTGATAATATGTAATACATAGTAATATGTAATACACATGGATGGTAGCTCAATGGTAAGGACACGCGCCTCTTAACCGAGGAGTGCGGGTTCAAACCCGGACAATGTACCAATGGATTTTTCAAAATCTATACATGTACGTATTTATACCACTTGTTCGACGGTGAGGGGAGACATCATGATGAAACCTGCATATTGCAAATTCAAATAACTTTGGATTTGTAACCATGATCTAAAAATTGTCTGGTTCCCCTATCTTAGGGTTACGAAGGTCAGATCGGCAGTCGCTTCAATGTAATTACCAGACTCGCTAAATCCTGGATCATGGTCTAAGCGGACCGCGTCTAAGCACGGGACATAACGCTAGGAAGGTGATGATAATATTACGTAATGCATAAACCGTAATGATATAAAACTCATTTACTGAGTTATCATCACCTCTTTAATCCGCGAAGGGGTAGGCAGAGTCCAAGAACAATAAAACTCATTAAACCACATCTCGTCGTCATTAATAGTATTTTGTTATTTATTTATTTATTTATCCCGGGTCGGACAAAAATTTGTGGCTGGTTATTTCAATATTGAAATTGATTAATTTACAGTAACAGCCCGGAGTCAGGAAGTTGGCGGTATAATCACCCCCGTGCCTCGGAAAGCACGTTAAGCCGTTGGTCCTGCGCCTGACCTCTCTCCGGTCATGTCAAATTTCCGTCTCACTGGACAGGACAGAGAGTGCCCCTGTGTTTGCGCACACACTTGTGCACTATAATATCTCCTGTGCAGATGGCTAATCCTCGTTGAGATTGGCCACCGTGACCGATATCGGTTAAGAGGACATTATTATTTATTTATTGAATCACACTAACAACAAATACATTAAGCATGTACAGTATTTCATTACGTATATATATTTTTCTCATGTTAGTAGTAGTAGGTATGTTGTTCTGATGTACATGCCAATTTTAACCGAGCACAGCATTTTACTACATTCTAGACAAGGAACACAGATAGTCCATTATTTTTGAGTCCTAGTCCCAAATTAGGGCAAAGTTCGTTACGATTTTTTTATACTCATGATAAGTACTTTTTTCTTTTATGTAGGTAGGTACAGCATTTGACAAAAAGAAATTCTAGTCTAGTGTAGCATTGTACAAGAATGGAGATAAATAGTCACGCTAATTAATCAATCCTGGCCGCTCCTCTTTTGTGTCACTCGATCCAGACTCATTACTCCTTAATCTAGTTCGGACAGATCAATTAGCGAAGTTGTATTGAATAGCTACTTTACCTAATTGGAGGTCAAACATTAATACATACGTTAGGTATTTAAGCTGACAAGCTCGATGGCGCATTCCTGCCCCATGCGCCAAGAGTTGTGGGTTCAATCCCCACCCAGGACAAATATTCGTATGATGAATACTTGTGTTTGTTATGTGTCTGGGTGTTAACATCCAATAGTTAAGTATATATTTGTAATACCACTGTTGTTTCTGATATCCAACAAGTGGTTAAGCAACTTATTTCCGAGTCAGATCAATGTATGTGATGTAGTCTGATATTTATTATTTATTTATTTAAGATAACGTGAATCATAAATTAATTGATGAACATGGTTTATATGAAAGGCTGAACCTGGATCTTTACATAATGATGGAAATAGTATTGCCACTAAATAACGTGAAGAAGGTTTACTTAGTACAATTATTACAATGGTTACTCCAGGCTACTTGAAGAATCCAAACAATTGTCCTCTTTAAAATCACTGGATGGAAATCGCAATAGGTTTACGAAATAATTTAATTTTAACACTAAAGTGCTTTATGTGCTAATATTCGTTTGTTTATTGTAGACTAGCTGTGCCAGCGGTGTCACCCGCGTTTATGGTTAATATTATAAAGACTATTTCCGTCATACATGATTTCTATGTAACTTTAACCATTAAGGCTGCACACGCGACGGAAGCTTAAAAAATGGAGTAACTTCTCCCGTTTTCCCAACATTTCCCTTCACTACTCTGCTCCTATTGATTGTAGCGTGATGAAAAGTATACTATAACCTGCCCAGGAATATGAAGAATAATTGTACCAAGTTTCGTTAAAATCCGTCGAGTAGTTTTTGTTTCTATAAGGAACAGACAGACAGACAGACAGACAGACAGACAAAATATTTTCTAATTGCATTTTTAGCATCAGTATCGATCACTAATAAATAACCCCTTGATAGTTATTTTGAAAATATATTTCATGTACAGAATTGACCTCTCTACAGATTTATTATAAGTATAGATAATGGTAATGAAGTGTTTTTCTGAATGACATAACATAACAACACAAAACATAACATCACGCCCATAATCCCCGAAGGGGTAGGCAGAGTTGAAAGGGTCGCAAGCCCCTTCAACCACATTCAGCCAAAAATAAAGCTGGGCTAGGTTAGATAAAAAATTGTGAAACAGCAGTGATAAGCGGCTAACCTGTCGCCTACACAATCACACGCCCAAAACCCGATATACCATTAGTCGCCTTTTACGACATACTAGGCAACAACCACAATTGGCATATTCTTTTTAAGTCCCAGACCAACTGGGACAGTGGGCTTGGTTGGATGGAAAGTTTTTCTGAATGAAATGTTTATTAAATTAGATTATTATATATTGTTACTCGTTTGCCTTGACGGGGAACAATACAAACAATTGACGTGACAATGACAATAGGGATCATTAAATATTCATGCTTTATTCTATCGACGATTTATGTCCGGGTCAAGAATCACAATAATAGTTTAATTTTATGCTCGTTACAGATGTCTTACGTAGAACAAAGCTACGACGGTGGAGTCAGCTTGTTCATTGTTAAAGTTCTGCCGAATGTAATGAACAAACTCTAGAAACAGGATGTTCCTTTCTCCATCGTATGACGGGTAAAGTTTAAGGGAAGACCACAAAATCAAATAGTATTTATTGTCGGTCTGCTCAGCGACTGGTCTTTAAAAAGCCTATCGGGTCAGTTTTAAAGTTTTTTATAGACTTTGTTCATTACATTCGGTAAAGCCTTAACAATGAATAAGCTGACTCCACAGTCGTAGCTTTGTTCTATGTAGGCTTTGTTCTATGTAGAATTGAGAGCTAGGTATATACTTAGCTCTCAATTCTACCCAATTCTTTGATGTACCTATATAAATGCTTTTACAAAAATTAAATTACAGTAATAACAACTGTTAATTTAATTTCTAGTATACACTCTTCTTTATTCAGTTATAATGTTTTAGTTAACTATATTTGATCTTTATGAATAGTTGTAGGTAGAACTATAATTGCTACTCTCATTTTGTAAATCACCATTCGTTTGTTAAGACTCCTGATACGGATTTGCTACAATTACTATGCTGTGCCAGAGTTACCAAATATACAGTTTACAGACAATATCAATACAATTGCTGAATGAAATCAAAAGATCATCATAAACTATGATGAAATAATTTTAATATGTCAAGTATCAATTTGATAAATCCTCAATCACACCAGCTAGAATGAAATGTCTGATACTCCATACAGTCTGTCAAGAATAACCGTGTCATTACAGATGTTCCGATCTACGTTCGCGATGAGCCCACTGGTGACAGATTATTAATTGCACCCGGCCCCCTCAAATCGTACATCATTAACGCGCAGGAAGCGCCGCATCCAATTAACCGAAGTGCCCCAAGAGAAAATAGAATAACTTTAGCTGCGTTACAAATAACCGCCAACTTGTTACACGTTGGTGTAGTTAATTATGTCGTTCTTGTACGTAATCATTCTTTAGTTTAGTGGGGTATTGTGGCCGCCGTTATCTCGCTGGATGATACCCGAGCATACCTTTTTTGAGCGAGGGGTATGCTTTATGCAACGTCCCATCAATCGGAGGAACAGCGTGGTGGGACTCCCTCGTGTGTGTGTGTGTGTTTCCTAAGTCCTTCGTATAATAAACCCTTCTCCGACAAAGATGCAGTGGCTGGTGTATACCCACTAAAGCCCCGGGCGGTCCTGATCGCTCAAGGTATACCCTATCTTACTTGATTCTCAGTCCGCGTAGCAATAGATAAATCAAGGGAAAACAGACTTACTATATGTTCTTGTTATCTTCCTATCCAACATTAGCTTTTTGTCAACTCATTGGATTCCTGACTGGCAGAGCAATTCTGTAGCCATCGTCGGCGTCTGCTGTGAGCCTTCAAAGTATTTTGCTTCTCTATAATTAATTGCAATACTTAATACCACTAGTGGGTCAAAGCAAAGTTAACGTTGATACTTAACGAGAATGCCATGTGGTTCATATTTTCCGAGATAAAGTTTATTGAATAACATGTAAAGGTTGTTCTGATTTTAAGTCGATTTGCATAGGATATCCGCTGCAAGACTTGTCTAGTTGCGTCTGGTCTAACTTTTAAAGCTTCAAAATCTTGTTTGATACAGCAGATGAGATCACGAATACCAAACCATTTGTTAATTGGTCACAAGCCATCACGCTAGCACCGCAACCAATTAACCAAAGTACCTCTCATGGGAGCTGAAAAATGTTCGCAACATTAAAAATAATCAGGTTCTTTTTTAATGGGGTCCTTTAATTAGAATATTTAATTAAGCGTTAGGGGTTACTGCTCGTGGCCTGAACTCGATTTTAAAATATCACTATTTATTACCAATTAATATCGGCGATTCTCGTTAATTGAAATCGGGTTGATGATTTTGTGATGCTTGTGATGTCATGCACAGAAGGTATAATGAAAATTTTATTATTTCACACATTAAACAGTTAGGTATATTTTCAGATGCAAACATTTCAATAATAACGATTTTACTACTAAAAATATTTGCTTTGTACTTGTTTCAGATCCAGTCTCAATTTTAATGTAATATTTTCTAAATAAAATATAAACTTTAAATGAAATACAATCCCTGCTCCTCTCAATCAATTTAATTGGCATTGTCATTCAATGAATATTGAACAACTTCCCGGACGTGCCAGGAGAAACGAAGACATGAAAACAAATTGGCCAACAATTGACAAAGAAACCGTACTTCCGGAGGCAAAATTAAATTAGTTACGAGGTAATAAACACTGATTCGATAAAATGGAAAAGAAAGAACAAATTCAATAAGCAGTTGTGTGTGTTCACGCGCAAATTATTGTTACTGAGAAACCGGGGGGCTGATTGAGTGAGACGTTCTAGTAGAGCGTTGAGGTGGAAGGGTGTTGCCAGTACCTTGTTGTTTACCTAATCTTAACATTGTACCAATAAAACCAAGATGACGATGGACATTCATCACATTTTGGACGGCTAGTTATATACGGACACGGGTCGCTGTGGTATGCAATGGCATAACTACATTGATTAAGACCCACGGTATTTTCATGCATATCCCTCGCTCAATGACAGTAGGTATCTATGATCTCTCGATTTCAATGCATATGGCATAGGGGGGTCCCTCATGCTCACGGGTTTCGGAGGCTCCCTATAAGCGGGAGCCTGTGGCATTTTGCCAATCGTGCTACCCTATAGTTACGCCTTTGATGGTATGGTTTGATATTTACTGATTTTATTTAATCCTTTACTTAATGGTTGAATTCCGAATAAAAGTTACATCTGCAAATTATTTTTCATATAACGAATCTATGTATTTCAGCTTTATTTCTACGTCGCATAGGACGCGACACGATAGTCTTGTTCGTTTCCGCCGTATGCGCCAATGGCGCGTTAAAGAAAAGTATGAACGCCCTTAGTCTGTTGCCGATTACCGGATGAGCTGATGCACGATCATTGCAAATAATCCATTTGAAGACAATTATACGGTAGGGTGGATGGTTTCGCAGTACCATATTTTCTTCTAGCGCGCTAACTTTCGGATTTTTGATAATTACAGGTTTAGTTTGACATAGCATACCTACACAACATATTATCACGTTCGTTTAACCAGTTTCAGACAACAGCAAAACTGGGTCGGTTAGATGGAAAACTTTGAAAAAGTAGTGACAAGTAGCTGGCTCGGCGCCCACAATATCACACACCCAATACCCGATATACCATTAGTCGCCTTTTACGATATGCTATGCAAAGAACACAGTTGGCATATTATTTATATAAGGCCTAGATAAAGGCTTCCAAACTTTATCAGACCGCGGCGCATTTACAGGATCATTATTTTGTCCCGGCGCCCCTAACTCACCTTGCAAAATATAAAGGTGTGATTCTAAGTAGTTTTTGAGCATGGAAAGTGATTTTGGATCAATGTGAGTTTTTCAATGTATTTTTCGATAATGTATTTAATTATTTTCAAAAGTTATTCCTTAAAAAATCAGGTATTGTGACTCAACAAGTTCATTTTATAATACCATACACATTTACGTATAGCTTCTAAAGAGAACGTAAAGATAAGCACGTCACGCAGGCGCTACAGTTTGGGAACTCGTAGCCTAGACTATGGGACAAAAGGTTTAGTTTATGTTGCAATAGTTTGGCTGTTATCACGGCCGTTTTTGATGGCTGAGCAACTGCTATTGTGCGATGCAGCTGATGCCTGCATTTATTGACGTGCAACAAGTAGACGTTGTCGATTGCATCTGGTGGAGCGAGAGCTGTTTTTATAAGCGGACCATTTTTGCATACAGCTGATATTAGGGGTGGCACTTTACAAGTTTCACGTTGTTTTTAATGTGGGACAATTTCAGTAACATAATCGGACAGTTGGATGTAGTGAGTCTGGTTATGACATTGGAGTTACAATCATCTGACCATTATTAAAAGCACAAGGGACAAGGATAACGCAAGAATTATGAATACACAACGACATTTGTCGACTGCTATCACATGTTGGTCTGGGACTTTTAAAAAGAATAAGGTAACTGTGTTTCTTGCATAGCACGTTGTAAAAGGTTGTGGCTAAAATTTTTTGTGAGCAAAAATATTAAGCCTCCAAGCTGACTTCATCACAAGAGCTAATAGCTGACAAAAGCTATCTAATAAGTTACTATATGGCTATACTATATGGCTAACTACTAGCAGGCATTTAATTAAGCATCAGAAAATATCAATAGTAATCTGTTTGTGCATCGTAAACTTCCTGTTGCTGCCATTAAGAAGGCACCATATTGAATTTTCTCGTCAATACACGGTCTCGCCTCAATATTCATGAGCTTCGCATAAACCTAGTGTATGATGCCCCTTAATTAATATTTAGGAACAATACCAAGTTTATGGTCAATATGCGTACATATACTGGGTCCTTTGCGGGTTGCAACGCTAAGATTGCAAATTTTGGAGAGCCGTATATTCCACTGGTTGTATATTTCCTTCAGGTACGGATTGTTTAAATTTGTGAACAAAGAGTTAATTTTTTATCATCGATCATGAATAGTCCGGTTTTTATCTCATCCAGAATCCAACACTTTTGTTGAGCTTATGGAAATGGCTATAAGGTAAGTGAATTACGAATATGAATGCTTTGGCTTGAGCTTGGGTTGACATGCATGGATTTTCTCATAATCCCAACATGCGAAAGCTACAAAGACCAGCCAGTTTATGAAGTTAGTAAGGATATTATGTTGTGAATGGATTATAATTATAATTAAATTACAGACGCTCCACGTGTCACGTTCTATATCATCATTATCGGAGCGAGCTAGATGATCATTAATTAGTTTTGGATGTAACTAAACCGCGGCGTGATTGGCACTAATTGCTGTTAGATAGCTTTCTGTTTGTACAGCGATTAGAGTCGCACTAAGTTGTTTATTTTGTGGTGTATACTTGTTTGTTTGTCAAAATTCAGCAATGTAGCTTGTATTGAATATGTAATACTTTTCCTTATATAGAGCTGAACGCCGACTGACGATGACGCCGCCGACAAAATATAATTCTAACTTGATTCACTTAGGTTGAGCAGCCGACCGGCCTATTAGAAATACGGGTCATATAAAAAACCAGTTTATTACCTACTTTTTGAATCTTCGAGAAAACGAGTAATTCATCAATAAGGGGTTTTCAAAAATACAAAAACCGCCAGATTGGCTCCTTGTTGACAGCATGTCAGTTTGGTCTGACAACTAATCAATGAGGAAGGTGACAAGACCGCAAGTCATAGTTACGCCATCTGTTGGATGTTTTAATTAAAAAAACCCTCATTCGGACCACAGGCCTACGTGCAATGACGAATATTCGTACCCGACTAAGGATTTTCAAAAGGAGCTTGCTTTTTTGGAAATATAATAGCGTACCTGAAACAAAAAAAAAGTTTCATTAAAATCACATAACACATTTATGTAAATACTTCATGCATTCTCCATTTATCACAGTTCTTCACGGAATTTGCTTGATGTTTTTCACAAGAATTCATCAGCTTATTTCCAGATGCTAGTTTAAGTTCATTTACATACCTACCATGTGTATGCGTTATTTCAGTGTTTTGTTAAACTTTTTAGTACCTAAGCTTCTTATTGAAAATGATAACCCTTATTCATGTAATTTATAATCAAATTACGAAAACACCAACAAGTAAAATAGTCCAAATCGCAAATAGAAGCTTACGCAACGCGGGCCGGAATCGTAAAATAAAGGATTACCTGGACGGAGTCCTATTCGCGTCCCGGGCCGTCCCTCACTCGTAAAACACGTTACAGGTAGGGCCAACACTCCACCACTTATCCTTTTTTACTGCCTACGTCCCGAATTTGCCCGATAGACGTAAGCTACAAAGTGGTGGGAGTATGACGCGCTAGGATACATGCGAACATCTTTCGGCCCATATTTCGACGAAATCTTGGGCCTTCCCGCTTGCATTACCGGCAAATTGAAAATGAAAGAAAGAGAGGTAAGAGTCTGCAATTGGAGGCATTTGGCAGAATAGGCCTCTCGGAGGGTTGCACTTACACTGCCAATTCTGAAGGTGACGCTTGTGACGGCAAAGTGTTATGGCGATGATAAAACTCGCAGGGACTTTCGCGTTTTGTTCTCTGCTTGTTTTTTTATTCACAAGAGTGAGATTTTATGGTATGTTGCTAGTAAAACGAGAGGGGCGTTTCGTTTTATTGACTTCAATAGGGTAGGTAGGATAAAATGGAGTCTTAAAATAAGCATAAAATCAATCACTAGAACTTATAAAACGTCCTATTGTCTCAGTGAATTCAAAATAATTCTATAAAGAGCTGGGTTAATAAAATTAGAAACCATTTGAAAATTTGGGTCATTATCCTGATGTTTAAGGTCTTACCAAGAATTTGTGTTTGCCGTGAACATATTTGCTGTCTTTTCTTGCGTTATTTTCCAAAGTTATTATACCAAAATGATTTTAAAATAACTAACTATTTAACTTGCTTGTCAAAACATAGTTGCTTATTCCGAAGTAAACATATGCTCGTAGGTCCAGTAGGTACTCGCAAACAAAAACACATCGCGCTCAGGTGTTACAAAAGGTTACTACAGGTCACAAGTCGACGCCAAACATCCGATTGCTGTTAAAACAAACGCTTGTACGTGCCGGAACTTCATCTGGCGTTGGATTTACGTGCGGTCCGGGCGACGCGTAATCTTTCGAGCGGGACCGATATGCAGCGGGATGAATGGTGGTGAACTTTGTCCAAGGTAGAGCTGAAATTTATGCTATGCTTATGCACAAAATTATTTATATTTTCATCGCTTTTTGCACTAATTACCTACCATTGCATTGAATACCTTTATGAATTGAGCGATATCTGAAAAATTATATACAGACATAAATGATTGAAATGTATAAATAAATTTGGTTTTGATGCAATAAATGTCATTGAATAATTTTAATTAAAATTAAGACTTTTATTTAGACTGATTTCGTTGGGCCAGATTACAGATATACCTATTTCTGTTATCCATTTTTAATTAGATCAATCAATACCTACATATTGATTCATTTAAACCTTAAGACTTCAAACGTACCCGAGCAATACCAATCACTTAGTCATAATATTGAACAATAGTAGCCATTGCATTCAACATTGAGCACTGGCGGTATTGCGTGAACTTGCCATTGAACGAGACTGCTAGTGTAAATGTTTACCTCACTCGTGCCTTGTCTGTACTGTGTCTTCAGTTTCAAGGCGCCGGCTATTTATAAACCGTGTGCCAGATGGAAGCACGACATCTAAAAGCATACCTTAATGGAGTACTATTTCAGTACCAAACAAGACTTCTCGCTAAAGGCCGTACACTACATATTAATTATTCACAGTTAATTTGTGTTCGCGGTTTAGGCCGTGTAGTTTTATATCGATTTATTCGTAAAAAAAATAGAATATGCTAATCTCTATGGTTTAGTAAAACTCCTTGTTAGGCTATTAATATATTCGTTGGTTTTTTTTTTTTAATAAATATTTTTTTCGGGGGTTTTGGGTATGTGACTGAGTAGGCGACGAGCTTTGTCACTCCTTTTTTTCAGCTTTCCATCCAACCCAGCCTACTGTCCCATGTTGGTCTTGGACTGAAAAAGAATATGCCAACTGTGGTTCTTGCCTAGCATGTCGTAAAAGGCGACTAATGGTATATCGGGTTTTGGTATGTGATTGTTTAGCGACAAGCTAGCCACTTGTCACTACTTTTTCACAATGTTCCATCTAACCCAGCCCAGTGTTATTTTTGGCTGAAAGTGGTTGAAGGGGCATGCTGCCCCTTTGACTCTGCCTACCCCTTCGGGGATTACGGGCGTGACGTTATATATATATGTAGGTACGTATATGTAAATTTTAGCAGGAAGCACGATTGACTCTTTGTACCTAATAGTTATAGTGGTAATTAGGAATTGCGATCCAGCGGCTTTTCTGTTAGATCCAGCATAGCTAAACTTGTGATAGACCCGGCTGGATTGCTTAATCCAGCATTTCAATATCTAGTTCGTTCTAGCCAGCGTTTCAACCTTCCAGCGTCTCAAACTCTGTTCCGTCTTTTAGTTAAATCTGAAAAAGTACCTTTTTAGCGAGCAAATCTCCTGTACGTAAATTCAGTCGTTCTATGGTTTCCTTTTACTTATATGCTATCAATACAATATATCATATGTAAAATTTTAGTTATAGGTATTTATATGTTAATATATCAATTTCTTTGTTAGTACGTCACTTGTTTGTATCGATTTTGTAACCGCACTGCTACTTATAATTATATATTTTATCTGCACACGAGGCCCCACCTCTCAATAATACGGTGTCACTGAAAATCAGCGTCATGTCGCTCCATCTTGTCTTGGCAGATGCTGAGTGGCAACCATTTTGGCTGCACATCTTACCTTATAATTTATATTAATTGGAATTACTATTTGATTTTGTTTACTAGGTTAAGCACCAAATTTTTTTTTTCTTTTTTTTCTAGTAGGGATTGTAATCTAGTATTTTTCAGCACATGTCGCTGGACCCAGCACAGCTAAACTTGTGCTGGGCATTTAATTCCTGGACCCAGCATTGCAATCCCTAGTAGTGTTAAACCATACGGCTCCTTAGGACAAAAGCAAAACATTCTACATAACCTCCACATATCTGATTCCAATGCACTTAAAATTAAAATAAACACACGTCATGGAGACATGTGCTAAACATTTTTAAACTCATGAATCGAATCAACACTGTAATGGTAATAGGTAGGTAGAATGCTTTGTTACTACGATTCATTCAAGGTTATTTTTTATCAGCGACCCACTGAACTTGTGATAAAGAAACGCATAAAGTTAACTAGTAATTTTATGTTCGTTATTTCTTATCATTGAATTGGAATAAATAGGTAATTAATTATTTTGAGGTTAACTGATTCTTACAAGTCACCAGACGATACGGTGCATAGTAGAATGCAAATAGTGTGATTTGGTTTAATTTTTGCGATTACTGAAATAACATATATACTTATTGAGCTTTCGAAATGCCTGAATTAAATAACATATAACATAAGGTAGTAAAATTATATAATAGATGATAACTTGAATGATTTCCGTTCAAACCCTTTGAATCTTTCATTTGCTCGACGCTATGGGATAATTTTATTGTTATAAAGGAAACCTGCTTATTCTAATAATAATGTGCAAATGACCATTATACAATTTGTCTAATTTTTTTATAGGTTACAAAGATCATAATGGCAGTCGTTTTAATGTAATAATAAGATTCGCTAATCATCCGGTTCATGGTTCAAGCGGACCTCGACAAGAGGTCATTATGCTAGGAAAATGATGATGAATAAATATTCCATTATTGTGATTTAATGGATATGTTGCATAGTGTTACAAAAATAAAATTATAATTATAGATAGTAAAACGTAAACATTTTAACGCTGTTTTGAATGTAGACACAAAATAGTTCTAGTGTTTAAAATTCTAGTCTCAGAAGCGCGCTATCATAGATAAGAGCATAAATATGACGTCATATAACATAACTCGGTGCTAGATTTTCCTTCCGTGTACTGCACTCATTAGGCGGATGTTTTATTAATGCAATAGCATCGTATAGAGCAAAGTGCACCGCGGCTTCAACGTTTATAAATATGCATAAAATTCCATTGTTTCAAGGATATCTCAGCGACACCACTCAGTGGAATTGGCTGCTTGAAATTTGTACTGAAGGTAGCCGGTAGTTCCGTATGCAGCTGCGATTTAGTGGCATATATTCCGATATTGTCTTAAGTTTTAATGGAAATTGGAACAATGTCTTAGACGCAAAGTCGAAGACATTGTTCATTCGTCTTGATTATTTGTCATGCGAGAGAGCATTTTGTAGCAAAACAAGGTAACCTTCTTTCGAGGTCTATGCAAATAATTGATGTATAGTGAGGTTTTAATACATGTTTTATCAAAACGAATTTTTGTTCGGTTAAAAATGTGTTGTCAAATGTTCAACTTATTTTTTTTTTTTGTTATTAGGTAAAAGAGACCGTATACTTCTTTTTATTGTCATTTCCTATATCCTGACAACGTGTCCATAAGCAATATCAAAATGATCATTCGGGTAGTTAAGACGTTAAATAACAAACAGATAAACTCACTTTCGTTTTACTGTAATGCCGAGTTTTCACAGCCTGGTCAGTTTCAAATATAATATAAAAAAAAAAATCTGTATAATTGAGAACCTAATCCTTTGTCGAAGTCGATTAAAAATAATAATAAATTTAACGAACTCGACCAACATTCCCATCCTCAAACTACTTAGTAAAGCAATCAAAAACAATGCATGTTTCTTCTACGAGCATTACATCATTCACCTTGTACATTTAACCCATATGTACGTACACTTTATTTGCCATGTCTGCATACTTTAACAGTATAAATATACGCTATTTTCCGGCGTGAATTTCAAACAACTTGGACGTTCTTTGCAACGGTTATATATGATAGCCGCTTTAAAACTAATACTCTGAAACTTGAACCATTACTCCCGATACTGACAATTCTTTCTAATACAATGGGAATAGTTTTCCAATTCCTGCACGAGATTACTTTAAAGAATTGTTGAAAGACCTTGAATTGGCGTGTATGTATGTGTGCGTCGGGAAATTGGAAGTTTTTGTGAGGAAATTTGATGAAAACGATCTGCAACTGAATATAGATAGTAATTAAAGACACTGTTGATTTCTAATCAATGCATTGAAGTATCCATTAGGTAGATAAGTGGTCTCAGAAAAGCTTTTTATGGCATTTCTGAGATCACCAATATCCTAGACATAGGATCTAAGTAGAAAATGAAATTAGTTTAGAATAAGTATTTGAGTAAGCTGACTGACCTTCCGAGTGATATTTTATCATTAATCACTTTTTCATACCAAATCATAAGTACATTACGCCTACATGTAGCACGTAATTTCAACAAAAGGTATTTCGGAAAAAGATACAAATATTTATGTCAAAACACTAAAATAAATGAATATCAAAAATAATTAAATGTACATTTATCATTCGCTTTATTAAATAAATAAATATAAGTATAAATAAATATTCGACATCACATACATTGATCTGACTCCGAAGTATACTTACTTCGGAGTCAGATCAATGTATGTATGTACACAAGTGCTTAAGCTACTGCTTAAGCACTTGTGTTACGGATATCAGAAACAACAGTGGAATTACAAATATATTCTTAAATATTGGATATTAACACCCAGACACAGAACAAACACAAGTATTCATCACACGAATGTTTGTCCTGGGTGGGGATTGAACCCACAACGGCGCATGGGGCAGGGTCACTACCGAATGCGCCATCGAGCTTGTCAATTTATTATGCTATTATTTTTTATAAAATCCCTTAGCGAAGTTTTATCTGTTTCCATCGCACATTGTGAAATTTCAATGAATATTATATATATTTGATTATTTTTTAATTGATTCTCGACTTAATATTCCATAGCAGTAAGTTTTCTGAGACGTAATGCTTGAAACTCGACAGCCGTCATAAAGGCGACCAATATTACTTCATACCAATGTTCATCATGCATACTAAAGCCCTTAAATAAACCATAAAACGTATCGATCATGTGATTCTTGATAATAAAGTCTCCTCCATCGATAATATTTATACATATCTATAAAATGCTTTGTCCTGAATGACTGACTGATGGATCAACGCAAAGCCTAAACCGGTGATCGTAGAATTCTGGAACTTGGACGGTGTGTTCCATGTATGACGTAGGCATTCGATAAGAAAGGATTTTCCGAATTTATACCCCTAAGAGGGAAAAAAACGGGGGCAACGTTTGTATAGGACAACGTGATTAAGTGATTTGAAGTATGTTGGACTTAAAATTTTGCATAAACTTTCTTTACGCAATTGTCTTCTAGGCGGACGAGGTTGCGACTAAAAGTTAGTACAGTTAAGGTTCACATACCTACCACGTTAACGGACTACCTTTAGCCATAGTTAATGTCCCGTATTCTATTGATGACAACATTAATATGCTATGGTAGCTATTGCTACTTTCTTAAGTCAATATCCATATGTCAATAAACATACTATAAATACAACGTTCCTTTCTCCTCCCATATGAAAGGGAAACATTATTATTTCAATGTCCATAGCGAAACTTCCAGCCCTCAGTTCATTGTAACTACATTCTATAAATCTTTTCCTTATTTTCGATTGGCGAAGCCGGAATAATAGTGGAGCGTAAAAATGGTAGATTGATGTTTTATGGTGGTATTGGTAATTTATATTGATGTTATAGTACATATGAGCGTTCATATTTTTGTTGTTGTATTTCTCTTTATATTTATTTTGAAAGGAATCCCATATACTCGTATATCCTCCATTTCTCAACATCTTCCTAGCGTTATGTCCCGTGCTTAGACGGGGTCCGCCCAGTCCATGATCCAGGATTTTGCGAGTCGGGTAGTTACATTAAAGCGACTGCCGATCTGACCTTCGTAACCCTAAGATAGGGGAACCAGACAATTTTTGGATCATGGTTACAAATCCAAAGTTGTTTGAATTTGCAGGTTTCACTATTTTTTTCTTCACCGTCGAGCTAGTGGTATAAATACGTACATAGACTTTAAAAATCCAGAGGTACGTGCCCGGGTTTGAACCCGCACTCCTCGGTTAAGAGGCCGTCCTTATCATTGAGCTACTACCGCTAACCTACGGTATATCCATTTCTATGGTGGGTTTAAATCTAACAGAAATAATGAGGTATGTCGTTATCTGTGTATCATTAAAATTATGTAAACAATTTAGTTCATCTATTTGTTTTCGTTGTTTTAATTTCCTATGTAATGTTCATATTGAAAAATTAGGCTTCACGTTCGTCTTCTTCCTTCCATTGCGATGCTACACTCAATTATATTCAAATAACATAAATAACTTTAAAAAAATTGTAGTAGATATTGTAAAATCTTGGCTAAGGCATGGGACACAAATTTGATACCGACACCAAAAGTTTATCCTCGTAACAAAATATCAAGTTTTGGACACAAAAAAGCGCGTGGGAAATAAAATGCTAATAGAACCATTAGACCACAACACGGCTTGCCCAAATACATGGTTCGGTCAGCTTCATTCTAATGTAATCCCTGCATGGATCGTTGTAGGATTTCCGATTTTATTTAGCACATTGGTTTTACCGGTAGATAAAGCAGCGATAAAAAAACTAAACACCCAAATCAAGGTTTTTTGGTACTTTTAGTTAATTCTGAGTCCAAAAGAAACTTTACTGTAATCTAGTTATACAATTAGAATATTTTTTTTGGAAATTTTTGTTATGTTATGAGTTTTAGAAAATACAAATTATATTCATGTACCTTGTAGCTCAATTAATTTGGGGAAACAAATACACTTGTATTTGTTTCAAATACGATACGTAGTAGCGATAAATTTCAAATCTACACTCCATAATTACGCTAATTATATTATCGAGAAAAGGAAATTACAAAATCCGTCTGTAATTGCATCTTTACGTTACACGAATGGCTTCATATCTAATACAAAGCTAGTCAAATATCCAAGAATCATCAAAAAAAGAGTCCCACGTTGGTTTATAGAATGTCCGTCCTAGAAAATGTTTACAACTTTACGACAACTAAATCTTATAATTTTTCTGTCTGCTAGAAATTATGTTAGACCATTTCCCCGCAGATATTGCAAATCTAGGTCAGGCTTTGGCTAATACAAGACAATTTCATCCGAAGCGGAAAGTTGCAACTTGGTCAAAGGAGATCCGAGTTTCATTTTCCATTCAACAATAAGCAAAGAGATGACTGGCTGCTACATCGGCTTAAGGTGCTCCTAGAAACGGCATCTGATTTAAAGGAATATATTCATCGAAATATCCTGTGTCTATCGAGTCGCGAACGTACCGATATCCTTACAGTTGCGTCTTTGAATAACTTTGTATATAAAATTGTAGGTAGAGTAATAATTTGCAGATCTTCTGTGTAAAACTAGATTTAAGTTATTGTTATAAGTGTATACAAATGGAAACGATTTCGATCTTTCGGTCATTTAACCTTCGGCTATAGCTTTTATAGATGTTTTCACACCGCAGTTTTGTGGATCAAAATTTGTAAATGTCAGCGGGCAAAATCCAGTGGCAAAAAATAATTCGTTGCGAGAGCTTTAATAATGATGCCCGACGTTATGTACCTACGTAGTGACAGAGTGGTTGATTTCCTCACTTTATTGTGAATATATTACAGAGTTTTTTGTATTCTATTCTACTCTTTTCATATGTCTACAAGGTATTACTATCTCTCCATAGACTGTTTTTGGGAAGTGATTCAATGAGCATTTATATAGAACATACTCTTCAAACATACCTTGCCAACACGCAAAGTCTAAAAATACTTTACATGTTGGCAGGGCTCAGCTTTAAGGTTGAACCTATCATGCACAAAATCAAATAAATAATCATCAGATAAAATCAAATACATTTATCTTAATCCGAGGTAAGTAGCTGAAGTACTTATGTATCAAGATCAGCCGTAGAATAACAAATATATAGTTACCTATTTAAATATTACATAATAATAGCCAGATACAGAACATAGGAAAGTATTCATCATATGCATAGATTTGCGTTGGCCTATGGTTCAAGGGATCAAACCCACAAATCCTGGTGCATAGGACAGAGTTACTACCGAATGCGCCATCGGGACAGTCATATTATATAGGCACATGTTTGTTTCCTCGCTTCCAGTTTGCTTACATCTATGACTGAGCCTTGGGCTACGTGGAGTGAGCACAACAACTAGTGACAACCCTGCCAAACTATCTGTCGTTTCGTGTGAAAGCGTCAGTTCTCTGAACATTATTTTGTAGCGACGTGGCATCTAATCTGTCAGGCAGTTACGAAAAAGTTGTTTGGCTTTTCTTATTGTTATAGTTCGAATGGAGGGTAACAATGTTTTTTGTTATTTCTAAATAAAATTGTCACACATCGCATACATGAAATGATTTCAAGCTAGAAACTCGAGTAGCTGTTTTACGCAACTGAGTAGAACGATGGTTCCATTACCATCAAGACTGAACGCATATATAATTTCAATGTAACAAAAAATATTTTAGTAGTATCACCGCAACTGTCAAATAGAGATATTTAATAGATAGGTTTTCTCAAAAATACTTTAAAATTCTGGTGAACATGAATGGCTCCGCGGTGAATGCTGCGTATCTCTTTCTGTCATCAATTAATGACATAGTTTTTGGGTATGGAGTTTGTAAGAAATATACCATATTTGTCTCAGAAATGCAATGTTAGTATGGCTAAGTGGCAAACCCTTGTCAAAACCAATAATGAAATTGATTTTTTCTGACTTTTAAGTGACAACCTTACTATTAGTTATATAAACACTACAGTCTAGCGAGTAACTGAAACGGACGTCGAAACTTTGATTTTACGCTACCATTTCAGCCAGCTCTTGTTATACTTTAGTGAGACAAATTATGTATGTGACAAACAGTAGCAGCTCAACGGTAAGGATACACGGTTTTCTTGCGAGGGGTGTTTGTTCAAATCCGGCCACGCACCTCTGTGGTTTTCAAGTGTAAGTACGTATATTTAATTTAGATTCGTTGATCCAGTCTAAAAATAAAATAATGGATCAATTTTATTGTATAAGACTATTTAGAAAAGTATGCATCACAGAAAAATGCAAGAGATATGATAAATTTACAACATTAATTAATTTTATTGACATGTATGTTAATAGGTCACGGTTTCTGCTTACCTTTAGGTAGGCCGTAGTAATATAATTATTGGTGTATTCTAAAGATTTAAAGGCTTACATTTTAATGTCTAAAAAAAATTATATATGTATCACATTCAATGAAACAAAACGAATAATCAGTAGGACTTAACTAACTCTATTTTGTAGAAGTTTCGCACAGTTCTGGCTTTTGTGAGAGTCTTGGGCGGAACTTGGGCGGACCTCAAAACTTTGATTTTATATCACAAGCCAGAGTTTCATCCAGTGCGCGCTCTAAATAGAGTTGTTGGTGCAACCAATTTGTAGAGCCAAGTTCGTGAGTGCTCAAGAGACTGTGTACCTACATACATTTTAAAGTTCATTTAGTTGGTTACTGGTACTTTTTTTTGAACTCTACAAGTATAATTGAAAGTGAATACCTTTCTCCTTAGAGAGTTTTGTCAAATTAGATTTCAAAGACTGCCTGGTCTATTCATATTTAAAGTGAATTTTCATTTATTTAACAGTTCCACCGGGAGACTGTTTGATGTTACAAAACAGTTGAAACTGTGGATTAATGAGCTGCTTAGTTTAGTGTACCCTGTTCAAGAAATTTAAGGGCGCGGCTTTGAATCCCGCTAGACGCAATTATTCGTGTCATGAATACGGTAATTTGTAACTGCAGTCATAATTATTTATAACTGTATTTAAATATGTATCTGTCATTTAGAGTAAAAAAATAAACATTTATAATTTTGGAGCTAGAGAATTGATGTGCTCACATGAAAGAAAAAAATATATACATATTTACAACTGATTATTCTCAGAGTACTTTGAAATTGTAGTTTATAACGTAATATAAATGTACCAGATTTTCCGTTCATTAGCGGGCTTTCATACCAATCATAATAAAATTGTAAATCATGGAGGCTACCCATTTGTGAAGCCACCCTATTGTGCGGTTAAACGCATTAAACGCATTGAAAATGGCGTCACAATGTGCGTGTATGCTTAAAGAAGTAATTAGCGTATAGTTAAAGTAGGTATGTAATCGTTTATGACTGGCTCGGTGGCGCATTCGGTAGTGATCCTGTCCCATGCGTCAATAGTTGTGGGTTCGATCTACACCCCGGACAAATAATCGTGAAATGAATACTTGTATTTGATCTGTATCTGGGTGTTAATATTCAGTATTTAAGTATATATTTGTTATACCATTGTTGTTTCTGATATCTGTAACACAAGTGCTTAAGCTACTTACCACGTAGTCAGATCAATGTATGTGATCTGTGGTCTGTGTATGTGATGTAGTCTGAATTTATTATTTGTGTTATTGTATGTAATATACCTACATGGGTTTATTTACTTTAACCCCGCTTCCTCACCAAAGTTAAGATAACGTTCTACGTAGGTCTGGGACTTAAAATAATGTGTGGTGCATTGTTACTGTGTTCCTTAACAGTATGTAATAAAAAGCGATAATTAAAATACATAAATACATTATCCAAACTGACACACCAATTCCCTAGTCTAAGCTGATGGATACTAGTTGAATGGATAGACATAGTTAAATACGTTTATAAACATCCATGACTCGAGTACAAATGTCCATGTTCATCACACGAAACATTTGCCCCTAGTGGGATTCGAACCCGCGACCCTTGGTTTCGTGGCCAGGGTCTCTGACCACTCGAATAACGGGCCAGTCAATTGTCTGTTGATTTTGAGTTTGTTACTGATGCAACTAGTTTATAAATTTCCCACCTAAACAGCTCAATTAATAGTCTTTGAAGAAACTTCATGCTCTTCTGCTCCCTTTGGAAATTGCGGGTAACGTATGCATGTACTTATGAATAAAAATACACATAGCGAAATTGTGATAAAAAAAACTACCCGAGTATAAAAACTAGCTGTGCCCGTGATTTCATCCGCGTTTATGATTAATGTTATGCTCGTATAGAAGGCGCCGAGCTATAGCCTTCCTCGATAAATAGGCTATCTAACACTGCAATAATTTTTCAAATGGACCAGTAGTTCCTGAGATTAGCGCTTTTAAGCAAACAAACAAATAAACTCTTCCACTCTAAAATATTAAGTATTCTGTGTCGCGTTTAAGTTGTGGGACGCAAGGTCGCGTAAGTAGGTATACATTAGACTTACAGCACAAACAAAACAGCTAATTTCCCGATCTCAGTAGTAGACAGAGATTTTATTGCCATCCGTATAAGGTACAGTAAATGCCTTTGAATAATGGGCTCAGGAATTAAGTCGGTCGCGAGCTCATTTCACTGGTAGACAATAAAGGCTAAATCACACTTTACGATATTAGAGTTGTTCGCGTGGAACCGGCGATAAATCCGTGGAGCTACTGCCTCGACGGGAAAAAACTCGTATATGTAGACTTGGCTTATAATAGCGAAGATATTCTGTCTTGTGAAAGACTCGTAATAGATATAGATCATTTTGTTATTACATTTGCGAAGACGTATTCTCGGTGATCAACAGTCTGGCTTGAAATGAAGATTTTTATACATGTAAATGTATGTAGGATAAGATGGCCCTGGCTACATGGTTAAATATAATTTTGTTTTTATCTCGGGTTGCGGTTCTCTTAATTCATATTGCTAGGTTCAAGTTAACGTATTTGCTTTGCTGTATTTGATAACACATTATAGGGATGATTAAACATCTAAAAAAATACCAATATTCAACGTACACATAGAGTTATAGTTTAGCACAAAATTAAAGTAAATCCAAACTATGAAAATGTACCGACCACATTCCACGCTCAACTATCAACCAGAAACGTTATTGTTTCATAATTGGTTTTAATTATCAGTTTAATAATCAGCGTTATAGGCAGATGAAAGGACGCTTTTATCGTTAAAACGCCTGCTAGTTGCATAAATATGTTATATTATATTTAAGAGTTGCATTGACATACATCCTAACTAATGCTTAATGTCTACTTTTAGTACTTATGACTTTATAAAACTTATCTGTACAGATGAATAAAATTTAAGTGTCTGTTATGTCAAAATAGGACCTTATTTCTAAAAGCATATGAAAAAATAAAAGCAATTAGATCAGAAAACCATTTAGTTGTATCTTTTTGAGTTATCCCCGAAACAACTGATGTTTTTTTGACGAAGCTTTCAACTAATTTTGCATGCACATTGTCATGGATGCGAAAACGGTTTATCGCTTTCTTAGTACCTTTTCGTAAGTACTTTATGACGGATTTTAACTGAATGCAAAGTCACTTAATTCGTAAATTACTTGCCTATCATCAACATCATTCTAGCGGTTTGTTCTATAAGACGGGGTTCGCTTAGATGATGATCCGGGATTTGGCGAGTCTGGTAATTACGTTGAAGCGACTGGCGATTTGACCTTCGTAACCTTTAAATAGGGGAACCAGACAATTTTTTGATCATGGTTACACATCCATGGTTGTTAGATTGTGCAGGTTTTAACGCAATGTTTTCTCTTACCGTCGAGCTATAGGTATAAATACATACATAGATTTTAAAAATTCAAAGGTACATGCCCGGGTTTGAACCCCGCACCCATCGGTTAAGATGCGTGTGTCCTTACCATTGAGCTACCACCGCTCCGGAGGAGTATAAAATACAAGATAATATTAGGTTAGATATCTTATATTGATCTAATGATACCACCGCTCCGAAAGTGCCCATACGACAAGATATTTATTCTACTAGTAGATACAGGTTTGAGTTTGATTATGAAATTATTTCAATGTGGCCTCAATGACCCTTACTTAACAATTAATTTAGTTATTAACATAACATACATAAGAATGAGTGATCTCACTCTTGTTACGATATAGTTTTTGAATACGTATACCATTTATTTATGAAATATGTTCAGTCTACTTATAATTGAACATTGTTATAATATTAAAATGAAGACATAAAGTTGATCTGGTTAGTTGTGCGTTCACTGGTTATCTAACATAATAACAAAACAGCTCTATAAATCCTTAACTAAATATAAATAATGTTTTCGCAAAAATGCCGAGAAAGTTGGTCGGCAACAGAATCCAAATAACTGTTTTTTCTTTATTATATCCGCCATCTTTCTGGCAATTCTTCACGCTTGCTTTTGCTTTTTTTAACTAGGAGTTCCCCTGTTCTTTTTTGGATCGAAATCCTCTTTTGTATGCTTGAAAATATGTATAAAAATTTTACGATAATCGGTGGAGTGACAAAGATCGAAAGGGGTGACTTAACTCCTTTTTGCATATGTAATATTATTGTAGAGATAAAACTATGTCACGTTTGCCTTTTATATTTTACTGTCTGTATAACGTAATACGAACTGACTATATAATATATATATTTTAAAATACAACTATGTAACTACGTACAACGTAAAGTAATTATATGTGTCATGGTAAATACAAGATAATATCATAAAAGGAATGGCTAATCAATCAAAAACAAAATTTGCTAATTTGGGATACAAATTTAATGGTAGATACATACACATACATAGCATCACGCTTATAATCCAGGGGTAGGCAGAGTCAAAGGGGCAGCGGGCCCATTTAACCACTATCAGCCAAAAACAAAACTGAGCTGGGTTAAATGAAAAAATTGTATAAAAAAACATTATATAAACTCAATATATTACGTTCGGATTGGAGGCTCAATAAAATGTCCACTAATAACTATAATCCTTTTGGCGCAGGTAATGGGTCAATACAATGATTAGATTAATGAGGTCACAGCAATTGTATTTCCGAAACCAATAAGTAAATAGGACACGCGCAGTCGTGCATCCGTAACGAATAGCATTAAAATTGAATGGGTCAATAAAATACTTTGAATGCTTAGTTTGAATGATTCATGGATACTCTACGAATGTTTGCCGTTAGGTACATTGACTTTATTTCAATTAAGACAATAACCATGAAAATGAAACTATATCTATATATATATATATATATACATATGTACGATCATACATACATATATAAAGGCGCCATCACGTCACACTAATAATCCCGGAAGGGGCATGCAGAGTCAAAAGGGCAGCTAGCACCCTTAACTATATTCAGACAAAAAATAAAACTGGGATGGGTTAGATGGAGAATTGTAATCAATTTGTATATATAATACATAAATATACATATACATCTCCAACCCAAGGAGTAATTAGCTCATTAAATCTCAATTAGCGAAAAATAAAATTGATTTGGTTTAAATGACCAGTAGCTTGTCGCCTACATAATCATTAATCCTCTATACATATAAATTATATTTTCATATGTAAAATTATACTTTATGTATAATTTTATTATAAACATAATAAATTTATGACTTGCATTAATTCGTTGGAGTAAGTTACTTTGATTGTCAAACAACAACGTATCAGTACTTAAATTGTCGACGCTTACTCAACAAACTTCAGAATGTCAACATTAAGACTACAAGATCGATGAACGCAAGAACTTATTACCAACTTTGTGTTCTGTGATTGAGTTACACTGTTTATAACACCAATGGGTTTTATCAAAGCGCATTTTAAATGACTTTGTAGAGAAAACTAATTACAACTTTCAGCGAATCTGATTGTCACAGTTCTTATCGCGTATTGTTCGTGAAATATATGCTTGTCCGAGACAAATAAACGTGTATTGTATTTCAAATGCATGTATAATACCTAGGTAATCACCATAATACCTTTTTGACTAAGTTTCTGAGACATATTAGTACATATTATTACATACATACATACTTACATAAGATCACGCCTAACCACATACAGCCAATAATAAAACTGGGCTGGGTTAGATGGATAATTGTGCAAAAGTAGTGACAAGTGGCTAGCTTGTCGCCTACACAATCATATATCCAAAACGACATACCATTAGTCGCATTTTACGACATGCTGGGCAAAATTGCAGTTGGCACATTCTTTTTAAGTCCCAGATCATAATGGGACACATATTATTTGACTGCATTAGCCACGACGAGCTATCTAAAATAATTATTTTGTATGATGTAGATCTATCTACCTCTTGATTTCGAAGTCGAAAAAAAATTATAAAACAAAACTTGAATTAATATATTTTTTACGTAACTAACTAAACTTCACGCCACTTCCCTGGCGGGGTAGGCAGAGAGAACAAATTTTTTATCTATTCTATCTACTGTATATAATTTCTGACATGAACTACCTACCAAGTTTAAAGTTCGGTTAAAAGTTCCAACTGGTCGTACCTTTAAAAAAGGGGGCTTTTTTCTTTAATAAAGCGTAACAAGTCATCGGAATAACTTGCCGTAACTATCGCCATAACTTCACAGAATCACGTAATTACCAGCGAAGTTTAAATGGGAAGAATTTTTCACGGCTCGACGATGCACTTAATGGCATAAAAAGAAGTGGCTGGTGCGAATGGATGCCCCAGAAATTCGTAATGGCCCATTTATTAGCGATTTTGTAAAACAGATTGTGCCGTCGACGTTTAAAACCTGCGCGTCGAGAGACAAATTGCCACCATTCGATTTATTATACGCCATTTTAACGCGAATTTAATTTGCTTTTAATCAAACAAAAATGTTTTTGACGTAATTAGTGGTAAAAAATATAAATAATACGTATAGTATCTACTTACAGCTTTCTTATTCAAAGGAACGACTCGATTGGAAGTTGATCATTTTGTTTCTTTAAGGAAATTATGAAATGTAACTATCAATTTTCTTGACGCTATTTTTCAGCTGAATGGGCATTAAATCTTACGTAGAAAAAGTAATATTCTTATTTTTTCAGAGAACAAATAAAATTTTTTGTTCATTTTTTTTTCCTTTCGAAAGTGCTCTAGTCTTTTTCAAACATAGCAATCGCATGTTTAATCAACCGTAAAAAAGACCGTATTGTATTTTACCTTATTTAGTACAAAAGTATGTACGTCATTCTACCTAATTATGTGAATTTCATCTAAAGAAAATAATCTGGCTCGTAAAGAGCTAGACTTAAATAAATGAGAACGTCTACGTGTCTGTGTTACTTATCGAGGTAAGATCTGAAAAAGACAAATGCACTTAATTTCGCGGCAGACTCGAAATCTTATTTAAGGCGAAGGAAGATTAAGAGATGTTTGAACTCGAAATCGAATTTATTTCCGATTGGATATCGAGTCGGGCAAGTTACTGCGGTACTTCGCGCAGCTAAGACGCTCCTGGCTGGCAACTTCGTGAATTGCCATCGGGGACCAATTCTGGAATCGCTCTATTCACCGCGCGAGGATAAACCCAGAATACACTATACATACATATACTATTATGGCTGAGATAGTAACACATGCAGTTGACTGTAGCAATATAACGTTTTGCCTTATTAAAAAAACAGTTTCTAAATGCTTTTAAATAGTTTGCATCGCTTCAGGTATTCTAGTGAGATTATTACTCGTAATTTAGCTGGTCACTGTTTCAAGGACTTTTACATCTTAATAAAGTTAAATGGCATTTTAATAACCTTAGCAGTTGTTATTCCAATTTTCTACATTGAACATTCTAAAAGACAATAAAGAATTATAAATATTCACTACCTGAATAAACACAGATCCGTCATTTTGCCTTATTATAAGAAATTAGGATCCCAAATTAGGATTCTACCATTAACTATACACATACGCAAAACCCGAAATACAATTTAGTCGCCATTTTTGGCATGCTAGACAAGGACACGTTATTTTATATTACAGTTGGCACATTATTTTAAGTCCCAGACCAACAAGGATACCTACTTTTCAAGATTACTGGTTCAAAAGTAGGTACGACATATGGGAAGATGAATTAATCACAATATTAAGCGTACCTATTGTCACTTTTTGACAAACATATTTGTGACACGCTAGCAACATGCCCCATTGCGCATGACTCCAGAATAAGAAGTAGATTGAGAATAAAATTACTTTGCGGATATTTTACGAAGTGGCCTGACGTGACCCGGAGGTCTGTAAACCTTAATTGAAAGTAAGTATTAATCAAGACGCGCCGCCTTTATCTAAAGTATTACCAGATAAATTAGAATTTATCTCGACAGTATAAATCTAACCGCCGCGGAGTGATCGATTGCGTTTTAACGTAATCGAGTAATAAATAAAGAAAACGGTTCGCACACAAATATTTGTTCCTTGTCTTTCGTTGGGCTTAAACAAAATTTCGAAGCAATTATATAATTAAAAAAAGTGTAACCTATCTACTATTTTAGCACAAATATAAAATGAACATTGGTACATAATAAAAATTCAAAATATCACATCAAACAAAATAACAATAATCGGTTCAGAATGTTGTATGCTGGAAAAATTACAAGCAGAATTTCCGTAGCAACTTATATAGTAACTAATTCAACTAATAAGATCTACAAAAGTAACCAGATATATAAAACTCTGATCTGTGGCTCAGGTTGTTATTTTAAATGTATAATTCAATTAATTAATTCCGTTAATTAAAAAATACTTACTCTTTTATGCCTACCACCTTTCTTACTCTTTTATGTGTTGACATATTATAGTATTCTATGTATTTCACGTCTTAAAGAAGCACCCAAGACAAACATCCCAGTGATACGGTAAGACCGGCTAAGCTACGATAATACTCCAATTTTGATTTGCTTGTTTTATAAAATCCTTATAAAAGTGTCGATTCCAAGAATATGTTCAATAGCGAACTCCTGAAGTCTAATCTCGAATATCTGAGAAATGTATAATATATATCCTGGAAATATTAATATTTTAAGCTTAGTAGTTGCTGGCCATTTTTTTTTCATAACATTTCTGACTGGAAATAAAAAAAAAGATAATTATAAATTCGAAACTAATTTTGCCTCTATGTTACATTTTCCCGCCTAAACTACTCAACCGAATGGGAATCTGTAATTTTTAATTTCAAAATTCTACGTAGGTAGCGCCGTAGCTAATATTAAAATATTATTTTATTTTAATATATCAAAGACATTTCAATGTTAACGACATGAACGAAATTTAACATAGATTTAAAAAATTCTGTGTCCAATATGATGCTTTTAATAAATCTGCCAACGACGAAACAGTAAACAAATAATTTAACTTTTAACTTCAATTTATTACAGGCGCCAAGAATATTTCGTGGCTTTTAATTTCATGTCTGTTGTTCGCCAATACAAATAATGTAGGTACTTCGAAAAATCTATTGGTACAATTTACGCTTAAACGAATTGCTGAATACTCTGATCTAAAGTAGTATTTTTGATCGGAGCCCAGACAGCACATACAGCACATACATAGTCTAGGATAAAGACTGCTTTCTATGCTAGAATTATTTTCAGAGACACTGAGAAGTCCAATACTTTTTGGTTAGAGACTGAGTTTCATGCGTGTTGTTTTACAATACATAATAAATTACACAAATATATCACCATCTTTCAGAACAGACGTATAAAACATTGGCGATTGGCCAACAGATAATAATTCCAATTACTATACCTGATTGATTGTACGCGAGCATTAATCCATTAGTATTGAAATTTGAACGTTGTACGTGATCAAACTAATTTATAGGCTAAGCTATTTCAGTCACGTGGTTCCTAAACTCTAGAATAACTCGATAACAGTTTAAGTAATGAGTTAGACTCGGAGAATAGTATAATGTATACATTATACAGTAAATCTAGACCCGTGTCTTTATACGTGTGGATATTAATAAAAAATGTTCATACTGCATTATTTATATTTTTGTTCTTTTTCCGGTAATAACTAATGATTTATCCTACTAATAATATAAATGCGAAAGTTTGTTTGAATGTATGGATATTTGTAACTCTTTCACACAAAAAACTACTTAATGGATTTTGATGAAATTTTTCAATAATATAGCTTATACATATATATGAATAACATATAAGCTATGTTTTAACGATGTACCACGCGAGCGAAGCCGCGGGCAGAAGCTAGTAGGCAATATTAACTTTTTTGACTTTTTCGTCGGAATGTGGTTTATATGTATAATTACATGATTATATTTAACTACATCGACATTTAATAAGGTGATGTACCTACTACTACTTCATAATAAATCATGCATTGCTCATTCAATAAAATATCATCATTTGACTGACTCGATGGCTCATTCGGTAGTGACCCTGCCCCATGCGCCAAGAGTTGTGGGTTTGATTCCCACCCAGAAAAAAACATTCGGATGGTAAATACTTGTGTTTGTTCTGTGTCTGGGTGTTAATATTGAAGATTTAAGTATATATTGTAATACCACTGTTGATTCTGATATCCGTAACACAAGTGTTTAAGCTACTTACCTCGGAGTCAGATCAATGTATGTGATGTAGTCCTATATTTATTTATATATTTATATCGTGTCTGCTTCTCAATTTGAACTAAAATTTGGCATGCAAACATTTTATTACCTGACATAATAAATCAGGATATCGTTTATCTATCTGATAGATAGCTAGTCTATGTAATAGACTAGACAAAACACACGTTCTGTGGTATATTAAAAAAAACAGCATATATTAGACGCACGTGGGTTGAACTGCGTTTAAACGCAAACATTGTGACGTTCTCAGTCGGCTATACCTCGGTGCACGAATGTAGACAAACATTACGCGTAACAACCTTGCTGGGCACAAATGAGCGATACATGTATCGGTTGCTAAACAGAGAGTACGGCCATTTATAGACGCGCTGTGAGTCAGTTTGCATCAGTGACATAATACCGATTCGCTGTACAAGGTCGCTCTGGAGGCTTGACTACGAGCGTTATTTTAAACTTATACAGCTATGTAACAAAAACTAGTGCTTGGTTTATACCCGGTCTAAGTAATAGACGAACAATTTTGAAATCTAGTTAGTCAATTTAAATGGAAGTAAGACTTGGCATACTTTTTAATATTGTTAATTATTATTAAGACTAAGTTTAGATCTTGACCACGGACTAGTAAAAAAAGAAGGACTCCGCGCCACTAACTAGACGTTGAAGCTTTTCAGGTGCTAAAACTTGACACGCAACTTACGTCATACATTAACATAATAAGTGCTTTAAATGACACATATCCGATATCTGGTATCCATAAGTATCTCACTCACACATGCATAAACGTGGCTTCACGCTATAGTATGACAGCGTGGAGTCCTTCTTTTTTTACTAGTCCATGATCTTGAAAATTTTTTTTGTAACAGGGCTGATAGTTTCTATCGCATTACAAATAAATAATACTAGATAATAATGTCGCAGATGAACCTTCAACTTTGACTAACTTTACTTACGATTTTGCCTAACGTGGTTTAGGGAACTCATTGCTCCTTGGAGTCTACTCCTACCCCTTCGGGGATTTCGGGTGTGATAATATGTATGTATATACTTCCAACTGATAATATTTTCCCCGCAGCTCATTCACAATTATTCCTCACACTTTACTTGAGTAAATTAAAGTAGGTATCACAGCTTTACATATAAAAAGTTGTGAAACAAAGAATCTTCGTGAGACTATTTGTCCTAGTAATGTTATACTGATTCGGTGTGTGTACAAGGTCACGTTAGTTAAGCGAGGCTTGTCTGTAAGCGATTACCTACTTACATATTTAGTGGTGTGAAAAATAAATAGCCTATAATAATTATCTGGATTTAGAGTTTGTGACTTTTTTTATTTTTAATAGGTAATCTGATTTGGTTTTCCTCTGAATGTTACATTGATGGACTAAAAATAATTATTTTTGTGATATAAGAGAGGATATTAAATTTAAATTTCAATTTCGAAGTTCATATTTCGTATTTACCAATATAATAACATCAATATTACACAAAGAAAATTAGTTATTTTTGTTGACCAGTGCTTTTCAAGAGATATCTATTAATTCCTCATAACGTTATGCGAGAGCGTTTAGTCGTATTTTATAGATAGACTTTTAAATTGGAATTTTTAGAGAAACGAAGAGTTAACAAAGGCTACTGCACTATTTGCACCGGAAAAATAGAACGTTCCTACAGGAATCGAAAAACCCCTTTGACCGAACAAGAAGATGCGGGTAGCAACTAGCAAATTCTCTTCCGCCATTCTCAAAGCCCCAACTGTACATTTGATGCGAATCGGCAAAATCAGGTCCGTTTTTGTGTGAGCCTTTTTTAGGGGACACTGGAGTAGCGAATCATCAGGCAATATCCAAGAAGAAAGATTTTTTTGGAACTACTTAGTCGTATTAAAATTGTAAGTGGGTTGTCGATGCTAAATTATTCCGAATTAGTCAGAGTTACAAGATACCTAAGTATATAAAAAGCAATATAAATCATATGGGAGATAAACCGAAAATAACCATTGAAATTAGTCATATTCATGATTCAATCTCATTCATAGAAACCAGATATGAGAACAGAATTCTAGGAAAAAAGGTTTAATCATAGCTAGAGATTAGCTAATGCATGTTTTAAGGCACCTTACTATTTTATCGGAGATTTTATAGATTCATATGATTTTGTCCGTGTCAACGCAGATGTTTTATCCCTCGGGGATTAAAAAGTCCTTTTTTCCTAAATGAAACGAGCCCTACATTATTTTTATCATTTTCCAATAGTATTAGATGAGGTACAATTTTAGCGCAACTGTAGCCTAAAGTTTCCAGATATACAACTGTATATCAGCAAGAATGTACGACAAATATTTGCAACTGTCGTCAAATGTCGTCGAATTTTAATTAATGAGGTCTACATTTGCCAACAGTCGTCAACTACTAGTAGAGAAGGTAGGCGCCTTCTCTACTAGTAGTTGACGACTGTTGGCAAATGTAGGCGATTATCTAATTAAATAAATCAGTTAATAAAAAAGAAATTTGCTTATAATGAGCTATAAACATATAAACGTCATATAAGGAAGCTTGTACACTTGTTACATATTACTAGCGATCGTTACCAAGGGCGATCGCTGACACAGATACATATCATGTCAGTAATCTTATTTAATCGTTACGTCCAGTTATGGCCTAATTTCTTCAGTCAATGACGAATTTTTGAATTATTACAAATTCAATAAAGTTTTATGCAAATAGCAATGAAATTAATAGAACAGATATATCGCAACTACGCTCGGCGCCAATCAGAGCTAGACGTGTGTTAACCCATAAATAATAATTGGCTAATCAATGAACAAAGATTAATGAACTTGGATTAGGGAAAATTGGGTATGTCTGAATGTTCTTGTTTCTTTGACTTTCTTTAGGCGGCTTCCTCACATACATACACATTATATACTAAGTAAAACAAGTAAGTTAAGCATTAATACATACCTACCATATTGACAGGGCCGTTGGTCGAGTGGTCAGATACCCTGGCCACGCAACCATGAGTCGATGATTCGGATTCCGCTAAAGGTAAATGTTTCGTGTGATGCACATGGACATTTGTACTCGAGTCATGGGTGTTCATAAAGGTATGTCTAGTATCCATAACACTAGCGTATAAACTTAGTATGAAACTAGGGAATTGGTGTGTCAGTCAGGATTTGAATTTGTTTATTTATTTAATTTATATAAAATAATAATAACATTTGGTAGTTAAACATAAAATATACGTTCCACCTATTAAGTACCCACTTCCACAAATCCGTTTTACCTAAATAATTAGTATAATTCTGATACCGGAGGTTTTCTAAAAGCCTCAACTAAAAATCCGCCTCAAATTATGAACGGTGCAAGCATTTATGAACGCGGCTGCGGCCGAATCCCTCTCTTCATTCAACAGATTTTAAAAAATACTTTTTCAAAGCCCGAGCGCGCTCTATTAGTCCAGTTATTAATTTCAAAACTGCAACCCTCGGATTTTAGTTCACTGTCGACGATTAGACCTTTGAGCTTGGTCTTCTATACGTACATCACGCGCGTAATCCCCAAGGGGGCAGGCAGAGACAACAGAGCCACATGCCTTAGTCTTTTAAAATGCGCTTTTACGAGCTTTAGTAATAACTTACTAACATAGATCATCATTATACATATATCATAATGACATACCTATACATCATCATCATTTTAGCGCTATGCCCCGTTCCTAGAATCGGGTTACTCTTAGACCATATTTGGATTCAGGGAAACTGATAATAACAAAAAAGCAACACGCCTTCTTAACAAATAGTAAAACAATTAGATCAATATTAATTAATCACATTTTTTCATTATTTTTTTTAATAAACACTATAATAGTATGTTTAAATTTTTTCTTTATCTTTATAAATTCAAATAACTAGATAATTATTTGTAATTGAAACCACGTACGTAACATACCCATATGGTAAGTTTAATCAAACCACGAAAGTATTTTTTTTAATAAAATAATATACCAACATCAATACGATAACATTGTAAGATCAACTTATACTTAGTTGATCTTACAATGTTTGATCTTTGTTTATATTTATAACTACGATATTTCGCATAAACATACTTAGAGCTAGAGGATTATACCTACTGCTTACGAAGAGCGTATCCTTGGGAAGCTATTAGGAAACCTCAACTCGTTTGTTTTCTTTGAGTCGTCTCCCAAGCATTAAAGGGTTTTTAGAAGGTTTTGGATTGAGTCTATCCGTATTTTCATAACTCTACCTAAGTTATCACAGAAGTGAGGTATTTTCATTTACATATTCACAACACAACAGAACACAAAAATGCACTTTAATAACAACATTATTGTACTTTTAATGAAAAATAATGAAAGAATATTAAAAATTAATGTAAAATATTATGATGTCTTTGATGGCATTTTCACTTTTCATCCTCAATCTCAAGCCTGTAAAATCGTTTTTAGCCCTTAGTTAGATTAAAGGAATGACTTTATAATGAGAGGATGATTTATTCTTTATCGTTGCTGGAACAATAGAAAAAAGATGGTCTGCAGCGCTATTTCATTGGCTAATACACCGCAGAGGTCGGGCCTTAATGACTTTTTAACCATTACACTTTGCCTCTTAAGCTTTTCTATAAATTACACTTTTTTGTTTTACCCTCGCAATAAATGACAGTGAGATTTTTATACTCTAATATTTAATTGGGACATTATCATCAGCTGTTTTTACTTACCCTTAATAGGATAATTCATTCCATCTCCTCTGTTTTACGTTTTAGGAACAATGAATGCTGACAAATTAAGGGCATTTTTGTGCAAGTAAATAGTGTCTTATTTATATGTTACAGTGGAAGAAAAAAACATAAACAATAAGCAAGATGTTGCTTAAGATTTTCCTTATCTCAATATGAGGAACAATTTATGCAGTGACTTATTATATAAGCAAAGGTCATTATGAGTAAAAATAAATTGATTGATGTTTTAAAGTGCAACTGGCATGTTCATGGGCTGTAAAGTTTACTGGTTTCAATAAATTGATAGAATTTATTGAATTTAATTTAAATGTTAGATAGAACTTTTCGCACCTACCTTATGCAGGCAAGGAAATCAGTCCAGTTACAGCTGATCGCTATACAGACACTTAATACCTATCAGTACGAGTACATTCCACATACAACTCCACTGACACTTTTACAACACTCAGTGCATTACAACTGAAACACATCAAGAATCATTTAACATCGGAGCGAGAATCGCGCGAAAACATCGTAGTCGAAATCGAATCGAAGACGCGTTAGTACGCTTTCAGAGCTGCCGCCATACTGACTTACCGTGGTATCACTTTAAAGGCCGCTACCACACGACGGCTCTAATCTCGACCATCGTATCGCTAAGTTACGCGTACATTGCGCGCTGTGCCTTACAACTCCGAATTAAGGCGTACGTAAATGATGTAATATTTACAAGTAACGGAAGCTGTCGCTGGTAATAATATATGTAAACTAAGTATCATGGTAGGCGCCACTTCTGTCAACACGAGATCGAGTCGTAGTAGACGGAAGCCGACGACCAGTCTACGGTCATTTGGTTCGCTAATTCGGGCTAATGCCGAAAGGGAACTTCGCTTTCCCAACTAACGTTTGTTAGGTATAACTAAATTTATTTTCAACTAGCAACTTCTGTTGTTATTTCTCAAAGTTACGGCCGGGGAGCTGAATAGGCAAGTTCGTTATTGCTAAAGGGTAAGTACATAAAGCTTTAAGCTGAGTACTGGGAATTAGTTAACGTTTCTGAACTATGGCGTTGACTGGCTAAATACGGGAGCTGAGTTGAGAGACCTGTTGAAACTGTTTAACCTGGCAATTACTTATAACTTGAATGTAGATATTAAGTTAGTTTACGAAGTTGACTCTTATGAGGATAGATATTGCATCGTACTTTCGTTTTCATTGAAATAATTTCTCTGGTAACTAATGTTTTTTTAAGGATGTCTCCAAAATATGATTTACAAATTAAGTTACCGTCAGATTGAGTTATGCAATATTGCGCACTACACATGAAATAAACAGATCTGAAAATTTTGAAACTTTTTTTTCTGGAATCAAGAGGACAATGTTCTGTTATATTTTTTCGTAATACTTAGCTGTTTATGCAAGTGTTGAATAGATTGATAATGTCAATATGAATAATTGTCTTATAATCATTTGAAGTTGTGTTGATGATATAAAATAATTATTAAAATAAATAGTTATATATTTTCAGATACACTGACCTGAGAGATCAATGGTCTGGTTTGTCTTTCAACTTTTAAGGTGAATCATGAGCTCATAATTGGGCTTCTATTGATGATCAATCATAAATCTATTTTGAACTTGGTCAATGATAAATAATAAAATTATACCTCTAACTTCATCGATGGCTGACTACTAATGCTAAGGCTATTTCCTAGACATAGTCAAAGAAGAATCATAAGGCTATATATCTCTTTACAGACCCTCAAAGTCACGGCCCGTTACTTGCAACATTTGCAGCGCGATTTGCCCTCGTGTTGCCCTAATAAAGAACATCCCAAAGGATATTTTTCACGTCTCTTTAGCGGGATGATATTCAAATGAAAACGATCTCCCCGGCCATATAACTCGGCCGCGAGATTTTTGATAAATGGTAAGCCTCGTAAGAAAAATATTTGGGATGTGTACGGAATGGTTTACATCGTTTGAATGCAAATGTTCCGGTGACAGAAGACGCTATAAATAACGGCCTACGACGTTTTGATGCCGAGACGTTGCTGGTATCAAAAAGTTGGTGCCACTAGTTCCATCATTAGGTAACATGGTGCCACATGCTCAATAGTACCTCTCAATGAAGAGATTATGACAAATTCTGCTCTTATGTTTGCTGAAAATTTAAATCCTGTCCTTGTATTGAAAGTTTTTTTGTTATGTATTTGATTGTTTTCACCTTAAAACCTGTAAATTATTTTTGGACTTACCAAGATAAAATGTTTACCACGCAGAGCTTTTGATAAAATGAATGGAATGGAGAGAGAGTTAAGGATATACAAAATGAATTTAGATTATAATCTGTATTAATAGTCTAGTCATTGTGTTTATTCAGTCTACTACTATAAACTAGAATTTAAGCTCAAAGCAAATAATTGAATATTTAATATCTAGCCAACAATCGCGGGGCATATTCGAAACTTAGCCGTGACTTATACCGGCTAGGGCCTTGAAGACTTCAAGTTTTACAATGGGCGTTGTTTGGAACTCAAAACAAGTTTTCGAAGCTAAGACCAATTTATTCGTACTTTTAGACTCACAAATGCGGACAAAGTATCCTCCGAAGGCATTAGACTGAATCAAGTACTTCAGAATAAGATGAAAATAACAATAACTTTCATGATCAAATTTAGTTCTCATCTTGTCTTCTTGTTAGTTAAAATACCTCACATGGTCCATAATTTAATTTGAATCTACTGTATATTGTGGATAACAATAAATTCAATGTAATTGAACTGAACGTAGAAATTAAAAAGTGAAGTTCTTAAATACAACTAGGTATTAAATTAAAATTCAGCATGTTGAAATAATGTTTAAAGCTCTCATAAATCGTAAATCGTCATATAATACAAACAATGTTAAACCACAAATATTGTTCATAGAATATTTTTTTTCTGTTTATGCAATAAATTCAATCGAAATTTAAAAATGACTATTCAAATAATTTACCTGAACATTTATTTCTATTCTATTACAACGACATTCTATTGAAATACATGGTTTTAATGAGGTAGGTAGCTTGTATTGAAAAGAATAGCGTGGGCGGTTGATTGAATACCACTAGAGATTCTGTGAGCGACAGAAACAAATTCCACTAGGCAGAGCAAATAAATCAGCCAGATATCAGTCAGAGTCTGATTGGATATAGCGACAGGGAAATACTTATATCTCTGGACAAATTAGACAATGGCATAGAAAGCGAATTATTAATAAAGTCGAATAATGGTCGTGTATGAAACTTGGATGTAACGAGCATATTTTTTAGGAATCCGCGCATCAAGACGTTGTTCTCATTAGTTAAATCGTCGAATTTCGTCTTAAGATATATTTTTCTCATTTGTTTGAACGTCGAAATTATTTTTATTATAAAAGATACGTTATAAATATGTACGGATATAGAATGTGACATAGTATAACTAGTATCATAGATTTAGGATGTACAAAAAATTCTAAATCTATGACTAGTATAATCGTAACGTTCTTACTTGGCAAATTAAATGTGAACTGGTGTGACTAAAGAAAGTGCTGTTACATTAATATATTATGTAAAGGACAGCCAACGTCTCATTAAATTATGTACGTTAATAATGCAGATACAAGTTAAAGGTAAGTTACACTGTCTTTACATCTACCATAACTATGTTACAGTAACTCTAGAAGCTTGTTGTTCCCTCAACTTCGGTTTCAAAGCGTCTCCAATGACGGGTTGCTATGGCGATGACAGTATCAGAGCCTTACTCTCGACGAACTCACGTTGAATTTGGACAGTCACTGACTGTGACGTCACATGGTGCCTTTTATTTGCCATACAAACTGTAACAAATAATACTTACTTACTTAAAAATAATGTGCCACACAGTTGGCACAGTTTTCTTGTCTAGCATGTCATTAAAGGCGACTAATGGTTTATGGGTTTTTGGGTATGTGATTGTGTAGGCGGCGAGCTAGCCACTTGTCACTACTTTTTCACAGTAGTGTTTAGACCAGTTTTGTTTTTGGCTGAATGTGGTTGAAAGGATTTGCTGCTTTTTTGACTCTGCCTACGATTATGGGCGTGATGTTATGTATGTATGTACCGCAGCATTATTCAATTGTCATTGGTGCTCTATTGACATCTGTTTACTATGCCACTATACAGGCATACTACACCGCCAATAAGCGTGTCACCAGATGACGTTGATTGACTTATCGACGCCATGCCATATGTTCTATAACACGTTAAACAATGTTATCCTAACCGCTGAGTACTTACCAAAAAGAGAGACAAGACAATTGTTTCCACGCGACGACACCTAGCTTGGATGAAATACTTCACTTTTGGTAAATCGTATGTTCTTACAATTTAAATCTTATCATCTTCCTACTAGTAACCTAGTTTCATGTATTGGAGAGACCAATCCAGTCAAGAAAGTCAAAGAGCTTCTGGTTTCAAATCGATCTACGTGACATACAAACCAGCTGGCAGCACATGTATATAGGACGCCTGTCCTTATAATGTAAATGAGAGTATTTCGATTAAAAATTGGTGGTAACTCCATTGAGTTACCATTACATACCACCTATTTTAAATTCTCCTCCTTCCTCGCGTTATATCCCGTACTTACTCGGGGGGTATAGACTATGATCCTGGATTCGTCAAGTCTAGTCATAACACTGACTCTATCCTATGACCTTGATACGCTTTTGTAAAATAACAAAACAGTGCGGAAATATTTCACAATAATTGACCCCACTCCTACTATAAATAGGAATGAGTACCAGTCCCCTTCGTCAAACGTCGTACCACACCGAAATTAACCTACCGCCCGCACATTATTGATTCCATAATTTCACACCAAATGTCTTAGACGATTTAGCTTCTGCTATGACGTCATTAAGTACACAGAGACATCATATTCCGCGTAAAGTTTTCCACTGTGTGTCAGCACCTCATCAATGAGAAAAGTATAAAACACTCGTGTTATTATGAGTTCCCTGCGCGTTTTCTGATAAATTGAGATAAGCTTTAAAATGTTCACGAAAATACTGGTAAAATGTTTTAACACCCTTTATAATTATCGGGATTGCCAGTTAATTACATTATTTATGTTAATGTTAACAATGGTATACTACTTTTATTGCATAAAGTTAAAGAAATATGTTTAATTTAAGAGTGAATTAATAAAATACATACATATATGTACGACCCCTTTGACTCTGCCTACCCCTTCGGGGATTATGGACGTGATGCTATGTATATACGTAATAGTGTATACAGGGTCATTTGTAAAACACCAACCGTTTTTTTTTTGTCGATTTAGGAAAAGTTGTTGTTCATAGAACAAAAGTTTTTGTTTATAATGCCAGTAATCTACTCCTGCGAGGTTGTGAATGTTTTTCAAACGACCCTGTATAGTGGCAATCGATTTACACATTCTGACAAATTTATATTCAGCTGAGGTATATAAAGGACCTTCTACCTGAGTCATTTACACGACAGACAGTTGGACCAACGGAGAAACAGACAGATAGCGGTGGTTTAGGGGCTACGGAACTCTAAAAAAATCTTAAATGGTTGGTTGTGTCAACAATCCTAGAAAATTTCAAACCAAAGGACACAAAATAATCAATGGTTTGGTGGTTACGGAGCCCTAAGAATATCTTGATGGATTGGTTATATAAACAATCCTAAAAAAATGCTACACGTTAGGACACTTACTGTAAGAGTTCATTAACATAAATCACAGATAGTCAGAACAGTGGTAGTTTAGTGGCTACGGAACTCGAAGAATATCTCAATCGATTGTTTGTGTCAATTTTCCCAGAATATTACCAAAAGACTACCAAGCGTTTTCTTTTACTTTTGCCACTCGTAGCTGAACACTGCCCTGTGTATCGCATAATGGAATAAAAGATGCGTTTCCGCGCTACTGGCGACAGATCTCGGCCACTTATCGGCGCTCGCTTCGGATCCGCGTCTTCCGCTCAATTTGTTTGCCGAATCCCTTATTGGGTGGCTGCATTTGTTCCTATCACTTGCAGGATCTTTGGAGCTGTAAATATAAACATACTAGTTACTAACGGCGGTTTTGCTCGCGTGTTCGCATGCGTGACACTGTAACTACTCAGTATCTTTACTATAACTACTATATATTGAGTGCATTTACAAAGATTTCCTCACTCAAGATATGCAAAAGTATCCTTTAGCGAATCTTTTGTAAAAAATGGACAATCTATTACGGATCTGCTAGCCATGATACAATTTGTTTAGCTAATTAACTATCCGTTTAGTGTGCCTCTACTAGGTACAAGTAAAAGGTTAAATTTATGTAACAAAACATAAGAAGATTCTCAAACAATGGTATTTTCCATCATGAAAACAGAACGTTCTAAAGTTATATTCCCGGCAAAGCGAGTAGGAAAGATCGTCAAAAATAATCAACATAAATGTTGAGTAACGACAGTTCTACTCGCAGAAAATTATAACAAGAATCGCGAACAAGTTAGTTCCATCGTGTTACTTTGGATAAATGTCTCAAATCGATCGGGGGTAAGGTTAGGCATTGGTCGTTTCTTCGGTCGGGTCGCTACGTCGAGACCGCCTACGCAATGTTTCGTAACTTATTCCACTATTATTAGTGTTGTTAAGCAAACAAACCTGAATAGTCTATCGATAACGACAAATTATGATAAAATATTCACTAAATGGCCCATCTGAGATGTCAGGTATTATCACAAATTACTGGCTCTGTTTGACTAGGCATGAAAATATTGACAACTTGACAAGTGTACTTGCAAAAAGAAAGAAAACAAATGAATCTTAGGATGATCAGACTTTTCGTCACTATTGCGAGATGTAGTTTAATCATAACATCTTCATTGATATAAATGGTAGCTAATATGCAATATTCTACAACTTTATATACGTCGCTTTGGAAAACACTCTTAGTATTTTTTGTTATAAATGTAGCTTATTGACAAGAGCGGCTATTTTTAACCGACTTCATTATTTGGAATATATTGTTTTTACCTTAATAATAAAATAAATAAATAATAATAAATTCTCCAGACTGGCACACCAATTCCCTAGTTCCAAACTAAGCTTGTGCTTGTGCTATGGATACTAGGTGAAACCTACTTAAATTGTTTAAAAAAAACATCCATGACTGGAGTAAAAATGTCCATGTATGTTTATCACACGACTCAGCCAGGTAGCCAGGGCCTCTGACCACTTCACCAACCGGCCAGTCAAACGTTAATATAACCGAATATAATTTTGAGTTTCAGAAATACTGTTATATCTGCTTCACACTTGGTTCTATCAACTATTATTTTCACATCGTTAGCTGTATTTTACATAATCGTGAATTCTCGGTATCGATAATGTTACAACACTAGCTATTATAGTTTGTCGTGCCCGGGCCTCGGCCGTTCCGGACCCTATACTAGTTAAGCAGTCTCTAATAAAGGGAAGTTTTAAATTATTTCTTAATGTTGTTAGGAGTTAATTCTGGAACTCTCTTCAGATTATACCCAGCACTTAGTTGTTAATGTCCGTGTAATTTCGTTACATTTTATTAAAATGCCTGAAGTTTTTCTTATTTGAATAAGTATTACGATGCATATTATTTTTATTTTCTCTATGCTATCCAAACACTTGAGTTTTTATTTCATATTTAAGTTTTATTGTACTAAATATTTTGATGTCATATATAAATATGGACGTCCAATGGAGGCCTAATAACATGATCCGTAACAAAAGTTCCCTGAGATGCACAAAATTATCCTAACAAATCCTTCTGGATTTCCCAGTCGGGTGAAGCAACAATCAAATCTACATACATACTATTACGCCCACAATCCGTGAAGGGGTAGGCAGAGTCCGGGATGCAGTAAACTCCTTTAACTAGTTAGCCAAAAATAACAAAACTCTAAAAATAGTGGCAAGTCGATAGGTGGTCTATGTAGGATTTATAATTGTAGCCAACGAGGTAGTAGGTAACTTATTACTTTTTCAGATTTTGTCATCTAACCCAACTTAACTTATTTTTTGGTTTAATGAACTCATTAAATAAATAAATAAGTATCAGACTACATCACATATATTGATGTGACTTTGAGGTAAGTAGCTTAAGCACTTGTGTTACGGATATCAGAATCAATAGTGGTATTACAAATATATACTTAAATATTACATATTAACACCCAGACACAGAACAAACAAAAGTATTCATCACACGAATGTTTGTCCTGGGTGGGGATCGAACCCACAACTCTTGGCGCATGGGGCAGGGTCACTGCCGAATGAGCCATCGAGCTTGTCAACTCATTGCTTCTAAGATTCTGCCTACCCGTTCAGGAATCGCGTAAATATATTTAAAACGCTTGCATTATTAAATATCGTAAATTGTTGTTTTACGGATATCAGAAACAACAGTGCTATTACAAATGTATAGGTACATAAATATTGGATATTAACACCTAGACACAGAAAGAGCACAAGTATTCATCATACGAATATTTGCCCTGGGTGGCAATCGAACCCACAACTCTTGGCGCATGGGGCAGGGTCACTACTGAATGCACTATCGAGCTTGTCGAATATCACGAATTTACAAAACATACCGATAACGGATTCTAATATTAGAATCAACCAAGCACCTGACACACTCGCTCCCATCCAATAGCGTTATAAAAGCTATCCAAGAGGGTCTCAGCTACATTAACAGTAAATTCTCATAGTCCTACGTCTAAAAATTGTTTCCAGCATAAACGTTTTAATCCCATTCATGCGTTGCCTTTCACGTTATCAACGGGGTAGCTAGGAGACAAAGCGTCGCTCACTTTAGCTCTACGGAGGCTTTGCGCCTATAAAATGAAGATTATGTATGCACGAGGAACGCATTAACGGGAAGGATTAAGCTTCGGAGCATTCTTGGGGTCAAAGTCGTTGAACTTTGTTTTGGACTAGGGCATTAGAATATACCGCATTTTGTATTATATTCGGTCTGTTGACAATAAGCAAGATGATTAATATTTTTTGTTTAGACCGTCAGTTAGATTATGAAAAAGAATTTAACACGTATTTTTTTATTTATTTGTCAAACAAACATTGACGAAGATACAATGCATTCAAGTAGCGCGTGACGTCACACATTCGTAAAATTTTTACTAAATAGTGACGTCGCAAGCCCTCACTCCAAAACTTTGATGTTTTTTATCTTTGTAATTTTTTTGTTAATTTGATCAAGTGAAAAATTATGTGTCTAGTACTTTTGTATAATTTAACTGACGGACTAAATATAATTTTAGTTTTTTAATGCAGTCATCACCCCTTTTCGTTGAATCGGTGATCTGATCTTCTGTAGTTGGATCTTTTATAAGTACAAAGAACCTATTTTATTTATTGATTTAAATATATATGTTTTATATTCTACAAAGATCGCAAGACATCTTCAAGACACAGGATCTTGAATTCAAAACATCTAGCCTCATAAAATAATATGGATTGCATTCAATTAACTACCACTTTCATTACACAGGTAAGGATTCAAAATAATTTAGGTTGAGCTTCTCCTAAGTAATAATAAGCAGGTTTTTTGACAATGTTTACACTCGCCAACAATTTACTAATTGTGTACCTAATTTACACAATTGTCGACTTTGTAAGAACACCTCTCATTTGTCAGTGAAATATACTTTTAAATACAGCTATCACAACTTGTATCAAAAGTATTTTTGTTGTGATACCTTAATAGCCCATTGGATTCATAGCTAATTGGAATCGTAACTTATTTTAACTTCCAACAAACCCAGCTTCAAATATTAAATACGAGTACAACAGCACTGCCAAACAATACACACAAAGTAACTTGAATCGGAACCAAACAGTTTGCACTTTTTACGCTAGTTGCCCCAAACTTTTTGCACAGAAATAATCAAAACAAGTTGCATTTAAAATGTGAATAAATTGACGTCCAATTTTGAACGTGCTGGCAAATATTCGAAGCGATTTAATAAACAATTTGTTGTTGATTGTTTCTATTTGTTTCCATTTGATCAGTTTTTCCTTTGGTTGATCTTATGAAACAACTAATATATGCAAATTTAAACCAATGATTGCTCAATTAATGAGAGCATCATTTTCTAGTTTTTAATTAAACAAATTTAAATCTTTAACTACCTAATTACCAGAAAGATAAGCTTTGTAGAGCCCAAAAGAGGCGGCGGCTTATTTATTTTGACCAAGCGCCGGAATTAACCGATTTAGACTTTGCTGCAAAGCATCAATGATTTTTTTATAAACAAAGGTCCTATCATAAAAGTAAAAGTTTTATAAAAGTAATTTTAATTTGTTTGGGGTTCAAATTCTATATCAATATCTATACAATAGTATAACATTTATGAATACATATAAAAATGTTCTCCGGCTGATGTAAGTGTTTCACTGGCATTTCTGACAAGTCAGCAGGGTAATTCCCCTGATCGCCGGTTGTTTGGCTATGAACGCCTTATCGTGATTGGCCATTCGCTGAATTACTTAGCCCCATGGGCCCGCATTATAAATTCAAATTGCTGCTAAAGAGGTAAGTGTTTGCGGAACCAACAGTTTTATTGTCTGTTCAAATGATGATTAGATTGCTAGAACAGATATGAGCGTAAACATTTACTTAACTTATTAGGTACCTACTGGAATTTAAGATACAATTTAAATGGAAAGCTATTTGAGATTTATCCTTTATCCATTATTATGGTACATGATACCTATCGATATTATGTGATAAGTCTTGTTGTAATATAATTTTTTTTTTTTGTATATTTAATAGTCGGTTTTTTATTTTCTCTCCCAACATAGTTTTGTCCCTTTTTATTTTAAAAACTTTTTCAAAGAGTAACTTTACAGGAAAAGGATTTGTTTTGTTCATTCTTATGTTATTTAAAAAAGCATAAAAGAGATTTTATATTTTATCAAATTAATTTTAAATTAACTTCAAAATTAACACATATGATTTAAATTAACAAAACTTCCATGTTGACAAATGGCCAGCTATTATTTCTCGACGAAATCGAATAGATACATATTTCGAAACGAGAAACGCCACAAGTAACATCGTTTCCGTATTCCCACATGGTCGCACCCTAAAAGACAAAGTGGCCTAAAGTGCTTAGTGATAAAATCTGAACACCAAACAATTTTAGTGCAACAGTTTCAAGTGCTAATCAGCTAATTGATGGGAACGAAGCGATCGCCCACAAAAACTCGAGCGCTTGTATACGCGATAAATATTGACCGTGTCAATATTTCGACGGGCCGTGGACAAGAAAAGTAGACGCAGTTGTACTTGAAAAGGATATGTTCCGTACAAATGTTTTGCATTATCAATTTTATATTCTAAAATTAAAAGCATTTTTGTTTGAATTGAGAACGTGAGGAACGATTCTTGAAGAGGTATCTTCCAGAATCTTTCGTCCACTGATAATCTCAAACAGACATTGAACATTTTAAAAAGCTAAGCACTCTTCATCACGTTCTCAATTCAAACAAAAAAAGCTTTTAATTTTAGAATATAAAATCGTTGGGTGTTTTTGTTTTTAGACAATTGTTAACCAATGAAATAGAGTGTTTGAGCTTTTACCAACGCAGTTTAAGGTTTTAATTTCATGGCACATTTGATTAACATTGAGAACAACATTTAAAATAGTATATTTGTCGAAATCGCGATAAATATATAATGATTTGGTCAATAGCCCAAAAAATTTGGATATTCAAAAACTGTATTCAATAACCTAGCTATTTCCATTTTACATTAATACGTTATATAATTATAAATACCCTACCGATTCGTTTACACAATTGTCTTGTTTATTTGTCGTATTATGACCTGATGTTGTGGCAACTGTTGTTCGAAATTCCTTCCGATACGGAATCCTAATGCTACGTCCATGTGAATGCAAGAAGGACGATAGTGGCCTGCCCTGTAAATGCAACGGTGACGTTACCTGAGGTGATACGCACCGTGGGCATGGTAGTGGTTCATTGTTAATACGAACACAGCAACGCAAGTGGGGGACAGGGAATTAGAGCAAAAGAGACGGTTCCGTTACTCCTCGTTTTTTCTTTAACATGAAGGGCGCTACGGAATGTAATTGGCATCTTTTGGTATTAAAGGAAAAAGTTAACTTCCTATACTATCCTTCTCCTCCTTGTCATTGTTCCTTGGGATTTAGGGTCTGTCCTACAAATCATCTGCCTCCGAATGATCCTATGGCAGTGCCATACTTAGTGCCAGAACTTAAGTGTGTGCCATAATGGCACACACTTAAGTTCTCTGTATATTCAAATAGTCAAAAATTAATTCAGGAATAAAAGTAAAGTTGATATCAAATACTTAAACTTTAAGTCTTGAAGAATTGCTCTTTACGTCTCTTAAATCTATGTGCATCTAAAATAAATCATTTGTATTTGTTGTCGCGTCCAGCAATTATATACATCTTGGTATGCATGACCGACCAGTCCAAATTGAAGACCAGCGTACTTGACCCGCCCCCGATTATTCCACCAAATAGAATCCCACACTTATGGAGGCAACCAAACTAGTTTCGGGGGTCAAGTAAATTTGGTCGTATAACAATGGTGACATACGATTGCTATACATCTACGCCTAATAAGGCGGAATGATTGTTCCTCAAACCATTTGAACGGTAATGGTTAGGGGATTGGCTATTTATTTGTGTTGGGTGCTTTTGAAGCAAGTATTTAGTGAATATTAACCTCATTAGTTTAACGATTAAGCTATGAGAAAATACCTAATGTTATTTTATCTAAGATACGGTACACGCTCCGTAGCTGTTTCGATAGATAGTTAGTTTCCTTAAAATTGTCTACATGTATTACGTTATTCCACTTTTTGCACTTATTTTTCCATTCGAAGAGTTTAAAGTACGAAGTATAATCAATTTGTTATGTACTTAAGTACTTACAAATTACTTTATACACATATAGATAGATCGGTCACTTAATATGTCTTAAGTTGTACTCTATTTAGGAACCTATTTAACCATATTTCGACGTTTCTGTCTTTGCCTTCATAATCAGATAATTCAATTCAAATCAGCTAGGATAAATTAAGTTCAAGAGCTTTCAGACAGTCCTAGACCAAAACAATGTTGATTAAAACCCCACGACACACAACAAATTCAATTACGTAGTTTTAGGCTGATACTCCCACGGACAAATCGGTAGTTAGTTATTTACTAAATAGGATAAACGATTAGGGCCTGCCTCCCTTAATCCTCGGCAAACAGTTAATTACGGGGGGACCAAATATCTGCAATCATCCTATCTTTTTAATTATAGTATCGGCGATCCAATTTAGAAAACGGTCTATAGAAAATTGAACGCTAAAACTCTTTAACCAAGGGTTTTCCTTATATGCTTTTATCAGTATATGAATAGAATAGAATAAAGCTGAAGAGAGGTAAGATTTTAAATATATAAACGTATTTTTTTAACGAATACATCAACTACGTAATTACTTTCTTTCAACTTTAGTGATCTGTGTGTGATATGGTGTGTTATTTACAGTTACTTACAATTATTATTTTATTTTAAGTACTTACCTTTTTTAGTAAAAATAAATATATTAACTGAAATTAATATTTTGGTACTAAACATTTTATTAAATTTTGATATTGCATAGCCAGTATGAGTAGCTTTTGAATCTTATGTATGTCATTATCTTATGTAACATAGTTTTTTTTTGTAATAAAGCATTCTATTCTAGTCTGACGTCGTAGGTGTTTTTTTTTGACGGACCGACTGTTAATAAAGGTTTGAATAAATAAGTAGTTTCTATACGTTCTAGTGAACGTTGACGTGAAGTAACTAGTGTTAGTAAGCTCGCAATCAATGGTTCATCAGCCTCAGCCAGCACAAATCCAGGCTACATCACGAGGCTATCTAGCCCTAATGCAGTGCATGCTGAAGCGACAAGACCGTAATTTCCCCTAGCAAACGTGAACTCGCTAGCGGATTGGGGGATATTAGAAGATCATTCGATAATTAGCTAGGATTTTTATAAAAAAAATCACTATTTTTTAATGGTTACGTTTTTGAAATTGCATTTAAATGATAGTTAGTTTATAAGTTTGTGTCACACTACAGAACTCATCTCAAGTCACCCAAAATATTAGTAATGTGGTCTAATGTCCTTATTATAATACATTATAAATGACTAATGTGTAATCTAAAACCATTAACATTCAAAGAGTCAAAACATTTTATCTTCCACTATCAATTAAATATTTCGCCTAAACCAATATTTAAATATTTAGCTACTAGTGACAACTTGTCTTGGCAGTGAAACTTATGGACTGGTACTTTTACATGATTTTCCTTCTAACCCAGCTAAATTTTAATGTTAAAATTACCTTGCTTTTTGATTCTCTTTACTCTATTCTGGGCATAACATTTTATTAATTTAAAAAGCAACATTATTTTATTATTAATACATTGACACTCCCTTTGAACTCAGTCGTTACTGTCAACACTCGCCAAAATATAACCAACCTACATTCTAAAATACTCAAATCACAACTTCGATGTCATTAGCCCATAGATTAAAAACCTCTATGGAACACACGTAATCCAATTAAAAATAACGAACGCTTCAAAGATATCCCCTTCGGATGCTGACACAGGTCTCATTTGTTCAATTTAGCGGAGGCTTTCGTCCAATAAACGTACCTCGCGCTGAACTTATGAGACTTCCCGTTGTTTTTCTTTTGCCCTATCTCTGTTGGCCCCACATTTCTTGGAAGATTTAATACGAACTGGCGTATGCTTTTCACATCAGCTCACTCAACCATTTTTTGTTTACTTTCCGCTAAGAATTTTCTACGTGTGTTTGTAGAAATGACTGTGTCTGAGAAGTATTTTCAGTTGAAATATAATTGTAGCGTTATCATGCTACCGTGATATTTTAAAGAGTGATTGCCTTTTTATTGTTAAGAAATCATTAAGTCTGTTATGTATGGCATGCCATCACATCATATCATTCTAAAGTCATAATATCTACAAAAGCATTACGGCTTGCCAGTTTATTAAAAGGAGCGAAAGATTGTGGTTGTTGTTGTCTACTCTATTTGAACCAAACGGTAAAGTATGTTTTGATCTATATGTTCGCAGAATAAAATTACAAATTAAATGCACTTACCTGTAACACGGAACATTTCATGTGTCCAGTCAAAATACGTAGTATACAACAATTGCTGCACTGAAGATAATGTAACAAGGTTCAAAGTTGAATACATCTTTTTGTTACCTGTATCTATATTTGTTTGTACAATTTACGGCGATCAGAGGAATGGCTGGAAACTCATTAGGACATGCTCGCGCAGTAATTAGCGAGACTGGAGTTTGTGTTCGGACCGTGAAGAGCTTAATTACTAGTTACGCGTGGTCAACAACATGGTTAGACTTTAAACTATTAGGAGTCCTTTATATGGTTTAAATATATGGATGGTATTATTGTTAATTGTACCTATCTTTTAATATATCTGATATATTTAATAATTTTGAAACAATATACCAATAGAAAAAAAGACGCATCTTATGCATTATTTTCCATTTAACCTAACTTATTTTTATTTTTGGCTATCATTTCGAGTGCCTGATGGTATGATGTATGTATCTTATGCACAAAACCTTATTAGCTAAGTTCAAGGGCTTCTAGTTACGCATATATGATTTTTAGAACCAAAAACGCCGAGGTGCCCTGGTGCCAAATTATAGACACATGCGGAATGCATAACTGATGCACTGTTATTGCTCACTTTTTGCAATTTTTCTTAATTGTCTGTATATGTGTGGACGTGTCCGAAAACTTGCAGCTGGCCAAGTAAGATTGCGCGAGCTGTACCTACTAATTATAGACTGAAAGTTGAGTTATTTTGTTGAAAAAGTCTCGACTTTTGACATTTAAAAAAAATTATACATATTTCAGTCGGTCTAATCAAAATATCCTGATTTCGGGTAAAATGGTAAAAAAAACCTATAAAGAGTAGATACATCAACTTTCCACCCTTTTACTTGCACCATATAATATAACCAACCATATGTCCAACAAAGTTGGGTGTTGGAAGGGAAAGATGCGTATCTTGTAGTAAGAGAAAATTTAAGGCCTCTGAGAGATCACAGACCTACGAGAGATCCGCGATATATTTCAATTGCCTAAAGTGATGTGGGTGTAACTGATGAATATATATATTATATATCGTGTTGTATATACGGACACTGAGCTACATAAATCCCTTCATTTCCTACTCTTACAATGGACCCTGCTATTCTTTATACCTGATATCTTTTTACTAGCGTTACTAAGTGCCGCTGAGTATCTATACAGTACTTACAGCATTCTTATTTTGTTAATAGCATATAGCATATTATGGTGTCTCGGCGTATATAATAATAATAAGTAGCGTGGTAAATACTATTATGAGTAGAGACCGCCAATTCAGAATTCGTAGTAAAACTACTTGTATACAAATACAAAGTACCTAAAAGAAATGAATGAATTGTCACATTTCTATAACTCGCAACCATTTCTGAAGCAACTACATTATGGATGTAAATCTAAGTGTCTGAAGCGCTCCCACAAGCTGACTGCGCGTAGGTAAACGGCACTATACACCGTTTAACGCAATCTCATATTCAAACTAGAATCTATTAACACTGATTCTAGTTTGAATATGAGTTGACAATTGTGTCAACCCATCTCACTGCTCCGAATGTGTTAACTAATTTCTTCGGTGTGCTGGCGCACAGCGCAATGCGCCAGACCAAGATGCTCTGGAAAGTACCGCGTTTAGTTCTCGACACGTTATGCTGCACCATGGTACAATTTTGAGTTAATAGCTCATGAGTTACTGCACTGCCGAAAAGATTTTTACTCAGTTAGTCATCAAACTGCGTATAAACGGCACTCGCGACAGTAACGCAATCCCGTATTCAAAGCAGCCGCCAGCGCCGGCGCGGGCGTCGGCGGCAATCGACTGGTATCGTAAGCCCTTTTGTGTAGTAACTGCGCGTTAATTGCAACGCTACAAGCATTCAAATGAAGACCTTATTAACAAGGACAAACGGCTGTTAATTTTGCTTAACGAGTTCGTTTATAACTACAGGAAACTTGAGAGGATTTGTCGACTTATGTGATTGTTAGATATACAAAGCCAGTGTTTTCTAATTGGTAGTACCTACAACCTCTGGGCTTTGTGAAATTATTTGAAGTACTATGCTATACTATCGTTTCAGGTGAAGAATAACTGCAGATTATGACTGTCTAACTAACCCTGAGACATGTTAAAGTTAACTAAAAATTGGATTTAGTTAACTTTGAATATCATTCGAGATTTAACGTATAAACCTAAAAGAGGCAACGGGCGTTCAATTAAACAAAAGAAACAAAGAATTTATACAAAACTGCATCCTAGTCTATACATCAATACTAAGTACAATTAATCCCTGACCGCCAAGGTAGTGGTGTAATACTATATCTACTTATTGTATACTTACCTAAACTTTTCAACATCCATTGGATATGAGATCGATTTTATACGAACCCACATACCATTTATAGTAATTTGCTCGCCCTTATCCTTAAACATATGCAGATCAAGAACATCGTAGTTGCGTAAATCACGTACTCTGAATTATCGTACAGTGCAATTTAAATGCGAAAAATCCGAGGATTCCATTTTTAATCATCGTTTTCATCACAATACATTCCAATTTCAAACGGAAAAAATGAAGCGCGGCGCGAACTTTTAAATTAAAAAGCGAGAGTGGAGTAAATAATCAACGCTGTTGATTTGTTTGCGTCAAAATCGAGTCAGTTCGCATGAAAGTAAGATTAATTCCGAGACGGAGTGTAAACGTATCGCGGGCGCCAGGGGAAATGCCGACGGAATCGAAATTCCGGATGAAGGCGGCGCGCCATTTATAAAGAGAAGTGATTATCGCCCGTTGACGATTCGAATCCGGGATCGAATGCTTCTAACATTATGTTGCCCGTGAAAAACTTGCAACGGACCGATGATCAAAAGACGGCAGCTTTATTTCAAAATTACGAAGCCATACGTTACATGAATTCCGTCAAGACGACTGTTAATTTTACGGACGGATGAAAACAGACATGTAATAGAACATTTTGTCAAACTGCTCTTTTACACATTTCAAATTACTCTCGAACTAATATGCAGAGGAAGTAGACTTATCAAGTAGATAGACAAGTAATCTACCAGTAACATCGGCCATAAATTTGAATTTTATAATTGATTGAAAGCTTATGTTGACAACTACGCTAAAAAATCGTTCTTAACTATTAGCCGTATAGAGGAATGCTGTTGACAACCGAATTCGTCGCGACAACACACAACATAAAAAAATGTTGTTAAATCATAGTTTATTTAAACTTATTAAAATTGATAAACCTGTACCTGCCAGTATAACTTCTGACTTCCAAACCCGTAACTGTTTTTAAAAAGTAAACGAAATAAACAAATGTGTGTGTTGCAGTTGTCGGAAAAATGCTGACGGCGAGAAATCGCATTTCCGCATCGCACGAACGAGTAATTTAAAAGGAGAAGTTGTTTTCGCACATTGACGAGTTGGTCTCGAATTCTTGAAACTTGAGAAACTGTTTTGCTACGGTTAAATAAAAGCTTGTAAATTTAATTTCCATAGTACTACTACGATATATCTTTATCTTCCTAGTAGTATTATGTCCCGCGCTTAATCTCGGTGCACTTAGAATAGGACCCAGCATTTAACGAGTCTGGTAATAACATTGAAGCAACTGGCTCATACAACCACGACATGTACATTTCAATAATTATAATTGAATACTTTGACAAACGAGTAATCATCTGTAAAATGTTTCTACAGATAATGAACAAAATCATTCGCTATGTAATAATAGGTATTACGTTTTCCGTGGAATACCAAATTGTTTCAATTGGATTTACATCTATCAACGGGACCTAGGTACAATTAAGTTTCGGAGAATTTCACTTTGGTTACCGCGGTGTGTATTGTGAATTTACCACAAAATGTTAATTAAACTAATTGTAGAATGAAATGTAATATTATGCATTGCTGATATGATTATATCGTTCTAATTTATTTTTTTTAGTTAATGATAGGTATATCAAAGATTTATAGAAACACATTATTTAAATTCACACGGGACGATGTTACAACATCTGTGGTATTACTGGTATTATCAAATAATAGGGATAAATAAACATAAAAAAGCTAAAACAAAAAATATAACTCAACCTTTTCATATTTTTATAATACATTATTTAAATATTCTACTCTGTTTTTTTATGTTCCCTCTGTAAAATTAAGGTAGAATAAAATAGGTCCTATTCAGCAGGAAAACCAAAAGCGAATTGACACGAATTTTGACAATTAATTAAAATATGATAAATATCAAAAGGAAGTTGCACTGGATCGACATGGCTCGTTCGTTATTGCATTCATAATGCAGATCGCATTTAGTTCCATTAGTCTTCTGTCCAACGATTCACGACTGCTTAGCTTAGATGAGTAACACGCGGATTAAATAATGTATTAATCTTTGCATGAAAAATTGGCAATTTGAAGCCATTTTATCCACTAGATGCGCCTCAAAACTATGCGGATAAATTCTCTTAAAAATTCCTGCACATGCTGCAACAATGTCTTGAAAGCTTTTCCAGTATGCAGTGAAAACTCGAGCATCTCAAGAATCTGCAATATTCCCGCTCTGGTGGAAGACAGATTTTTTAAATAATGATGCAAGTAATTGGAAAGAGGGTGAATTGTTACATATATTTTGACCAAATAGTCTATGATTTAATAATTTATTAAAAATTTTTTGCCGGTTTGTTTTTTTCCACATCCACTTTCTTTCCACCCAATTTTATGCAGTCGTTTGTTTGTTATCTGCATACATACATTTTGGCTCTTAGATGGTACATACATTAACTAAAATGTATTTTTTTATCTTAATTTAATTAGATATACGTTCGCCAATATTCGTTCTTACTAAACTGTATTCATTTTTTATACCACAAAATCTAAAAAAAAACTAAACAATACGGAAAAAAATTGTTTTTCCAAAACTATTAGCAGTAATCAGCATCCAATGTGTCATGCTATTTGCCAATATTTATGTCCTCCATTAAATATCGTTTTGCGCTGAAATAGAACGCGGAAGGCGGCGCGAGCGCACTCCGTCCCGGCGCCAGCGCCGTATTTCAACGTGATTCAAATATTCTGACGTTTCCTAGCCACTGCGAATGTAAGTCAAACAGTATGATAAATTTAGCTTCAATTTGTTAAAAATCTCGTATATAGAAGAAGATTGAATGATGAGTTTCTCATTCAGTTAACTGCTCCTTGGCTTAGACAGAGTTGCTTAACAGTTCGGAGATGGCCGAGATGATGATATACATATATGTATTTATATAAGTACGACACCGTGTTATAAAATGTAACTAAATTGAATGAACCAGATAACTTGAGAAAAAAGTCAATCTCGCCAACAAGTAGCTACTTGTTGGCGAGATTGACTTTTTTCTAGAGGAGCTCCTCTAACTTTCTCAATCCGATAGAACACAAGCCTCTTTTGAACAAATTCTGGACCAATGCGTCTAAAGAGCCAACAAAATGCCCAAATATTTAATCAAATAACGAGCATGCCATCGCGGTGTCCTTTCATCCAGAAACAAAGACAAAATTCTACTTTTTATGTAAATTAAAGGTAATAATTTGTTTAAGTAACCATTTTCATGTCCCCTGAGAGTGACCCTTTCGCGAAGAGACATTAATCAGAATCACGCTACGGTCCCTTTCGTATATTTTATTAATCCTCTAGACGATTTGTTAATTCTACTAATTTCATTGTCGCGGAGATTTCGTGAGAAACATCTAATGGAAATGGAGTAGAGTGATTATTATTATGTAGTTGGATAGAGCTTTTTATTTTCTCTCTTTATGATTTTGTAAACAAGTGAACGGCCGCTTGAGGGGGACACTGTAGCATTTAAGCTTATATCGTTGCAACATACATACATAATATGTTTTAAATATTATGCGGATTTATTACAGCTGGGTAGTGAAGAAAAGAAGCTTAAGGAAATATGTAATTCTAGCCGTGATTGCAACTACGCATAGACCACTAGATTACTCACGGCTGTCGATTCTTTGAAGGTTTTTATTGAGGGGAAACCTCAATGTTACCTAGAACGCTCGTCGAACTATTGTCCATATCTATCATAATAATATGTGAAAAGAACGCGACCAAGCACTGTGATTCTAGATTTGCCGAGTCTAACTAGTAGGTATATTAAAGCTACCTTTCGATAATCATAACTCTTTTATTAGAAAAGAGCGCGACAAGTACTGATTCTAAATTTACTGAGTCTAATTACTACTTTCAATTTTATCGTAACTCTATTATAGATAACTAGCAGCGCCCCACGGTTTCCCCGCGTAGTTCCCGTTCCCGTGGGAATACGGGGATAAAATATAGTTTAAATATAGAACTACGTTCTCAATTCGTATCCCATAGATACCACCAGAGTTCTTAATAAGAGCAGATACGGTATGTACCTATAATAATTTTAAAATTCCTCGTGCCCTTTCACGTCTCCGCATTTGATTCCGCAGCGAGTTCCTACCGTCTAGCATAAATCCGCGCAAACTTTGTTGGGCTCTTTTAACGACAGTTTAGTCTTTTTCGCTTTTGTCCGTCGCCTCTCGTCGGCAAGATGTCCCTAATCTTGTTTCATGCGCTCTCTACCCTACAATTCTGATGTCCCCAATTTGATTAAAGTTTTGTAATTCATCACTCACGATTGTTTTAGAGTCCGCTCTTTGTGAATTACTGATTTCATTTTTAGGACACTTTTGGATACTTCGTTCGTTAACATTTCATATCTCTTAACTATCTTTTAGATTTTATACTGAATTCTTATCCAAAATTTGCTCGAACCTTCTGGACTAATAGTACATAAAAATCCATAATAAATGTTTTACGACTTACAAAATATGAAACGTACGGTCGCTTGTCCGTTTACGATTTGCGACGAGTGGAGACGATAAAATATTTTATTTCTTCTACATTCCTGCCCTCAGAGCGCTTTGTTTCATTGCTAAGCGCAGGCACTATTCCATCTGTGAGATATTTTATCTTGAGACTATTAAATCGAATATTTGTGGAAGGACCCACGTATTGATACGTAGGTACACGTTTTGTTCATGTCTTTTCTTTCTTTCTTTAAGTTGTTCTTAATCGGGGTCTGCTTGGACCTTGGCCCTAGAGCTCGTTTCGTCGGGTTAGTATATTAAAGCGACCACCATCTAACTTTTCTAAATAAATAAAAAATAATAATAGATAATTCGGGACATGGCTACACATTCACAATCATTTGAATATCTTGGTTTCCTTACAACATTTTCCCTTATTTTTTACTAGCGACCTGCCCCGGCTTCACACGGGTAGACATTTATTTTTTTGAAGTTATCTTTAACATATATACAAATGCCATCGCGTCATAGAAATTTCAGCAGATTTTAAATATTTTTCATAGAAATTTTCAACCCCTATTTTGCATTCTTAGGGGGTGAATTCTAATAAACCATGAAACACGTATTCAATTAAATGTTTTTAAGAGCATGAATCTCGAGTTTCAACAAAATCGTTACTGATTTAAGGATTTTTTCATACAAACTTGCAACCCCTATTTCATCCCTTAAGAGTTTTTTTTTTAATCCCTTAGTGTACGTCCGCATTTTTAATTAAAACAACTGTGCATACGTTTATATGTCAGTCAGTGGGAACTTCTCCTTTTATATATATAGATTTGAGACGATTTGTAGTCATCGGATTTAGGTACTAATAGCTGTTATGAACTTTTCTTCAATCATCTTACCATAATGACCAAGTAAAATAATTCACTGTTTCTGTGTTCATTATATATTGAGCGCTTGAAGAAGTTTCATTCAAGTTTTCACCTCAGTTAATAGATTTTAATGTTTTAAATTCATTTTTTCCAGTTCATATTTTAGGTCCATTTTCAAACGCTTTCATTTTACACAAGATAATGAGACCACGTCTTTCCAGGTAAACGTAATGCTTTAGTCATTTTCATAAATTTTGGTTTAAATTTTCTTATTAAGTCACACAAATGGAGCTCATAATTCCAACGGACTATTCATAACGAACTCAGTTGTCACCGCTTTGGAAAGTTCCATAATACAAGTCGGCTAGTCGCGATAATGACAATGAAAAGTGCATTTTCTCAAGCTCTTTTCTTAAATGTAAAAATGCAAACTTGTGGGAATTTAGCAGTAAAACCCGACGCTTATTTTTAATGAAAAATAATAGCCCTTTTGTCTGCTAGACTTCAAAATAAAGTCAACTAAGAATTTTAAGCGATATTTATTATCCCACGTGAACAAAAAAGCCGTCCTATATATACTCATACGTTTCCAATCAGCCTTTACACCAACAACTGATTGACATATTTAGACACTTTTAATTAATGAATATTCAATATAATAATATATATTTCATTAATATCCACATAACATAAGGGTTTGAATCCTGTTAGGAGTTAATTTTCTCCTAATGAAAATAGCATTAAACGCGAGTCCTGGTTGTTTTCAAGCCATTCAAAGTGACGCGGCTGCCACAAAGCTGTGCTGAATTATTCTCAAACAAACATAATTAAATTACCATAACTATATACCTGATCTTTTAAAGCTATTCATAACGAGGTTAATTGTCACCGTTTAACGAAATTCTTAAAGAAAGCCAGACATTTCCTCGTAATGAAAACGGAAAAGCGCATTTTCTCAGTGAGTCTTTCCTTAGCTGAGACTTTGTGTCAAATTACAGCTGTTAGGGTTCCATTGTGGTTGCAAATAAGGTTTATTACAGCTGTTGGTTAAAAGAAAGTATGGAAGTAGTAGGTAATTTGTCATGTTTAATTTAAGAAAATAGAGCTTGCAAAAAAATGTGGTGGCACTGGTAATGTCTCGTTAATTTAAAACGCTAACGTTATGTCCCGTGCCAGTTGCGTTCCGCTTAGACCATAATCCAGGATTTTAGCGTGGCTAGTTATTGGAGCGACTCCCAATCCGACTTTCGTAACCCTTAGATAGATAAACTAGACAAATTGGACTATGGAGAAGGACTATAGAAAAGCTGAAATTTATTATATTAAAAAAAACTGTTTTTAACCATGATTTTGTCTCATAGCAGTTCTTTATCTCACTTATAAGTGGTAATACTAGTTGATTGAGCTGGTAGCTCAATGGTAAGGACACGCGCCTCTTAACCGAGGAGTGCGGGTTCAAACCCGGGCACGTACCTCTGGATTTTTCAAGTCTATGTACGTATTTATACTACTAGCTCGACGGTGAAGGAAAACATCGTGATGAAACCTGCAAATTCAAACAACTTTGGATTTGTAACCATGCTCCAAAAATTGGCTGGTTCCCCTACCTTAGGGTAACGAAGGTCAGACCGGCAGTCGCTTCAATATCATTACCAGACTCGCTTAATCCTGGATCATGGTCTAAGCGGACCCCGTCTAAGCACTTCTGTTTCTTCTGCAAAATCAACAACGGACTTGTTAACAGTTGCACTTGCACTCCCACTTGTTAAACATTTGCAACTACATATATACGTTGCCAATGTTTATGGGTATAAACTACAACCAACTGAGAGTTAGATCAAACTCAAGTTTTTTATGTCTAATGTTGCTTATAAATAAAAAGAATAAATTCACTAGCTTAGGACTGACAACTCATAAAAGTATGGGATACAGAAACATCTTTTAGCACGCTTTGACGCTTAATTCTGATTTAACAAGCTGTATTTCTTTTTGTGTCCCATGTTGGCTGGACCAACACCACTTAAACAGAATGTGCCAACTGTAGTTCTTACCTAGCATGGTAAAAAGCGACTAATGGTATATGGGGTTTTGGGTGTGTGATTGTGTAGGCGACGAGCTAGACACTTGTCACTACTTTTTCACAATTTTTCATCTAACCCAGCCCATTGTCCCATGTTGGTCTGGGGCTAAAAAATAATGTGCCAACTGTAGTTCTTACCTAGCATGGTAAAAGGCGCCTAATGGTATATGGGGTTTGGGTGTGTGATTGTGTAGGCGACGAGCTAGACACTTGTCACTACTTTTTCACAATTTTTCATCTAACCCAGCCCATTGTCCCATGTTGGTCTGGGACTTAAAAATAATGTGCCAACTGTAGTTCTTACCTATCATGTTGTAAAAGACTAATGGTATATCGGGTTTTGGATATGTGATTCTGTAGGCGACAAGCTAGCCACTTGTCACTACTTTATCACAATTTCCTATTCAACCCAGCCCAGTTTTATTTTTGGCTGAATGCGTTTAAGGGGGCCTGCTGCCCCTTTAACTCTGCCTACCCTTTCGGATATTATGTGAGTGATGTTGTGTAAGTGTGTATGTATTTCTTTTTATTTAAATACAAGCCGTATTATGTAACACTTTCCAAGATTAAAATTGATTTTAGACAAAATAACTAAACATTAAAACAATACTCGGAAAATCAGTTACAAACTGTTGCTACCGGCTTTAACATCTCGTCCAAAATGTTTTAAACAAAGGCTTTCAGAATTTAATTCACACTATATTCTGGTGATTTACTGAATATTAAAATAAACAGCGCACTTAAGAGTCTCAGCGGGCCCTTCAACAAACTTTTACATTTACGGCTAGCCAGCGTGAGCCTGCGGTATAACCCAGATTTATAAGGTGACCTCCTTCATTTATTCACTGTGTAAACCGACCAATTTACGTGGAAATTTTAAAATTAGTTTCGTTTGAGACGAAAATGATTATGGAAAGTGTAAAAGAAAAAAATATTTTTTTATTTCAACGTACCTACGATTTAGTTACAATATCACGTAATAATCGTTGAAAGAATATCATTTATTATGTCTAGAAATTTAAAGTTATAATTTTTTCTAACAAGTTTCTAAGTAGAATGGCTCAAATAGCAATTAAAAAGAAATAAAATGTTTTGGTGATTTACTGAAATAATGTGAATCTTTTATTGGATTACGTATATATTGCTTGTGACAATTAGCTGAGGGATAATGTTTCAAAGAAATATGTACCTACTTTTCTGCTACACAAGCTCTGGCTATTATATGGCCGGCTTGAGCCAAATTGCTTGTAAGGCAATTAAAAAATTGTTGTGAAATAATAGAATAGCGAAGAATTTCCTCATCTAAAATAAGTAGAATTCCAGATTTTTCCAGACCTTTATTTCATCAAACCTTCACAACGTCCATTGGAGAGCGGTCTGTCCCCAAACCGGTTCCATTGATCTCTGTCAAATGTTAGAAGACTAAAATAACTCCGAAAAGGGTTTCATAGCGGCTTCCTTTTTTGATATTGGATACGTACTCGTATTTTGTAAATAAAGGAAGGCCCAAATATTATTATCATAATGAAAATTGTTGTCTCGTGTTACAAAGGTCACGCGAATAGGAAGAGGAACTCCCGAAGTATTTCCGCTCTCAATAAGCAATGTTGTTTACATGTTGAATTACTTCTGTATATTAAACGTTCTATATATTTTACAAAACAAAGAATTTCCCATGTCTATTAAGATATTAAATTTATGAAATAATGGAAAAACGCTATATCGCATCAACCATAATGATTTTAAAACAGGCATTTCTCCCATAGTAATTATTATAGTTGGTATTATTTGTTTAAATGTTGCATTAATTCTGTATATTAATCCTTCTATTTATTTTACGAAACAATGAATAACTCATGTCTATTAAGATATTAAATTAATGAAATAATGGGAAAAAGCTAAAACGCATCAACCATAATGATTTTAAATCAGGCATATCTTCCAAAATAATTTTTTTATATGCTATTTTTATTTGTATCTATTATGTGCATTAAATCATCGATACCAAAAACATACCTTAAAATTTGCAACCTAATTTAAAAATTGTATTGCCTAATTAATATTGCCTAATCAATACAATCATACTTAGCTTTAATTTCACGACATTTTAAAACAAATCATAAGCTAAATTCAATTCAATACACACGTGTATTTAAAATACAAATACACCATGAATAGAATATGAATGGTGGTCATGCTATTTACCTCTCCTTGTCTGTTAAAACGTATTTTACCACAGAAACGTACCGCCACAAAGCGAAGAAAAGTATATTCAGGTGTATAAAAAGGAACATTTTCGATGCTAGACATTTTCACGAGTTTTCTGAACTAATATCGGGGATGAACAATGGCTCAAGATATTACATTTCCAGAGTATTCGCTATATTAGTTTCAGAAACACTGGATAGTAATCCAGTATTTCTGAGAACAGTTTAATCCGCAACTCGGCTTTATCAAATGATATAATTTGTTTCTTCGAATCAAAATCTACGAAGTCATCTTCATCTTCCTAGCGTTATGTCCCGTGCTTAGACGGGGTCCGCTTAGACCATGATCCAGGATTTAGCGAGTCTGGTAATTACATCGAAGCGACTGCTGATCTGACCTTCGTAACCCTAAGATAGGGAAATCAGACAATTTTTGGAACATGGTTACAAATCACAAATCCAAAGTACAAATTACAAATCTAAAGTAGTAATCAAAATCTACGAAGTATCTCCAATAATGTAATAAACACCTTTTTTTTTTTTAGTTGGGGAAACTCCCACGATCCGTCACCTTCTGCTCGGGGAAGCAGAGGGCGGTGTGTCGGACTCGAACCGACTAAAACCCCAACGTGGCCTCCTGCGGCGCAGTTCCGGAGGAGCCGGTATCCCCACTGTCGGGACTATACGACTGCTCCTCCGGTGGTGCGCATGCCGCGCTACGCGGCCCACCTCGCGCGGCGGTGGTCGATGCTGTGCAGCCCACGACAACAGTCGTCGGATGTACTGCACCGAGCACGCGCGCGCGTCGAGACATGCCAGGCCACCTAGCATGTCTCAACTACTCCGCCCAGGATTCAGACACCGATCGTCCCCGTGACCGGCGTCGTGGGCCCACTCTCGCGCTGTGCCCTCTGCTAAGCCAGAGGGCACGCGGAGAGCGTCTCGTCGAGAGGGGGCCGCCTTCCGCCCGGCGACCCAAATTGAGGGCAGAGCCCTGTCGTCACGGAGGGAGAGGAGATCCCTCCGCGACGCACCACAACGCAGCGCAGTGCGCCCCTGTCGGGTTGCCGAGGATAGAGAGGCGAGCGACGAAACACTCAGCTCCTCCTCTTCCTCGGCAATCCTAGTCCGGCCGCAGGGGGCTGCGGCCGGTGCCGCAACTGCTCGGTGGGAAATGCCGAGCAGTCGCAGCTCACCTCGGGGTCTCTCTTAGCTTCGGCCCTGTCCTACACCAGGGCCTACTAAGCCCCCCCGGTACGCCAAACCGAAGACCCCAGCGGGGGGGATGTAATAAACACCTACCCGAACGGTGGATATGTTCCTGTAAACATACTCATTGTGAGGAAATTAAATTCGATTAAAACATACCACAATATGATTAATTTTATTTCAAATCTCGATTTTCATGACATGTACATATCATGACTTAATTTTCTCGAATATATTTAACTTCCAAATGTTTTAAATTTGAGCACAGTTTCCATAAAATCCCTTCTCAGATAGGCGTTGAAAAAATTGCGAATCCGTACAGTCGCTCTTAACTATTGCTTATATCAACGAACAATATTTCATCATTATATGATATGATTAAATTTATCCCATGGTCTGGGACTTTATAATAATGTAACAACTGTGATGGACACAGTTGTGATGGTATTGAGTTCGTTATTGTGTAGGCCCGTCCCGTGTTGGTCTGAGATTAGCGAGTTCGAAGCAATAAAAAAAAACTCTCCAGCTTTATATATTAGTAAAGATAAATTTATCAAACAAGTCTAATGCATTTCAATATGTAACATCACGCCCGTATTCCCCGAAGAGGTAGGCAGAACCAAAGAGCCTGAAAGCCCCTTTAAGCAAATTTAGACAAACATAAAACCGAGCTGGGTTAGATGGAAAATTGTCAAAAAGTAGTGACAAGTGGCTAGCTCGTCGCCTACTCGAATCACATACCCAAAACCCCTATACCATTAGTCCCCTTTTACGACATTCTGGGCAAGGAATACAGTTGGCAAATTCTTTTTAAGTCCCAAACCAACATGCATTTCAGCAATTGACTTTATTTTCATCTTTTTTAACTATCTTTCCCGATCCTTCCTATAACTGAAACGACAGGTAAACCAAAAGTAGGACACGTACCGCGTGATTCGAGGCTCATGCATTATGCGTCCTGGGGTCTGACCCTCATTTTCTTGTCAAATTTTATTAAGAATCCGGAATGTCAGTATCCCAATTTGAGGTCGCCACGTGTTTTGCATAAAAACAGGATCACGTAGCCAGGGCCATTACACGCGGTGCGTGTTATTCGCTTATCTTATTAAATTCATACGCACTTATCCGTAACGATAAAAGCTACTACCAAGACGTGATATTGTTATTAGTATTCTTCTTTCGTTTTCATAACACCAACCACTTCTCTCTCAACTCCAACAACTTCTTATCTAAAACCCCATCTAGGTACTATTTTAACTGCACGGAGAAGTGAAGATAAAGTAAGAGACAATAAAAGGTCATTTAAAGATGTTGACAAGCCAACTTCAGACAGACTGTTTCAAAAATAAATAGAAATATAACAAAAAAGGTTCGTTTTGTAAATTCCCGTATTTTTTTAAACTTGTGCCGCCTTCACGCAAGCTTTATTTTCGTTATTCTTACATGAGCTTAGCCTTTCTCTTCGGATCTTTAATTTTCCACCTCCCTGCGCTTCCGTTGAAGAATTCTTTTTTTAGTAACATACGAGAAAATTGATTGTAGACGTAAATGGATACTCTCCAATCTTTGATGTTACTACATGTTTATAGCTAAATATATAGGCAAGAAACACAGTTGGCACATTATTGTTAAGTCCCAGATCAACACGGGACAATGGGCTGGGTTAGATGGAAAATAACATACTAACATTATTAATATTTTAACCTTCCTCGATAAGTTTAAATTTTATGGATTAAAGGCCTAGTCCTCTATGAAATCCCTCGAGTCCAGTAGAAAAAATCATCGAACAGGAAAATTCTGCCCTCCGGAGAGGCCATTTTAATTAAACTAAATGCGAGTCATTTGTCACTCCTATAGGGTTGAGATAAAGCGAATTAGAGATAATTATTAGGCTTATTGCGTAGATTTCGCAGTTGGTGTAAGCATCGTATTTTTTTTGCTTTAATAAAACACAATTTTAAGAGTACAGCACTTCATTATTAGAATAATTAAAATTATTTGTTTTTTTCTGTCATTTATTAAACGATGTAATTTGTGTAGTTTTTTATTTCATTTGTCAATTTAGCTTGTTATTATTAAGTTAATTTGTTTTCGTATCATAAGCTTATAAAATTAGTGATATACCAATCACTAATTTTATATACTTATAGCAGCATCCCGCGGTTTTACCTGCGTAGGTCCCGTTCCCGTGGGAATACGGGGATGAATTGGTGAAGGAATTATTCAAATCGGTTCAGTGGTTTCGGAACCTGTTCGATGCAAACAAACAAACAAACAATCTAATCTTTCCTCTTTATAATAGTAATATAGTCGAGCTGACCCGGCGCACTTCATAACGCCCAGTTCTCGGATTTTAATTCACATTTTTTTTATTTTTTGCGTAATTCTTACTATAACAAACACAACTAAAAAAGAAATAGCGAAATCCGTTCTCAAGTTATAACGTGACCAGGAGAAATAGGGGTAGGGGTAAATCGTATAATTTTCTATATTTATGAAATGTTTTTTTCGTTTTTTTTTTTATTTTTAATATCCGACTACATCACATACATTGATCTGACTCCGAGGTAAGTAGCTTAAGCACTTGTGTTACGGATATTAAAGTCAACAGTGGTATTACAAATATATACTTAAACATTAGGTATTACACCCAGACACAGAACAAACACAACTATTCATACGAATGTCTGGGTGGGAATCGAACCCACAACTCTTGACGCATAGGACAGGGTCACTACCGAATGAGTCATCGAGTCAGTTATGTTCAGTATTATTTTATTAATTCGCTACTCCAAAGCGCCTTACCAGAAAACACAACACAAATTTTAGAGACCCTATGAGTGATATATGTAATTCCTGCAATATTTGTAAATTACAATGTAATTATTACCAACCCTCATTTTCAACTACCTCCACCCATACTTATGGACTTAATTAGCGAGACTTGTACACTAACCCCATCCATGCAGTAAATTCGAATGAATAGGACCCGAAATATAGAATTCCGTACACAACAGTTCGGCTTCTATTGGCCATTCGTAAGGCAGGCCCACATTAGATTGGTAGGTTCCGTACGGCGACAATTTACCTTGTTGGGTTCTGTTCGGGATTCCAGTCAGTAATAAGGGCTGGGTATTAAGACCGGGTAAAGATACCCTGCGTGCAAACAGCGTATGGCGGATCAGTGTGAGCGGAAATGTTATCTAAGTAGAACTTTATTGTATTTTTATTAATTTGAGATTTTATAAATATAACATTTTTTAGTCTGATTAAATTAAGGATATTTCCAAAATACACCCCAGTTAGAACCTTTCCAAGAGTAGTATATCTTAAAAATAAATTTATTTATATATTTTTAATAGTTTTTACATACTAACATACAATACAAAACATACATTACGCCCGCAATCCCCGAAAGGGTATGCAGAGTCTAAAAAGCAGCGCGCTCCTTAAACCAACTTTTCGTTAAATGGAATATTAATTTTCCATAATTTAGGTCTCTAAATCCAAGTTTTGACTTCAACGAGAATTGTTTAAGATGTTAAGGTAGATTCTCGAAGCGACTAAATTGTTAGTGATTATGATTGAATTACGCTAACTACTAGGAGCTATCCTCTTTTTAACTTGATTTACTTAGGAGTGCGTTCATTTATCAGCGTTCTCTCTCGCTTCTGTCTACACTGTGACCAAGGGCTTACAAGGCTGACTCAGCCTAATTTATAAGCAGTTAAGACAACCGCCCGTCTCGGCTTGATGACCGCATCTGATAGCCGCTACTTAGCGACTTTATTGGCCGGATTTGTAATTATTTTATTGTATTTGCTTGGGAACTGGCTCCCTTGAGCATTATGTTCGTTCGGTAAGATTATATCCATTGTCTTCAATTGGTTTAATACTAGTAAGGAGTATTTGCCTCAATACTATTTCGGTTTGGGTTATTACATGGCTGTCATAAATCGTAATAGCCTTTAAAGCCCGTTTCTTAGAAACCTAATTCCTGTTCTGTGAGTTTATGACCGTTTTCGAGATAGCCACAGATAATGAGTGGTATGTACTTTATACCTTATGTATCGTGTTAAGTTTTACTCTGGTAATTAGTAGTTAAATAGTTTTTTGAACGGGAAGGAGTTTTCAACTTTTAGTGATACTTTAATAGAGTAATGTATAAATGCTCCTGTGTTACGCAGTTGTTATGTTATGTGTGCGCACACACTTGTGCAGTATAATATCTCCTGCACAAATAGGTAATCCTCGCTGAGATTGGCCGCCGTGACCGATATCGGTTAGGCGGACATTAATGTAGATATACTGTTTTTTATATAAAAAATATACATAATTACATTATGTATAAGTATTTAAAATTTTACTGGCTCGACGGCGCATTTGGTAGTGACCCTGCCCAATGTGCCAAGAGTTGTGGGTTCGATGCCCAACCCAGGACAAACATTTGTGTGATGAATAATTGTGTTTGTTCTGTGTTGGGTGTTAATATCTAATATTTAAGTATATATTTGTAATGCCACTGTTGATTCTGATATCTGTAACACATATGCTTTCGTTACTTAGCTGGAATTTAGATCAATGTATGTGATGTCGTCAGATATGTATTTATTTATTTATAATATATGTGTACTTTTTATATGAAATAGGCGCAGCTGTTAGCCCTATGGCTACACCTATGTACCTACACTTTAGAATACATAGTCGAATTAAAACACACAAAACAAACTTAACAAATAATTTATTACGTCCATCATACAAAATTTATAAATGTACTAGATAAATGTGAAATGGTACAAAAATATTGTAAAGAACCCGTGGCATGACGCGGTGACTGCCATGAAATGTACAATGATGATGCGGAAGCGGTGCCGGGCGGTCGGTGCGATCGTCCTTTACGCCGAAGCTAGAAAATTAATTACATAGATGAATTAATATTCCTTGTTGTATTTCAATACATACATACATATCATCACGCTCTTAATCAGAAGAGGTAGGCAGAGTCAAAGGGCCAGCAAGCCCCTTCAACCATTTTTAGCCAGAAATGAAGCCGAGCTTACATGGAAAATTGTGAATAGTGGCTAGCTCGTCGCCTACACAATCACATACCCAATACCCGACATACCATCTCTCATACCATTAGTCGCTTTTTACGACATGCTGGGCAAGAAACACAGTTGGCACAATCTTTGTAGGTCCTAGACTGACGTGGAGCTTTTATAATATCGTATACGTGTATTTATATCCGAACCTGGCGGTAAAATATTTATTTTGTATTATTATGACTATTCATAAGTACTTTTGTGGAGCCTACATGAATAAATATTATATTTCTATTTCTTTTTCTATTTCTATATTTTTTTATTTAATAACTCAAAACAGGCACCTCCATTTTTTCCTGACTGTCAACTAAAAAAGATGGAAGTTCTCAATTCGATTGTATTTAATTTATTTGTACAGTTGGTAGTAACAATAAAAGTTTGTACCTTCGACCGGCGGGGGCGCCGCCGGCGCCGCGGGCTCGGGCGCGGGTGCCGGCGCTGGTGGGGCTATAACAATATCCCAATGTCAATCATCACATGATTTCGAATTCCTCAGCTACTATAAAGTTTTTGAGCGAGGTTTTTCGAACCTAAGGCATTGCTAAATACAATGAAAGTTATCTACTTTCATCGATCACTGCTGATGTACTATGAAATTAGATATCCTTCATATGAGGGGAGACGCAAGCCGAATAAACTCTCCTCCTGGATCCAAGATCTAAAGAATTACAGCACCATCTCACCATGAGCCAAATTTGGTATGTCTCCAGTAACACATTACGTGAATAGCACGATACGATGAGAATAATCATAAACGATGTTTTAGTCAAATCTAAATATACATACCTTCAGCCGGCGCTGGGGCGGGCGCGGGTGCGGGCGCAGGCGCTCCTGGGAACACATTAAACATTTGTCATGTGTGGGCATTATCATTAAAACAATATTTCATTGTATTTTAAATATCGTAAAATTTTCCATCGAGCAATTCCTGCTATAAAATTATGACACCGTAATATTATTTGCTAAATTGCAATTTATAGAATTGCAGTTGTAAAATGGTCACAAGTTTCCTTATTTCATTACCTCCTAGTACTTGTATATCGATCACGAAGTAACCCATGTCTTATCATCAGTTGATACTAGCTACAGTTCATAAAATCATATAAATATACTATTTAAATAGAGTACTATAACTCTTAGCTTGTATATTATAAATATCAAGAATAGTATGTTAATTATTATTCTATTAATTGTTTTAATTCACTCGTTAGTAATATCAGATACCTTCGGCCGGGGGAGCGGGAGCCGCAGGAGCGGGGACGGCGGGGGCGGCCGGGGCACCTTCCGCCGGGGCAGCCGGGGGGGCCGCTGGCGGGGCCCCTGTTGTAGGCCACCGGTGAGTTAGGGTTAATGGGATAAGCGTATTAGGGGCATCTTGCCATTCGGTTAAAAAGCATTTGATTAATATTAATTAAATTAAAGCTCATTCAAAAGAGTTAACGGTTTGTAAAAGAGCAAGTTGATGCCAATTCGCTGACGACGTAATGTTCTTCGATAAAGAAACCTCCAGTCTAAATTGCAAGACATTGAATTGTAAATCGTATGTTAACTTAGTTTTCTACCCCTATGAAATTTTCATTCGTGATTCGCAAATGGTATTAGCATATGCCATTTTATTTTAATATTCTTGAGCGTCTTTAAGGCACTTTGGGTTTGTATTAAATTAATAAAAAAAAGTGTCAGCCATCATCCAGCATAAAAATTCCAAGTAGTACAGGTTGCATTATAAAAGGACCATGTTATAGAAATGTGAGCTTTGTTAAAAATAAGTTAAAGTGTAAAATAAATCGATAACTTCAAGCGTAGTTACAGGTTAAATCGCCCAAATAGGTAGGTCATAACAAACGGACGCTTGTAACTTTAATAAATCAACACGTAGTAGAACATTTGTTTCTGACACTTCAATTAAAAGAGTTTATGAACAAGAGGAACGGTTTTCAATTACGTGAACAGTAAGTAATTAACTTTTTAAGTTCAACAAAAAATATCAGTGACTGAAATATCAGCATAGCGCGTAATATTTGTACGTCCTCCGTGGAGCAGTAAAAATGGGTTTAATGGACCGCTCATTTCATATAGAAAATCTGTAATTTACAGTTGTTACTGTTATTTTTAATAAAAATAATCAATAAAACTCATTTAAGTGTTTTATTGATTATTTTTATTAAAAATTATTTGTAAAGTAAACGACGTTCCAAACGCAATAAGCTGGTTTAAGAATTGAATATTTTGGCTTTTATGTATATATTATTAATGTTTTCATTAATGTGAAAACCTATTCTATGCAATATTAGCATAGGTACTGATTGTATAATATAATAATCTCAAGTAAACATTAAAAGATCAACCTTCCGCAGGAGGCGCTGCT